>PVKB01002176.1:0-132500 GCA_004027205.1 Ctenodactylus gundi
ACATGAACAGGAATGTCACGAGGCTTCCCTGGGACACAGGGCAGACAGGCTCTGTGCGCAATCCGAGGCCATGAGGATGCCGGGCCAAGGCGCATTCGGCCCGGTGCCCCTGGCAAAGCCCGGCCCACGTGGGACACTGGTGGCCCTCTAAGGGGTGAGGAAATGCGAGATCTGCCCCTACAAGGGCTCGGAAGTGAGTCTCACTAAAAGGCCGCCATGCCGGAACGGGGCTGAGCAGGTGCAGGTCATGGTGACTGCTGAGGGGGCGGCTGTAGTCAAGGACCATGCCCCGGGCGACGACCTGCCGGAGCACGTCTGCCAGCGCACTGCCCCGAGGGAGGAACAAGCCCCAGTGTCTTTCGGCAGATTGTCACTGGCTGGACCAGGGAAAGAGGCTACTGCCACCCGAGCGTGGCCCAAAGGGGACTCAAGCCCAAGAGTGCCCTTCCTAGATGCAGTGGGTACAGTACACGCCACCTTTTCAGGCTGGTCACGAGGTTGGTCCAGGCGAAAAGCTCAGCCCCTTTGTGGGCACATACATCTACTATGCCCTGGAGGCGCTCACCCACCACATGTACAATGGCCCCATTTCAGATATTTGGAGACTGCCCCGATCCTCTGCAACACTGTTACCAGGGGCTACCCCTTTAACATCATGAGCCAGTCCGCTCGGTGGCATGATGTCACTGAGAGATACATCTAGCCCTGCTCCTTTCTCTCCCAACACCTGTGGAGCTTCCTGTGCCAGCTCCTCGCTGTGAGAATCCAGCCACGCTCAGTGTTGTGCTGAAGCTTCTGTGGGTCCAGTCCTGGACCCCTGCTCCGTGCTGCTCCTAGAGCGGCTTCCGGACCAAGGACAGAACCACTCTGAGGTTCAAGACCCTCCCTGGCTTGAATCTGCAGGAAGTTTGGGTGTCCTCCTGGCTTTGAAGGGTTACCAGAATAATTTGCCTGCTCCATTGGAAGTCATTCCAGAGGAAGGCGTGACGACCCTCCTCGGGAAGACCAGGGGCCATGAGACAGCACGTGCTCTGGTCCACATCCATCCTGCCTTTCCTCAGTTGGCAGAGCCCATCCCGAGGAGGAGGAGGAGCTGGCCCGAACAGGAGCAGGTACCAGAGCCCGAGCAGGGCAAGAGAGCCATGTCTGTGCCTTCACTGTGACTGAGCTCGCGGGGAAGTCCTGGGACACCCCTCTCAGTCCCCTTTCATGTCACCTCCAGCAGACACTCCGTTGTGCTGGCTGGCTGCCAGTGAGTGTCAGAGTCCCGAGGCCTGGAGGCATTTTACCAGGTGGCTCTTAGGCACCTGCATCAGGTCCCAGTGTGACTGCTTCCAACCAACTGGGCAAGGACGCCAGTGCATCAGAAAACAGCAGCACACCCACAACCACCACACACCTGGTCTAGTGGCCATTGTCAGTCTTGTGACTGCGAGACGTGAGTCCCCATGTGATCAGGAAGTCCCATGAGGTCTTGTGACCCGAGGGTGTGCACAGGCTGGGAATTGCACAAATGTGGTTCCTGGGGCAGCATAGTGGCGTCACCTGACCATATCACTGAGCACCCTGTGGGGCCAGAGAGAGACGTGTTGGCCCGAATCCAGCCACCTTCAGCCACTCAGGCTCTTGGCTGCTTCAGCCAAAGGCCAGGAAGGCCAGACTGCTGCTCCAGCCAGGGGAAGACCTTCTCCAAAAGCAGCTCAGCACAGCCTGCCAGAGCCGTTGAGGCCCTCGGATCCCTGCGCCAGGGCTCGTCTGTAAGGTGATGCTGGTACAGCACCTCTACACCGGCTGACGTTTGGCCCTCAAAATGATGAGGAAGAGAGACATCCGCTCCTCTGTCGTCCAAGGCAAGTCTCACCAAAGGCCCGCAGCACCCCAGTGTGACGGAGCTACTTCTGGTCACCCCGACAGTAAGGAGTAAGGAACAACGGATGGCACCCTGGAGGAGACCCGGTGGTACGTCCTTCGGAGGAGACCCACGGACTGTGCAGGCAGATGGTGTGAGCTGTGCGGCACTGCCACTGTCAGGGTGTGGACAGAGGGGCCCCAAGCCTGACAATATGCTGCCGGGTGCAGATCGCTTCGTGCCAGTCTGGGGACATTAGGCTGGGCACCAGGGTTGAGCCGTTTCAGACACTGAACGCATTTGCAGCTGTGATCATTTATGGTGACCTGCAGGTGCTCAGCTACTGAGACTGAAGTGGCCCAGGCAGATGTGTAGCACCCGGCTGGTGCTGACTGGGAGCTTCCACTTTAAGCAGATGGGCAAATGGGCTCTATTGCAGGGCATACTGTGGGCCACCTACGGCCGTCCCTTCTTCCGCTCCTGGCACCTGCGGAGCCTCCTGGGCCAGTTCCTCAATCCGAATCAGGGAAACAGCCCACGCCGGTGCTGGTCCTACAGCGCGAGTGGTTCTACCAGGACTTGACCTCTGCTCACACCTCCTCCCCAGCTGCTCCTGGCTCCCACGGACCACAGCACCCTACATCCTTCTCCCACACAGTGTCCCTGGAGTGAGCTCCTGGAGAGGACGATCAGCTGGCCCGGGAGAGACCAAGGGCTCGAGCTGGGAGAGCGCAGAAGACCCTCTGCCTGTCTCTTACGTGCTGGCACTCCTAGCGCAGCCCCGGGCACCTCGTACTGTCCCCCGTGCCACCCCCAGCAGAGCACCTGCTGCCACAGTTGCCTCAGAGGGTCTCAGACTGGGACCTGGAAGCTTAGTACCAGTTATCTTGCCACCATCTGCCTCAGCGCACGACTATGACAGCTTCCTGCCACCCAGCGGGTGCGGGGAGGCAGGGAAGTGGGTCCTGAACACGACTTGGAGGGAGACCCTGAGCTGCATACATCATCAGGCTCCCTGACCGCATCCTGTTAGGGTGCAGTCTTCCACGGTGACATTTGCTCCTGACTTATCTGGGCACCCTCACAATCAGAATGGGCGCTGTTCCGCCAGGTCCATCCACCACAAAAGTGCCCCGGATTGCTGCCCCCACTGCTGCCAGGCACCAAAACTCAAGTTCGTGCGAATACCAGCAGTGGCTGCTGAGGCATGCACACTGGGTGAGAGAAATCAGCTGCCCACCCTGGAGCCATGTGCCCCAGAAAGTCCAGCACAAGGACAGAGCTCGTCTGGCAGCCCGCGGCCTGCCGCCCGCCGCCTGCCGCCTGCCGCCTGCCGCCTGCCGCCTGCCGCCTGCCGCCTGCCGCCTGCCGCCTGCCGCCTGCCTGTTTCAGGCCTCTTTGCCAGCACAAGCCTGAGGGTGGGTGCTGCTGGGCTTTCCCTAGGTCTGTAGAATAAAGAAATTCCAGAAAGTTCAACCATGAAAAGAACAGAAAAACAAGACAGACAGATCCTTACTTAAAAGGTGAGAACAGAGGTGTAAAAAGCTTCTGCCACCACCTGGCAGGGAGTCAAGCTCCCTACTGTGTAGGGAATATTCACTTCTGCACCTATTGCGCTTATGGTGACTTTTTATTAGCCCTTTCAACATCATGGTATACGGTGTAATTCATATGTATAAGGCTCACAGCTAAAGTATTCAAGTTAATTTTTCTGCACATTCTTACAATGTTACCTGTGCCTGTCTGTTCCCACAATTCCTTAGATCTGTCTACATTTGCTTATTTCCATGAGCTCTTACTGGCTTAGGTGATGCCCCCCACAGGAAATATTTGTGGGCCATCGGTTGATGAAGATAATTGTTTCTTGAACTTGGTGTCTTGCTTCAGTAGCAAAAGACACATTATTTCTTGTGTTTCCTGTCTTCCTTTGTTCCCTGACTGTCTGTTTGGTTAACTAACTCTGTCACCCAAGGCCGCTGCAGCCGGGGCAGCGCCTTCCAGGCTCCTGTCACCTGCCTGTCTTCCCGAGCCAGTTCCCAAGGATTCTCTGCCTTCCTGTCAACCGCCTCTTAACTGCCTGCGGAACTGCTTGGCAACGGTCTCCTAACTGCCTGGGTCACGGCGGTTGCTCCCGCTGGAGTCTCGGGGAGGATCACCTCCGGCGGCAGCCGATGACCAAGAGGGACAGGCGTTGGGCTCCAAATGTCAACCTGCGTGTCAATTGAATAAATACCAACTTTAAAGCAGAAAATTCAATTCACAGAAATAGAGGCCTCCATGTCTAAGCTGCAGGCCTGTCACCCTCTGCCTGCTCAGGCTGAGGCAGGAGAGTTCCAAGGTCAAGGGTAGCCTTATCAGTTTAGCAACTTAGAAAGACCCTGTCTCAAAGAAACCCTTAAAAAATAGCTTTGGCTGTACCTCGCGTGAAGGTGTTGTTTTCAGTTTTCAGTGCCCAGAGGAAGAGGGGCAGAGGAGGAAGGGGAGGGGTGGAAAATGAGCAGCTAGTTGGAGCAGCCGTCAGTGAGCGGGGCAGCGGGCCCCCAGTAGAGGAGCCGGCACCACCAACCCTGTTGTTTATTTAGTTTCTGTTTTCATTAGTCTCCTGAGCAACTTTAGTTTTAATGTAAAGTTTTCCAGTCACTGAACTGCCTGCACTGGCCTGGAACTTGGTATCACCCTCTTCTGCGTCCCGGTTACTGGGGTTAACGGCCTGTGTCACAGGGCCCAGCCCAGTCCGATTCAACCAACTAGGCCCAGGGGCACCAGCCTGCAATCCTGACCCTTTGTGAGGCTGAAGCGGTAGGATCACAAGTTCAAGCCCCACCTGGGCAACTTCAGGAAACTGTCTCAAACAAAAAGAGGCTGGGAGTGCACCTGGGGATCGAGGCCCTCGGTGGCCGTGCCCAGGAAGCCAGCATCCACAGGGGTGCGCGGATACCTGTGCTTATCAGCTTTCTGTTGGAAAGGCAGAGAGATGTGGGCAGTGGGCTCCTGGGAACGGACAGGCTGTCCGCCCTTCCTCTGGTCACTGTCATGCTGCCCCGCGCCCCTCCTGCCACGGGATTCTGCCTGCTCATTTGATACTCTTCCTGTGGGCCCCAACCTTATTCCCTCTCCCTGACATTCCCTCCTCCTGTCCTCTGTCCCCCCACTCCAGCCGGCCCCCCTCCGTGATTTCTCCATGGACGGGGACACCGTCCAAGCAGAGACCACTAAAGGGTCCATCAGCAGAGTTGGGCCACACAGCCTACTTGCTTTTTGTGCCCCTCTCAGGTGTCTGGTACTCACGCAGAACCAGCCATGGTGGTGGCGCTGGTGCTGCTGCTCCTGTTTGCTCATGGCACTCGGAACGTAGCCACCCAGGGCCCCGAAGCAGATGTCTGCGAGTCACCTGGTGAAAAGCTCCCCAGGCCCCCGGCCTGTGACTCTCCTTGGTGGTGGCAGGAGGTGGCTTGGCAGGGGTGGAGGGGTGCCTTGGGCTCCACTGGTAGCTAAAGCACTTCCTTGTACTGGGGAGGGTGAGAAAGTGCTACTGCAGGACCGTGGGTCGAAGGGTGACAGGGAACTGGCTAAAGAGGGATGTTGTGTCTGGTAGACTGGCAGAACACTGCTTAAACTGGCCAGCCAAGCCCTTCACCAGGCAGTGGGTGGAAGCCTTTGGGCTAGGAGGGCTGTGTGTGCCTAGTCCAGTGCTCCCATGGAGCGTGTCCACTTGGGTCCTGGAGGTCACCACTCTCTGGGCTTGGCGCTGCAAAGGCAAGATGTGGGCAGGGGACTCATGGGACCAGACAGGTGTTCTCCTTGGCTCTGGTCCCTGCCCCCGCTCTTGGCCCCTCTGACGCTGTCCGCGTAGGCCCCTCACACCGCTCCTTTCCCCTTCTACCCCCTGGCCCACCTTCTCCCTCCGAGTGCTGCCCTCATGACTTCTCAGTGGACAGTGACCCCGTCGAGTCAGAGGTGACTATGGGGGAGCCGTCGGCAGAGCTGGACCTCTCTCCTGCTGGCTTTCTGTCCGCACCCCAGGTGTCCGGTACTCACGTTGGCCTAACCCGACAGGTGCTTTTCTTCCACCATTGGTGGTTGGGGCGGGCCGCTGCTCCTCAACTGCCTGGGTTCTTTCTCCAGCCGGTTGGAGGCACTGACACAGGGTCCCAAGGCAGGTGCCCACAGGCCGCCCTGGGAGCGCTTCCAGATCCCAGGCCCCTGTCCCTGCCTTGTGTTTCAGCAGCAGCACGGCAGGGACTTGAGAGGGGTGCTTCGGAGCACGGGTGCAGCGGAGGCAGGGACACGGCTCTGCTTCCCTCTTCACGTGTGGCGCATCCTCTTCTCTGGGCCAGCGTGTCCTCTCCAGGAGGGGTGCCGCTGACGCACGGATGGCAGGCTGTGCGGGGACTGTCCCCTGGCCGGTGGCCTCCCCATGCAGGGCTACCACGCCGCCCGCTCGTGGGCCTGTTGCCTCAGCAGGATGTAGGTGGCCATTCTGTGGTCAAATTTCCTCCTCTACAAGGACTCCAGAACATCATGGTTGTCAAAGCCAAGCATGGCCATGATCCTCAGGGTGGCGATGTCTTCAGGGTTCAGGGCCCACTCGGGGGAGACAGGGCGGATTCTGGGTCCTGGCAGAGCCACGCGTGCTGGAGCACAACAGCCAGTGTGGGTCGCTTATCGGGACTCACACAGATGAGCTTCCGGAGGAAGGTCCACAAGTCCCGGGAGAGGAAGGAGGGAGGAATGTAGAGGTCTGTCAGTACGTCCTGTCGCAGAATGGGCTCGTTTGCCAGGTTGAAGGGAAAACTGCTGGTCACCATCTAGTGGAGGGTCAGGCCCAGGCTCCAGACATCAGCCTGCTTGCCGTTGTATTTTTGTTGGCACCGTGCCGACGCAGGTGTTCAGCTCCTCGCCAGGCCCAATCCTGGTGCCCAGCCCAAAGTCAGAGACATGTGCCCATCCCTGGTCGTCCAGCAAGATGTTTTGCGATTTTAGGTCCCTATGGACCACACCATGTTTGTGGCAGTGGTACATTCCTCTTGTGATGTCCTGAAAGCTACGGCTCGCTTCGAACTCCAGCAGGACACCAAGTCCCCACTAGCAGGTCTCCCCCGCAGCGTAATCCGTAACCATGAGGGTTTTCTCGGGAGTCTTGATGACCTGGAGCAGCTGCATGATGTTCGGGTGTCTCGGGCCCTTCTGTAGGCTCTCCTCCACATCCTGGTCGGGGCGGGCAACGCTGCTTTTGGCCACTTTAATGCGACCAGTGGTCCGTTCCTGAGGTGTTCGGCAAGTGTAACCTGAGCGGCTGTGCCCTCACCCTGCTGCCTGAGTACCTCACGTTGCTCAGAGAGGCTGTCCTCACTGGGGGAGCTGGCTGTGACGCCGTGCCCACATGCCACATTACCAGAGTCTCCACAGCCGCCTAGATGGCTGGGTGCATGTACGGACCCCTCACTTATGGAGACTGTGGGGAGGGCATCTGTGATCAAAATAAGCTCGCACTTTGCCTCCTGGCCACCACGTGGCGAGCTACCGTCTCCTGCCACGTTTTCCACTTGATTCTGCTATGAAGTTCTGCTCACACCCAGGCCCAAAGTAGGGCAAAGCAGCAGCTTAGTGTGAAACCCCAAATCCTGAACCTAAGGAGCCTGTGCTCGGTGAAGTGGACTTTCTCAGGCACACTGTCACTGTGGTGGACACTGACTGACTCAACTGACGCTGACCCCATAGAGGCTTGCAGCGACTGACCCAGGGGGAGCTATTGTGCTGGGCTACATGTCAGGTAAAACACCTGCTCTGGGATACTGATGTCACTCTGGCATTTTTAACAATCAACAAATGACCGGGCATTGCATGCCACCCCCCCACCCCTGAACTGTCCCACCGACACACACACAGTGAGCAGTGCAGGCCAGGGCTGAGAGGGGCTGGGAATCTGAGACTCTGTTAGACAAACCTGGCGAGGCAGGCCCTGTCTAATAATAAACGCATGCAGGTGACGGATTCTGGCCATACATCCTCTCTCCTCTCTGAGGCCACTGGCTCACTGCTAGGTACCACATGACACCTCCCACCTGTGGGGGTCTTCTCTAATGACCGCCACAGCCGGCGCCCTTCTCCTTGAGTCCCTCAGCTAGCCACACAGCTTCAGAGCTCAGCTGATGCCCACTCAGTGAAGGGCAGACCTGCTTTCCAAGACTGCTTTCCCAGGTTAACTGTTTCAAGCCCAGCCGGAGGGGCTGCCTCCCTGGGACCTTCCACCACAGTAATCCAGGCTGCGTTGGAGGTGGCGCTTGGGTGTCATGGGGTTGCACTGGCAGCACAGGCACATAGGAGGCAGGAGGATGGCTTTCTGGCCCCTCTCTGGCCCCGGCCCCTGTTCCCCCCGGGTCAAGTGGCCCGTTTCCCCAGGAGGGGCGCTGCTGCCTGCAGAAAAGCAGGTCGTGGGGGGAGGGACCTGTCTCCCTGTGGCCAGCAGGCGTCGCCCTGTGGTGAGCCAGCCTTCCGTTCCTCAGCCTGCCGGGCCTGGTGCTGGGTCAGTATGTCGGCGGTACTGCTCTCAAACTCCTGGGGTCACAGTGGCTCTGAGGGTCCTTCGAGGTGGATCACGGGGTCCAGGGCCAGCTGGGGAGCAGGGGGTCCGGGTCGTCGTGGGGCTCACATGCCGTCAGGAAGCTCAGGCGCGGGCCACTTCCTGGGCTTCAGGCTGAGGAGCCGGCGCATGGCTCCACAGGTCACAGGGGGCAGGAAGGAGGATGTCCCGCGAAGGGTCCGCTGGCGTCACTGATTGCACGGGAAGCTGCTGGTCACCACATGTGGACAGCCAGGCTCAGGCTCCACATCTGCATCTGTGTCATTGTAGGCTCAGTAGCTGAGCACCTCTGGGATGCCTGTCCAGGTGTGCAGCGTCTGACCAGGTTGACGCTGGTGCCCAGCCCACAGTCGTCTGCAGCGCCATCTGCATCCAGCAGTACATTCTCCAGCTCGAGGTCCGTACCAGCCACCCCCAGGTGGGAGCGTTGCACATCTTGCAAAGTCTGCCCAGACGGTCTGAGGGCCTCCTCCAAAAGGGCACAGGCATACGGATGTGCCCTACCGGGCCTGTCCACGGGGCGTGGTTCATTGTAAGGCGCAGCTCGTCCTCTGTCCAGATGACTTGCAGAAGCCCCACCACCCAGGGTGCTGCAGACCTTGTGTGAGACTCGCCTCAGGGTCAGCCAGGAGATCTCTCCCGTCCTCAGCACTTGGAGGACCACTGCGAACCAGAGCAGGGGTGCCCCGCCAGCCTCGCCTCCCCAAACGCGCCCTGGCCAAGCAGCCTGAGGCCCTCCCACTGCTCGTCGAGGCTGTCCTCAGTGGGCACATGGCTGGGAGCCCTGCCCGTGGGGCTCCTCACTGCGCTCTGCACAGCAAGTGGTCACTGTTAGTGGTGACACCGGCTCCTAAGGCCACCTACGGAAGACAGTAAGGGAAAACGAAACACTGAGAGCATTGCAAAAACAAACAGGAACAAGGAAATCAAGAAGCAAACACAGTAAGCTAAGGCAAATGAAAGATAAAATGAGGAAAAAATCCACAATAGCAAGTCACTGGAGCTGAGCTCACGGTGGTGCCCCGGTGCCCTGTGAGGTCAGTTGCATGAAGTGGCCCCCTGGCCAACCTTTAGCACCCACTGCTTAGCTCGGCTTTTTCTCAAGGATCTTTCATACACAAGGCATGTGCTCCACTGCCCTGCGTGCTTCTATTGGGGGCGGGTCACAGGCCAGAGACAGCAGAGGGCAGAGGAACCCACCCTTCTGTGAGATGCAGGGAAGAGCATTTTTCCCTCGTGGACATTTCCTACAAGAGACATCATATTCCAGGATCTCCTTTCTGTTGTTATTAAAGACGATCACAGTGTTGCCGTTTATTACAGTCCGCTGAGGGTCAGGGGTTGGACACGACCTAAGCTTCTTACGAATGTTGTGCAGTTCACTCTTCCTCTTGACCTTTGGCAGCGTAAGCCGTCACCATTCCGCTAGAGCTAAAATTCCAATGTGTTTGCCCTTTTCCACTCATTAGACCTAATGGAGAAAGTAGGTCCTGGGAGAGAAGAGATGTTACTGAGGCAGAAAACAGGTCCACTAATTTCTAATCCATTTGGGATCCATGGAATAGCAAATTTGGCTGGGGAGCATGTATAATTTATAATAGAAAATACATTGCAGACTCTCATTACATTGGAAAATTAAAGGAGGAAAGATTATAATTACATCTGTAGGTGGCCAACAAGGGGAAGAATTCATTCCAGCAGCCATTTCTAAAATTCCAACACAGGAGCAGTAAAACTAGTCTTAGCAGGGTACCGGCTGAAAAGTCAAAGGTCAGCTTCAAGTACGTCTGCAGTACTCAGCCGGGACACTCTTCAGAACCACTGCAGACTCCTTTGAGATTCCTGAGACCCCCAAAATTACACCAGAGTCCAGATATCAGCGTTTTGTATGTTTTTGCTTTAACTTTCCCAGGTAGTTTTAGTACATAGTCCAAACTGAGAAACAGCTGACGTGTGGGAAAACTCAGTCAGTGTCCCTAAAATCAGAAGATGTCAACTGAAAAGATTAGAGAAACTGGGCACAGATCTGTGAGGGGTCTCCCGTGGTCCCTCTTAAATAGGTTTTGTCCCAGGCTGTTGTGCGTTGGTGTCCTGGATATGACTCAGTCTCTTGAGGCTTATAGCCTCTGCAGAAGTTTTAATCGAGTATCTTCAGAGAACCATTGGAGAAACCATGCCTACGGTAGGACCTGGCCCCAGAAGGAGGGTGGGACTCAGGTCATGTTGGAGCCGTGGCCTCAGCGTTTCAGAATGAATCGCTCAGCAAGCCAAGCTTGTGCAGCCTTTTCCACCATCAGCTGGGAAATAAAGGCTGTGGCTCTCGAGGAGGCTGGTAACAAGAAAGGAACACGTAGGCCGAGAGGCTGGGAGTCCTGTGGCCACCACGGGCCAGTGCTCATGGAGGTGGCGACAGGCAGCCTTGTTGAGAAGGGGGAATATTGGCCCATTCCTGAAAGAGAGCAGAAGGTGGTGGGCAGCGAGTCTGTTCCTGGTGCCTGGGAGTGAGCAGGGACCTGGGATGAGAACAGTGCGGCGTGTGCTGCCCCGTGGCCATCTCTCTACCTTCTGAATCCAACCCTGGGCAAGGGGAGTGGTGTCAGCATCAAAGACTGAAAGTCCACAGAGCCTGGCAAAGCACAGAGGTGAGCCTTCTAACGTGCCAGGAGAGGCGGCAGAAGCCATTGGACAACTTAGAGCCAAGAACTCAGGCTTGCATCCTTGGAATCAGGAGTTTGTGTAGGCTTCACCACATTGAACAGGAGGCCTCTGGAGGGGAAAGACTCAGGCTGAGCCCCCCGGGATGAAGCCCGCGCCTTGGCTCATTGCTCAGAGTTTCTTGTGAGGTTCAGCAGAACCAGAAGTACCTGGCGAAGGTCCAGATTCCATTTGCTTAATTCACCAGCTGGGGACAAGAACACTATTCCATCCTGACATCTCCCAGGCAAGTTACCCGAGCGGAGTATAATCCTAGAGCACCACAGCATGTACAGAAGGGTCTGGCGGAACCATCACTCGTGGTACTGGGAGCTCTGACTGTTGGTTTTTTTTTTTTTCAGGCTGAAAATAATTAAAAAATAAGAAAACTTTTAATTTTCTCATTTTATTCTTGCAAATTCTTTAGCACTGGGATAGATGCATTTACATATCTTTTGCATTTTCTGATATTTTTCTAATAAATTCAACTGAGTTGGAAAAATAATACTTCTTTGCCAAGTTTAGTGATATAACCCAGTGTATGAGGCAACCAAGAAATGTATTTCCAAATTCATTCTTAATCTACTCCGGGGAAGAGCATCAGTGTTAATGGCCAACTTCAACAAGCTAAAACTAACTCAAAGCCAAAGTACGTTGCCTCGTTCTGTAGAGTTTCTTCATAGGAAGAATCAACTTTTTATGCAAGAAAAATTCAAACCATCAGTACTGCAATGGGTGAGGATTGTTTTCCGTAATGTAAAAGCTACATTTTGCATCTGGTGGGTCGTTTAACTTGCTTAAATGATATTTGATTTGAGAAAACCCAGCATGCATTTATGCATTTAGAACAGTTTCTTCCTCAAAGATTCTCATTGGCTGAAGAAGAACATGTGCCTCTTCCACAGGAATTTGTGCAAACAAAAGAAGTTTCCTTGTCGGCTGGCCAGTTGCTCCAGTGAGCAACTGAGAGAAAGAAAATTAATAATAATAATAATAATATAATAATAATGTGCTGGAGATAATAATAATGGGCTCAATATGAAGGCCCGGGGCTTAATCCCTAGTAGTGAATAAAAAGTCTCCCGAATGACGATCAAGCCCACAGGTGGTTGGCAGGCATGGGCGTGCCACATGCTGGCCCCAGAGACTGAGATCTCACCCACTTGGCAGAAGTGTTACTACCCCTTGTGGGTCTATGATAAGCTAATCACGGCTTTAAAACCTATGAGCCAACTCCGTCGCATAGACAAGCTATAGAGTTTAATTTGGAGTCCTAGAGGGGGCGTCACACCATTTAATTAAACAACATTGAGGGTATGCCGGCGCTGTTTCCCTCCTGTTCACTTGTTCCGGCTCCCAGCTGTTGCCACGGCGACTGTGTGTCCTCCCCAGCCTACAGAGCAGGTGCACACACCGTGGTAAGTGGCTGGGGCCATGCAGCGGCCACGGAAGTCTGGGAAAGGGAGCTGAGACCGGATCAGGGACCGTCAGCCTCCGTGACGCTGAGTCTGCGGAGACTGGAACTGACTCGTGCCCTCTTATTCTCTGCCATCTGCTTGATTATTTGGAACCTGAAATAAAATTTTTCTGAAGTTCAAATATGTTTCCCTATTAGGAAAGTATTTACGAAACAAGCTGCGAGACTGGCGAAGGCATGAAGAGGGAGGAGGCCAGGCAGGAGTGAGAGCGAGGAGCGAAGTGACTGTCCCCGGGACCTGCCCTGCGTGTTCTCAGTCCACTCTGCCTCTTTTGCTCAGACGCTGTGAGTTCAGCTGCCACCTCGTGCCAGCTGAGGGCGGCCACCCCCCATCTTTACTTTTTCCACTTCTCCTTTGTGCCATTGAAATAATTTTAGATGATCAAACTTAAAGTGCCCACAAATAGCAGACAGTCAAGCATCTTGTGGGCAGGGTTTTGGTGTCATAATATTAGTTTCCAGAGTCTGAACCCCTCAACACAGGGGCACGCCCTTGCTGAACTACGCTCCCAGCCCCCTTAGTTCTTACACAGTTAGAGGAAGGGTCTGGTGTGTTTCCCAGGCTGGCTTCAAGCTCATGATCCTCCTACCATATTAAACTGAAAATTTCTCTCTTTCTCTCCCCTACCCCAAAAACACGTGTGCGCGTGCACACACACACACATGCACACACACACAGACATACAAAGAGCCAGTGTTGGCGGAGTCGTCCAGTGAGCAGGCCTTTCCAAGGATGGGAAGGGCGCTGGACTATACTGAGGCTGTGCCCAGCCCCTTTGCTACAGGTGTGCTGTGGTCACTTTCTCATTCTTGGTCTGCAATGCCTGACACTCACAACTTAGAGGAGGATATAGCTCGCATCTCAGAGGGCTCAGTCTGTCGGCCATCAGCTGACTAGGATGGCGTGGGGGAAGGGTCCGGTGGGGAACAGCTGCTCCCAGAACTCTAAGAGTAGAAAGAGGAAGACAGCGGAGAAGCTGGGGTAAGAATGTCACCTTCCAGGCCACACCCTCAGTGACCCCCAGTCCCAACCAAGCTCCACTTCCTAGCAGCAGAAACATTCATAGATGAACCTGCTTGATCCAATTAACCCCCAGATTCCATCCAATCACCTACCAAAGACATGAGGCTCTGGGAGACATTCTGGACAGATACTGTATGTAACTAGGCGTCTGTCAGCCTAGAAAGAGGCAACCTGGTGAAAGAGGGTCTCGCTTCTGCTCAGCTCTTTGCCCGGTGTGACCCTAGAAGCTGTTTCCTCGGCCACCCCAAACACGTCCTGTGCCCGCACCATCCCCACAAATGTAGTCAAAAAAAAAAAAAAAACATGTGGAAGGAGGAAAATGCCTAGGAGATCAGGAATATGGGATCTCTGTCTCTCCTTGGATTGCATTTTTTGGGTGGGGGAAAGTTCCTCGTATCTCTGAGGATTACTTTTCAGTAAGTAGGAGACAGTACATAACCACCTTCCATGTATCAAGTGTTCAGCCAAAAAATGGGAAGAAACTGCTCCCTGCAGTGTGTAGCAGCAGCGGTGCCAGCCTGTGAGGGCATAGCCACAACCTGCCCAAGTGCATCTTACTAGAGTATTTATTTCTATATGAACATCCAATTCTTAAGGTTTATTTCCATCTTTTCTTGAATCAAAGACATTTGCTGAGTTAATTCTTAAACCAACATGAACTTGTAAGTACCTAAGTGTTAGTGTGCTCCTAAGTCTAAGCCTGTGCCTTATGTTTCTTTTATTTTTCCATGGAGAGTCTTGGTATCTACCTAAGACTTGGTGGATTCTGAATAAGTTCAAGAAAAGAAATTAAGGGGCTGTAGATGGAACTCAGCCGTGAGGAGCTCCTGTCGGGCAAGTGCAGGGCCCTGGGCTTGACTCCCCAGCACCATGCAGGCTGGGTGTCAGGGTGCAGAACACACCTGTGGAAAGTAAATGAATAAAAAGAAAATAAAGGCCTGCACCACTGGGCCTCGCTCAATTTAAGAATAAAACAAACAAAAAAGAGACAGAAATTGGGGCTGAGGAAGGATGCTGAGTGTAAAAATGAAATCCGAGGACCCCCGATGCTCAGGGAGACCTGGCCGCCGTGTGTACTGACAGAGCGAGGACAGAACTCGAGTGCCTCCTCCATCCTGTGTGGTCAGCCGCGCAGGAAGGGACGGAAGGCGTGACTGCATGTGCGCCACGGAGGAGGAGCTGCTAGAGCGGAGCGGACGTGCTCTGGGGGATCAGTTTTTAATTTTTCTTTCAGCTGCCCTTGAATCTGCACGGTTGGAACGCAGAGCCGACCTGTCACACAGCCTCACCGCACAGCCGCTCCAAGCGTGCTGAGGAGCAATACTGCGAAGAAACACCAAGGAAATGCCCTTGTGGTTAGAACCCACCTGCTCTGTGGGCGCAACGGCCGGGCAAGACCAAGGAGCCTGCTGCCCTCAGAAGTGTGCCACAGCAACAAACTAGAAACCACAGGCAAAACACCTGAAACATTTTTTTTATCCTGCGGAATCTTAATAAGGAATTAAATTTGACATCCATGGATCACATGTAAGAGCTCTTGCCCTCTCATGTCACTGGCCTGTGTCATAAGACATATTTGCAGCAATTTGTAGAAAATTTAGAAGAGTTCCTCTTCTTGGCAGACACAGATATATTGAGGAGAACTTATTAACACAACAGGAAGAGGTCAAAGGAGGTATACCAGATGTATCTTCTTGGTTAAACACTATACACAGACATAAAGAATTCTCTAAGGAACCAAGGCTGTGAAATTTGTTCAAGTATGTCCAATCGCATCTAAAAATAATGGGAGGAATTGTAATAATCATGTAGCTCTGGGGAACTTGAGGATATTTATTAGCACTTGTCTATCTGAGGATATTTGTCCATATCAAGCAGCACTTCACAATTGCTATGACTGGTAGAATTTTACCACATTTTATTAAAGATTAAAAAGGACAGAATACTCTGAAGTGTCTAGATTCCACTAAATAAATTACACTAAATCGCCTCTCATATATACATAAAAAGCTTTTAAACATAATCACAACAAATTCAGGTTTTTCTAGCAGAAACACATTTGAGTGAAAACAGAATTCTTACTCCTTCACCTTATACCCAGGAAATGAAATTCTCATTGTGTCATTGTATAGTTTCTATGAAAAAATAATTTATAACATCAACACAGACGTTGGCACTGGATTTGAGGTGGTATCCCTTTGACTGGATGAGGCATGATAGAAACACACTATTTTTGGTGGCTATTTTGACCAAAAACTTTATGCAGTAAAAGACACAGGGCCATTAATCCCTGTCACATCTGCAGATGCACTTATCCCCCCACTCTCTCCACCTGAAGCGGTTCAGGACAACATCTATCATGACTGTCTCAGTTACCCTGTCGTGGCTACCTCGATGTCCTGGAACAGTTCCCAACGTCTACCTTGCATATTCAACCCAGTTTTGGAGAGGTGTTGCTGGTGCCAGCGCTGGTGAGCCGGGTGGGTGAGGAAACACCGCAATGGTTTGGTGAGCCTTCCTTCCCCTTGGACGGTGTATGAGTTTGGTTTTTTTCAAAAGGCAGAATTTAAAGAAATTATAACAAAAAGGATCTTTTTGGAAGGCTTACAAATCTGAGGCTAGAGATCTTCCAAGATGGCGGCCCGTGCGAGCGAGAGCTGGAGGGTCAGATGGCTGCTCAGCTGGGAAGTATAGCACCCGCCCGGGACTGCACAAGGGCAGGTGAGAGTCTGCTGCAGATCTCGGTGGCTTGAAGAACAATGGTGAAGACCAGAAACCGGCAGACAGGTGCAAGTTGAGGCTGGGTGAACACGTGATGAGGACCTGCGGCGTGTGGCAAGTTGGCGTCTGCAGATGACTGTGCGGGCGAGAGCTTTCCCAGAGGAAGACGCTGTAATAATCCTTCTTCCTTTCTTTTATAGCATTGAAGTTTCGTTTGGCCCTCCCACATCTGGGTGGGTGCTCTTGCCTCATTCGCTGGCCCACAAATCACTCACACTCTAATCCAGGCGGGTTCTCAATTCCCAGTCTAGGAGTGGTTCCCCAACCCAAATCCAAGAGTGGCTCCTGACTGCCTCAGATTGACACAATCTCTCCAAAGGTCACAGACGGTGCCAGGCAGCAGTGTTCCTGGTGTTCCCGCTTATACCCCACGACGACACTTGCCAAAGAAGAGGGCTCTCAAAAATGCTTCTGAACGTGATGCTTATTATAAGATAAGTGTATCAGAAGCAATGCGTGTAGTTTGAGGAAGATTAATGGCCATGTCTTTAATATTAGGTGTTCATTCTAGTTTTTGAATAGCCCTTGGATGAATCTTCAGTCACCTTGGTCACATGGATTTGTATTAATGATCCACACGTGTAAAGTGCAGAGAGACCAATTCTTTTTGCAGAGAGGTTGAGAGGATTGAATTAAGTAGCACTGATTTCAAATCTCTCTTTTGGATGAGAGCAGCCATAAATAAATACAAATGGAACAGAATGTGCACTCAGTCCTGGTAGACACTAGTGAGAGCTTTGAGTAGAGCCAACTTTATTGATCAGGGTGAGCACAAAAAGACATTATCAATGCAGAACATCTCGGACCTATGCAAACAGGCTAGCATGTGGCAATCTCTTAGTAAGGGGACTGGACGTGTAGCTCAGAGCCTTGTGCCCATGGCTTGGTGGTGCAGGAAGCAGGGTACCGGCCAACACCATCGGGGTCAGAGCAGAGGGCAGCCGCTCTGCCCCTCACCAGTCCCTTCCCATGTGGTCTGGGCTCTGAAGGATGCCAGCCTCTTCTTTCGTTTGTCCCTCCTTCTGTCCCTCTCCCTTTCATGTGCAGCTCAGCAGTGAATACAGTGACCTGGCATAGGATGTCTGGGGAACGCAGACGGGTCCATCTTCTAACTGTGCCTGCTCCGTACATGTAACATACATTCTCTGCCTGTTGAATCCCATCCTCCTCTTTGTGCCATCCAGGAGCCAGCTGTGCACGCTATCCCCATCTTTAAAGCACTCCTGCTCGGTTGGGATCACCCTCCTTGTTGGTGGGATGTAGGATTCAGGAAGGCATTCTCTAGTCACCTGCCCAGCCTCTGCCAGATCTTTGACTGGCGCCTGGCAGCCCCGCGTGTCTGCGAACGCCAGCTGCTGCCCGGTCATTCTCCTGTGCAGAGTCCACGTGACAGAAAACAAGCGCCGCGAGGGAAGCCAGCGCCGCCTCCTTCCCCACGCCTGGTTCTCTTGGCTCCCTGGACAGGAACTCCAGGAAGCGCGCGTGGGCAGCTCAGGCAGCGGCGCAGGGCACAAGGCCGAGAGCGGGCGCTGGCCGACGTGGGAGGGTCTCACAGGAAGCCCTGCCGGAGGAGGGGCTTGCTGGCGATGGCGGTCGGTGGTTGACAGAGAAGCCCTGAAGGCAGGCGTGTGGCGAGGGAAGGCGCCGAGGGGCCGAGCCGCGCCGGGACGGGTCCAACAAACCAGCCACCTGCCACAGCCGGCAGCCGGCGGGGCAGGGCCGGGCGCCCACCCCTGGCCTCCTCTGCGGACACTGGCGCCTCACACGCCCGCAGGGATGGTTGGCTTGGAGCGTGGCCCTGGAAAGACAGCGAAGAGCGCCGATCTGGGAGTTGTCACTGGTTTGGGATTTAAGGCCGGTTATGTGCTGCTCTGGGCAAACTATTTATAGCCTGTACCTCCTCGAAGTGTGAAATACGCTAGGTCTAATAAAATGCACTATACTACACTATTAAAATCTAATATTTTATATCTTATTGCTATATTTTATTTAATAAGTAACATTTTATCAAACCTCGTACTTGGTCTAATAAATTACCCTATAAAATATCTTAGGTCTTCGAGAACACTTCCTGTGGTAGATTTATGTTTCCCCACACCTATATTAGCTCAACAATTAGTTCTAGTTGTTCAAGTCAGAAAGTTCAACGTTGCCTTGAATAGCGCGCATCTCGGATGGGATGTGCGCGTCTCGGGTGTGCGCGTCTCGGGTGTGTGCGTCTCGGGTGTGCGCGTCTCACAGCTGCCGGTGCCCGTTTCTGTGCCCGACTCCGCCTGATGGAAACCCTGCTGAGTCTCGCCCAGGCCGCCGTCATTCCAGCTCCGCTCTGGCAGCTGCCTGCTCACGCACCTTGCTGCTTTCCTGCTCTTCAGGGCCCTGTCCATGTAGCAGCCAGGTGACCGTCCGCAGAGGCTGAGCCAGGGTGAGTTTCCTACCCCTCCAGACTCTCAGATGTTTTCCTATTTAAACAGATGCCAGATAACCCAGGCATGCACTCCACTGTCCTTTCTTTCCGTGAGAAAACGGAGCAGGGAGCCGGGCTTCCCGCCTCCCTTCTCCCACGGGGCTGTTTGCGGCTCCCAGCGGCGCGGCTCCTGACTTCCTGTGAGCCCTGCTTGATGCCACTGCTCTCATGCTAAACTCTGTCACCTGTGGTAGCCTTTATCCGTAATAAAGAGAACTTTTAGCTTTTAGCTACCTTCATCTATCTTATTTTCCATTTGCTCTGAACCATCTACTGCAAACTTCTCACCTGTAGTGACTGTGTGTAAGATTATCTGTGACTCAGTTTACAAAAGTGCAAAAGTTAGTTCATGTTTTCATTTTAAATTGCTACGTTTTTGAAGGAAACACACTCACCTTCTATGCCATCATATAATGTTATTATTTATCCACAGGAAATTTTAGAAGAGATATTATTATAACTGAGGCATTATTGCATTTTATTAGGAACTCACATTTCCTGTAAGAAAGTTTTGTTTCCATGCCAAATAAAATCAGTGAAAACTACTGGTCATTTCGATGCTTCTATAATATATTTATAGTCATTTTGAAAATTCAAAGCAAATTGAAGAACATTCCTGCTGATAAAATGCTTATAATCGAGTCCAAAGAACAGGATGTAAATACATGCACAGCGAAATGACAAAATATCTCACCATCCCCTTGCAAACCCACTGTCAGGTTAATTCCTTCGCCCTTGACACGCAAGCAGCTTGTTTGGAAAGGCTCTGGAAGGTTTTGCAAAGGAAGCAGGACTGAACTAGAATATTCACTTGTTGTTTGTTTGAGATGGCAACTTTCTATGTAGTCCTGACTGACTTCAAACTCACACATAGCCCAAGCAGGCCTTGAATTTGTTGTGCTCCTCCTGCCTCAGCCACTTGAATCATTCTGGGATCAGAGCCATTAACCCTGTGTTCAGTTCAGTTGAATTCTGAGGCACAGCTTAAGGGACAGGAAGGAGTCAGTGTGCATCTTACGCATGTGACTGTACACACAGGTGCGTGCAGATGAACGATGAAGGCACTTCATAGGGCAGAACACACATCTCACTGGGCTCATGCCAGGTAGCCAATGGATCACGTCAGAATAGAATGCAAACTCTCGCCTGCTTGTCTAAAGAACTTGCAAGAAGTATAAAAATTTGACAGGAGCATTGCCCAAAACTCAGAAACCCAACTTTCTGGGGGTGAATCTGACGTTGTTAGGCCATGGCAGATATAAACGTTAGACTCACCTTCTTCACCCTAAGGTGTTTACACAATACCCTTCTCTCCCCACTGCTGTAGAAGCCAGAATTCCAGCAGTTACAAGTTACTTATCACTTAGAAAGTGAGAAATCTATCATGATCCCCTGGGAAAATATCATGTTTGAACCTGTTCTGGGTTAGTATGATTATGAGGACAGAAAGAACATGCTGTCTAAATGAAACAATGTCTAAACATCCCGGATAGAGGCTGACCATAGCTCTTCATACCCAGCAACTGCTTTATCTGAAATGTTCCTGACTATTCCTGATAACAACCTGACTCTTCCATCCACCATGACATTTCCTGCCAGTTTAGGAACTTAGCACCTCCTGGATAACCTGTAAGGGTCTTCCTGGTACCTAACGTTCTTGATGTAATTCATAATGTCATTGCTTCTGGTAGACTATCATTATACGTAAGAACGCATAAAAAGATGAAGATATCCATTTTGGCCTGACAGTGTAGGCGCCCAAGGGCTAAATGTGTCGTTGCAAGAATCAAAGATGAAGTGAAGTTATGTGGGGGAAATATGAGAGCGTGGGGAGTGCGGAAGGCTTGTGGTTCCACGGTGCTGCCTTCGGGCACGCCCATTCACATCCGCCACCAAGCCAGCTCCTCTCCCAGCAAGTAATAAGTCTCTCACTGTAAGTAGAAGGTGAAATAATTTCCCCCATGGGGATTTTAAAGACTTTTCTAGACATTTCTTTCCATGGAGTTCAAAGAGGAGTGGGCATGTATGTGTACCGTCTTTGGGGCTTTGGAGCACAGAATTAAGCATACTCCTCAACTCGCCACCCATTGTTGTCCACTCAAGACCCTAACTTGCTTCATGGTTTTGTGTTTTCAGTTCTGAAATCTTCACTTGACTCCACATATCTTCCATTTATTTTCCAATGGCTTTAATTTCTTTGCTGAGGATTTATGTTTTTCGTTTTCTCCCATTATGTTGCAGTGGCCCGGTAGCCTTTTACGATGGCTGCCTTGAGAGCAGCCTGCTCATTCCAGCCCGGCTCTTCTCCATCTTGGCACACTGCCTGCTTCCCTCCCTCCGTGATCTTCTTCCTCGTTGAAAAAATGAGCACCAGGGTTTGGATCTGAAACGTCCCCCAACGCCTCAAGTATTTGGATGTGGTGGGTAGCCTCGGGCCTGTGTGTCACCGGGAAGTAGGGGCTGCCTGGAAGGGGCAGATACTCAAGAGTCTGACCTAGAAAGATGGCATCAGCTTGCTGAGAATGGGAAGTGCCTCGGTAGAGTTTCCAGGTGTTTTTATTGATTTGTGGGCCTGGAAGTTAGGGAGAAGCACCCACCCTGGGCGTTCGGAGGGGCTGTTTGAACCAAGCAAAGGAAGGAAGGAGAAGCGTTGTTGCAGCTTCTTCCTGGGAAATCTGCGGCCCTGCCGTGGTGTTCAGACACTGGCCTGGCTCCTGCTCCTCTTGGCTTCTGTCTGCAGTGGGGTGAGCAGCTCTCTAGCCTCTGCCCAGCTGCTCTTGAACTAACTGTGAGCCCTTCTGAAACTCTGAGCTAAATAAATCTTTCCTCCCTTAAATTGTGGATGTTGCATGTTCTGTCATTGCAATGAATAAGCAACTAAAACAGTGAGCGACTGTGGTGTTCTGCTGAGAGCTGGCCATTTCTACAGGACACTAGAAGGCCTCGGACCTTACTTTCCTTGCCTGAGCTTTCTGCGTCAGCCGGCTTGCTTTGACGCCTTCGATGCGGTGTGTGCAGTCGCGTTGGGGGACAAGGCCAGGCTCTCGCCACTGGTGGAGGTGCAGCCTTAGTCATGGGGAAGATGGTGGTGACTTGATTTGAGCGTGCCGGGCTGCAGAAGTACAGTTGGTTGGTATTTAAAAGGCCTTCTGTCTCGGCAGCTGCACCTCCCTTCTGCCGTGGCTTTCCTTGTGACTGTTGACCCTTCAAGGTATTAGCCTCTTCTGCCCAGAGTCTGGGGAAAGCTGGGGGCTCACATTGGTGGCTTTTGGGTCTCTAGGTTCCTAGCCACTGTGTCTTTCCCCCCGAGTCCTCCTGTGCACCATTCAGGCCATTACTTAGACGCTTAGAGGGAGAGACATGGAAAAGGCCCAATGCCCGTCTTTCCACACGGAAGTCCTTCTCATTTCTCTTTCAATTTCTTTTTTACCTGTTTTTCTATTTCCTGAGAGTTGGGGTCCTGTGAGTGGTGTGACTGAAGCACCAGGAGTGACCAATTAACTCTTAGTCCAATCATCACCTGATTTTCCTGTGAAAGTCCAACACATTGTGTATGAAACCTAGTAACTCGCCTTATATCCTGGGATGATGTTCAGTAACCATAGTAACTAAAATTTATTATCCAAAATAGGATGTCAAGACTGAGAGGAAGGGAAAGTGCTAAATTAATTAATGATAATGTTTGAAATATATATTGAAAAAGAAAAAAGTTTATCCATGTATATTAGAGCAAAATAAATAAATGCTTCTTTATGAGAATATTAACCATCCAAGCAGAATTCTTATTTTTGTTATATATTCACTTAATTTAAAAAGTGACTGTGTATAAGCTACTACAATATTAGAATTTAATAATATTTTTTGAATTTCTTTTGATAACTTCTTCAAAAATATCTGCATCCTATCTCAATGTTATAGGCTATAGTTATAAATTTTGTTATTTTTAAACTTTCAATTGTTGATAATTTTTCAAAAAAAGATACTCTGTAGATGCAGAGGCATATTTCAAGCAAATCTTCTAATATAAGAATTGTTTATTTCTTCATTTATTTTTTTGAGACAGAGGGTCTTGCGCTGTTGTCCAGGCTGGCCCTGAACTCACTGTGGAGCCCAACCTGGCCTGGAACCCACAGCAATCCTCTTGCCTCAGCTTCTGAGTGGTAAGATTACAAGTGTGTGCCACCACACACAGCTTATGTGGTGCTGGGGAATTGAACCCAGGGCCTTGTTCTCGTTGGCAGCCGCTCTAACCACTGTGCTGTTTCTCTAGCCCAATTTCTATATTTTTATATTTAGATATTGAATATTTGGTAGCCAAATATTTTGCCTCTATTCAAAGTACGTTGTTTTGGTCATTGATATTTTTATTTTTGGAGGAGCTATGAGTGGAACCCGAAGCCTTATGCATTCAGGCCCCTGAGATGTCCTCTTGCTCTCGTCACAGATTCTTACAAGGTAAAATGCATCATATCAATTTGTCTTTAGTTAGAATTCTTAACATTTCATTAAATTCACTTACAGCAAAATCACAAGCTTTTACAATTTCTATTTTATTATGCAACAGATATATTCCAGTTTTTAGTTTTTTTCAATCAAAAATAGGACCTCTAACAAAAGATTCCATGTTGTCATACTTCAAAATACAATCTCTAAATTTAGAAAAATATATACTGCCCCGAGTTAAAGCTCTCATCTTATTTGTTCTCTATTGTTATTGTGGGACATTCTTCACTGGGGTCCAGTTGCCGTAGAGAAATTTTTGGCATCTATTTTTGGAATAATTGACTGAAGAGTTGGCCAGCTACATTTAGAGAAGATATCTACAAAATGTTGAAAATCCAGGCAGGAAACTTAGGTTGGTTTACGCGGTAAATCCTTTAAACGCTCAAATGTGTCTGAAATGTATTTGTTTGTTGTTGGGCTAATGGAAAAAAAAAAAAAAAAAAACACATGAGCTGTGCCAGGAGAGTTCTGTTAGGTTTCAGCTTCAGCTTTATTAAAAATACTGTTCTTACTTGTGTGTGTCTCCCTCTGTTACTTTTGATAGCCATAGAATCTTTTTAACTGTTAGACTAATAAACTTCTTTGGACACAATTATGAATTTTATATTTTAAGACAATTTCCAACAAATTTCTAACTTATTTTCTATTTTGGCAAAAAACAAAGGACTTTTAAAAAACAATAATACTGAACTTTACAAAAATTTTATATTTGTATTATTCCATAAAAAGTAACTTTTACTTCATCCTTAAATTAATGGCCAAATTTTAGACAGCATTCATAAAAATACTAGACATTTAGCTTTTCCAGGTGCTTTAATTTCAAGTCTTCAACACCTTTGAAACATCAGAATCAAGAAACAAGGAGGGAGCATTCAGGCTCTGGCCAAGTCATTGAAAGGCCTGAGAGCAGGAAGGACTGGCCCGTCCCGTGTCTTCCGTCTGGACTTGTGCAGGCCAGTTATCACCCGCCTTGACACAGCTTTCATCTCCAATCAAAGTAGGAAACACCCACCAGCATCGGCCTCTCTGCAGTCCCCTTTTGGGGCAGAGTCAAGGCAGGAACGGGCTAGTGCTTGACGCAATCTCTTCCTGAGATGGCGCCAACGAGGGGAAGGATGAGACTGGAGCACTCTACCCATCATGTAATTTAAGAAGCTTCTGAATGTGTCTAAACTGATTCTAGTATTTTCATTTTCATACATAAAGTTTTCAAATGTCTTCTTAAATTTTTCCTTTTAAAACAATCTGCGTGCTTTTCCATATTACAGTTACAAAAATTTGACATGTTAAGAAATTTCGCTGGACTATTATTTTTCAAGAAAACACACTGGAAGGTATCTAGCAAGTGGCCACGTGTGATCGAGGACACATGCTTGCGTTTATTCACTGCTAGCAGTCCACGCTGAGGTCAGCATGCTAGTGCCCCGCAGAGAGGGGGGGGATTCGTTATTCCTGTCTCTGCGTCCCTCTGCCTACTGCTGCCTTTGCCTTTCCTTCTCTTCTCCTCTCCTTCTTTTTCTTATTTATTTGCTTCTCTAACCAGCTATTTGCTTCTTAGTTCTTAGAAAGTTTCACGCAGTGGTAACTTAGCGCCACCCAGTAAGGGAGCAGCGCCATTGCGGGTCCGATCCACTCCATCAGGCACGGGGACGCCCTGACAGGTGCTCGGGAGGCGCTGAGTCAGGGAAAGGCCAGAACTGTCACGGCGGACAGAAGGCGGGCTGCTCTCGGGAGCAGCCTGGGACATTGCAGATGAAGCTGTGGTCAGCCTCCATTCAGGCTGTGTCGACACTGTGTCACTTAGACAGCAGGTTCTGCCTGTCCGTCCGGCGTCCATCAGTGGTCCTGGAACTCCTCGTCAGGCGAGGGCAGGGAACTGGGGAAGGTCGTGGCCTGCAGACGTTCTGCCCTCGCACCGCCTTCTCCTTGCTCCTGGACGTCCTAAAATGCCAGAATCAGGTGCCGTTCGCTCTGTCAGGCGGATGGGCTGTCTTGCTGTGGGCTTTCCACGGGGTGTCCTCCTGTGCCCCGGGCCCTGACCCAGGGCCTTTGCACTGAGCTTCATCCCGGCTGCTCTTTTTATTTTGATACCGTGTGCGTGGCGGAGCTCACGGTTGCAATCCTCCTGCCTCAGCCTCCTGACACTGAGATGACAGACGCCTCCCACCGCGGCATGCTGGATGGAGTATCTTCAAGGAGGAGCTTGCGGTGGTCCCCTGAGGGTTGCCTTTGTTCTGTGAGGAGCTCAGTCCTTTCTTCCTCCCAGGAAAAGCCAGTGGGTCAGCGCGGAGGACAGGAGGACCCGCGCCTCAGGGCTCGTGCCGCAGCCCCAGGAGCTGCTCCGGCTGAGTTTGAGCTACTGTCTATTGGGCCAGACAGCCCCCGCCACCCTGCGGAGTTCCAGCCAACTGCAGTTTTGCCTTCTCTCAATTCTTAAGCATGTTTCATCGGAAGTTAGGACAAGATAAATTGATTAAAAACCTTATGCCAGAGCAGTCCCACTTGCGGCCCCCTTCCTGATAGCGGGAGCTTTAAAAAAAATTTAAAGAATAAAACTTGTGCAACACAACTTAAAAGTACCTATCTTGATTTAGCATATTGATTCCAATATTACATCTAAGTCTTAAAATACTTCAGTAAACCATGGTCTTGTCTTTTGCTGTACTAGGTAGATAAACCTCTCTCCATTCACAGAAAGATTACGCTTTATAAAAACTGGCCCAAGTAGTGTACTGCCTTCTCCTCTTACATGGAGGGCAGCTACTTCCTGGGACTGGGCTGCCGGAGCCACAGTGGCCCGCTGGTCCCTGTCGTGAGCCGGCATTGCCCCCTGTTGTCCGAGTTGAGTACTTCCCATTGTCCTACTGGAAAAGCAGATCAGGTTCCAAACTAGGACCCAAACTCTTTTCTTGTGACTTACCTATTTTAGCCCAGGTAGGATTCACGGAGTCTTACGCCTTTTAAGAACGTTTTTATTAAAAAAGAAAAATTTAAGGAATGTTGAAAAGTAGAATAGGGCATTTTGTTTTTAAAAAAGTCACAGGACTGTCTCCATGGGAACTGATAGGTTTATTCTCGAACGCTGCAGCACAGCAGTGTGTGAACCCTTCCGGGCCTGTCTCAGTGGTCCGTCCTGTCCAGGTTTAAGCCCCTTATCCACCACACACATATTATCTCTAGTCTACCATAAGCTTGTCTTTTGCTACACACCTGCAATCCACCGCATGCCCCTAGCCTACCCCTCCAGACCAAGCCCCTATCTTCTGAGAGTGCATGGTACCATAAGTACTGCGCAACACCCAAATACATGAGATCCAAACCACAATAGTCGCTAATTTTCCATAGAGATACCAGTTATCCACTCCCAGAAAACTATAACCTGGTAAGACTTTTGACAGATGAAGAACTGTAATAGAGAATTAAATATTGAGCGGAGGACCAGGCGGTCTATCCACATCATTGCCAATACCTCCCACGTCGGCTTCTCTTACGCAAACGCGTGAGACACACTAAGTCCAATTTTTATCACCTTTAGAATGAAAAAGGCTAACTCGGACTCTTTATCACAATATGGTTGAGCGTTTTAAACAAGGATTCTGGGGCAGAGACTGCAAATTGTAACAGTATATGCAGGTGGTCCTAGAACACCTGGACGGAGTGTGGGCACACGGCAGCCTTGGTTCCTTCATCTTGGCAACCTCCCCATTGGGCGAAAATAGCTCAGGGTCCGTGACAAGATTGTAGATCTCTTCTCCAGGCTTCATACTCCAGCATACGGTGGGAGGTGATGGTTTCCTCAGCAGTCAGCAACCACCCAGTGCAGCTGTGGCGAGGTCATATTTGTGTGTGTGTGTGTGTGTGTGTGTGTGTGTGTGTGTGTGTGTTTTCTCCTCCTAAAGTCGCCTTTTCTTGCCCCACCTTACGCTGCACTACATTGTATGCTGACACCATATTTTTGATTGTGGGTGAACAAGCAGCCGTTTGCAAAACCCGAACAGCAGAATTGTTGACAGCTGTTCTGCAGAGCCCGGTCCCAAGAAGGAGGAGAACAGGACATACCACAGCTGTGTTGGAAGCTTGTGGGAGACTCAACTCCCCACTCACGGTGAATAAACAGTGGGATATCCGAGTCTGTGTGGCCAAATGTGGCACTGAGGTGGGACATTTCTCATTTGTGAAAACGTTTATTGTATAGTGCTCAGTACTGAACAACAAGTTGTTGATAGACACCACACTCCGCATAAATCTAATCAGAAAAGCTACCTTTCTGTGTGATTCCACTTGCTTTACATTGCTGGGATGACAAAATTACAAATATTGAGAACACACAATGACTGCCAAGGTTCAGGATGGCCCTGGATGGGATGCAGCAGATGTGGACACCCTAGGCCCAGAGAGGGACGTGGTGGGCTATGGCAGTGGCCTGTGTCTGGACTGGTAGGGCCTGTGTCTCATCCTGAGGCTAAGCTGTAGTTTTGTAAGACTTACTAGGGAGGCATCTCCCCTACTTACTTCTTACAAGCTCATGTGACTGTTTGGTGACCTCAAAATGGCCTGTTAAAAAGTATTTCATTACTCACATTTGCACTCGCTTATGTTGCAGTGCCAGGACGGGGCATTATGGCAAAGTGAGAACCCAGAAATGGCTTGTGAAAGGCCAGGTGTGCTCTGACCTCTGCAGGTCCTAGGAAAGGAGGATACTGTTAGCTGAGATGTACTAACAGGGGCGGTTCCATGACAATTGTGGGCAGGGCCAACAGTAAACTCAGAAGGCCCACAAGGCCTGCGAACACTTTAACAGCACGGCACGGCACAGTGGCACAAAGGCTTGCGTGCTCTCCAGCAGAGGTCCACCTGTGGCAGGCCGGACAAGCATTTGCCGGAGGAGCTCAGGGTATTCAGCACTGGCCAGCTGGGCTGCGGCACTTCCCCACCCCACCGCGCTGCTGGGCTCTGCCCCTGGCTATTGAGGGGAGAGAGTGTGGGAGTTTAGATGACAGTGACATTAGCTTTCTATGTTTTTTGTGTGACCAGGATTCTAAGGAGCAACCGACTTAGCATATTTTAAAAAGGCAGTTTCTACAGATGCTACCTTGCAAGTCACCGGAGTCCCCGGATAATACTTACTGGGATAGTCGGGTGTGCGCACTCTTACAATGATCCTTCGGTTTGTCACGAGTCTTGAGGATGTAAAGTGGTACTTTGGAGACATAGCAATATTCTTTTTATCTTAGGAACAGTAAACAACTATGCAGCTTCCCCCCGCCCCCAACTCTATGGAGATGTAAAAATAAGCAACAAACAAACAAAACAGGGCTGCAGAAGTATAGACAGCATTTCCTGGGGTCTGGTGTGAAGACAGAAGGGCTGTTTGACAAGGAACATGGCGGCTTCCAGATGTTTACAGCAGTGCCCACGGACAGCCGGCAAGAGCTACGAGCCCTGCTCTCATAAGGACCAGCTCTTCTGACAGTGACAATGACTCTCCAGCCACAGCTGGGGCACGGTCGATTTGACACATAGACTCACCCACAAGACACTGTGACCAGCCTCCCCAGCCACTGTGAGATGGATGTCCCGTCTACACAGCTGACAGCTCCTTATGGCTGGGGAAAGCTACTGAATTTGTCATAATCTACTACACAACAAAAGAAAATGAATATAATCTCATTAACCATTGCAACTCCCAGAAGCTAATAAGAGGCAGTTGGCAGATGGTGGCTGGAGTTTCCTCTGGCTGCTGGAAAACTTGGTCTTCTTAAATAACACTTTGCAGCAAGAGCTAATCTTGCGCGGCATTTAGGCAGCGTGTAATGCCAGCAGGTGGACAGATGATGGGCTGAGAGATCGCTCCTGTCCCGTGGGATTCAAGGGACTGGGTGGAGTACAAGCTGCCAATCTTGCTATCTGGCAAGCCATGGGTACGAGGCCAGCTCGCCTTGGTCACTTGCATAGAGATGGTAGACACGAGCACCCAGGCAATCCAAAGGCTTAAACGCAGAGGCAGCTCTGCTAAGAGCTTGAAAGGAGCTCGGGAACAGAAAAGGATTTTCTTCACTCACCAGAAGAACCTTTTAGGGAGCAATCACACGAAATGCATCAAGGTCCGGCCTGTATGAAGTAAGAGCAGAAATCTGTATGGGAAAACGTGTTGGGATGGAACTTGAGACAGGCGGGATGAGATGCTGCTCCTTGGAAACCAGCTCGAGGGCGCGTGGCAACCAATGTGGGGCTTCACGTTGTCAGATCAACCTTGGCGGGAGCCTGTAGTCACCCCAAGGACGCAGCGCTGCCACCAACGCAAGAAGCTCTGGCGGAATCAGAAAACAACTTCAGAACTGGAGGGGAGGGGGGTGGAGCGTCACCACGGAGGCAACGTGAAAAAAACAGCACAATCCAGTGAATTCGTTATATACACGGAAAGGTTGGATTTCCACTTCCGCATCAGAACTGTAGGAAGCCCAAGGCCCCGAATTTGAACCTCGGCCCCTCATGATAGCTGGGCAGGGTGGCATAGGCCTAAAATTCCAGCACACAAGAGGCTGAGGCAGGATGATGTTTTGAGTTTGAGGCCAGTCAGAGCTCCATAGTGAGTTCAGGACCATCTTGGATTACAGAGTGAGACTCTGTCTCAAAAAACAAAACACAGAACAAAAATCCCTTGAATTTGGACTATCTTCTCTGTCATGTCTACCGTGTCCGATCCTTTCTTTTGGCTTTGTGGGTGTGTGGGCACATTTGTGTCCTGGACATTAGTGCGTGGGAAAGGGAGAAACTTTACACACATCAAACTAGGGTAATTTAGCTATTGCTTAGTGCCGCATCTATAAAGGTACCAGGCTCAGTGTCACTGAAAAAAAGGAAGAGACAGTAAGAGGCAGCCTGACCGCCCGAGATTGCCCAGATGGGAAGGGATGATGATTCAGAGGCGCTTTCCACAGGGCAGATTTATTGGAAAGGACTTCAGAAATAATAATAAAATTGAACTAGCTGGGGAAGTACATCTTTCTATTCCAATTGAACACTTACTTATAAACTTGCTTTTGCTGAGGAAATTGAAGCATTTGTTCAGGGGTGTATGTCTCAGCCGCGCAGACGACACTCAGAGGCCTCGTCCTCCGTGTGAGCTGTCAGGGGCTGCTTCCTGCGCCAGGCAGAAAGCGCCGGGTGGAGGGGTCACGAGGCATCATGCGCAGGCTCCCAATCCATTCGGATTTGTCACTGATTTTTGTCTGATCTGCAAACGTCTACTCCTGACTTTCCTTCCCACTTGGTAATTTTCCCGTTGCCACAGTCAATCTGGATTTAATTCTGAAAAAAAAAAAATCAATCCTCTGGAGAACATTTACTCCTATACAGTTTTTTTATGGGCCAGAGAAATTAATTTTTAAGTCCTGCTAAATAAATAAAAGCATAATCACAGATCAGTTAGAAGTCAGCATAAAAAAGCAACAGACCTGGAACACAAATCACTCATGATGGTATCTTTCAGATATTTTAACTTACGCTGTTGTGAAAAATGACTGCTTCTTAAAACTATCATTGATTTTTCAAGGTTTTTAATCAGATGGCCAAGAAAGCCTTGCAAAACCAATTTATCTATAGATTTTAGAATTTGACTTCGTGAGGATGTGTTGTAGCACCCTCAGCTACCCAGCGTTTACTAAGCCGGTGCTGAGCGCCGGAGCGCTAAGTTCTGGTTCAGCCATCCCCACTGCACACAGTGCAAGTGTCTGTCGGGTTTCCTTAGCTCACACTGATTGGCTGGTGTTACATCCATAGCTCACACTGATTGGCTGGTGTTACAGCCCATACTTTGCTTCGGGGGACTTACATGTGCTGAAATCATGCGGCTTTGAAGTGCACGAAGAGGAAGTCATGTAAACACGTAGAATGGACATGTGCAACGCGGAGGCCATAGAGCCCGTGTGTGTGGAGAGGTCCTGGGATTATTTCCCGGGTGCGGAGGAAATGGCAGCCAAACCGAGCCGGCGCGGCGAGGGCTCCAAGCTGCCCTCACACACAGGGGATGGGCTCGCTGCTGTCACCAACAGGAGGCAGCACGCGTCGTCCTGTAGGGTTCACAGCCTTCCCAAGAGGGTGCAGAGCGGGGACAGGCACGGGCTCCTTGTTCTGCTTGTGTAGTGATTGCGGCAGAGAGGATGAGTGTGCTCGCCAGTGAGTCAGCACCGAAGGCCCAAGCCCGGGGTCTCACCAATCCCCAGAGCTACGTGGGGCATCCGTGGTGAGATGGTTTTTCAGTTACATTGTGGACCTCTGCACTTTCCTAAGAATATCTTTGTTCCAAACAATGTGTATCATAATTTCATTGCTCCAAATGTACATGAGAACTTTGAAATAAATGCTACCATTAGCACTGCATGCACCGAGAACTGCAGCATGTAGTACAGGCTTATTTACCCGTGGACGGTCTCTGTCTTACCCTGGGGTTGCACGCGCCGAATACCATTTCCCAAGGTCACTGGAAGTAACACGTGGTGTGAATTGTGTAAGCAATTAGCTCATTGTTTTAGATATAATTTTAATTTTGAAACTTTATTTTACTTTGAATTAATTCCAACATTTAAAAGTTTATTTTTATTTGTATAGCTTTCTGGTGATTAAGCCCAGGGGTCTTCATAAAGAGCTACTTTTCCACTCCAGTTCGATTTTGAGAGAGCCTCTTTAAGTTGCTAAGTTGTTCAAGCTGGGTGCTAGGGTTTGGATCTGAAGTGTCCCCCCCAAAGCCTCAAGTATTTGGACACAGGGGGTGGGGGGTGGGTAATTGTGGATCTGAGCATCGTTGGGAGGAAGGGGCTGGCTAGACGGGGCAGATGTTTGGGATTTGGCCTGGAGGAATTGGGTTAACTTATTGAGATGAGGAGGGTGGTGGGCAGAGAGCAGAGCTTTGTGGCGTGCTGTCAACCTGCGGGCCAGGAAGTGAGCCTGGGGCACTCATCCCGGGTGTGGGGGCATCATTGTTGTAGCTTCTTCCTTAGAAAGCTCAGACTTTGCCTGAGTCTCTACTTTTCTACGGCGTCTGTTTGCAGTGGGGTGAGCAGCTCTCCAGCCTCTGACATGTGCTTCCACCATTGCTGGCTGCCCACGAGTGATCAGTGTGTGACCTTCTTGAACTGTGAGCTAAACACATCTTTCCTCACTTAAATTGTGGATGACGGGTCTTTTGTCCCAGTAATGAGAAAGCAACTGAGACATTGGGCTAGAACTTGTGACCCACCTGCCTCAGCCTCCAGACTTGCTCTATTTATTAGGGCTCCAACTTCATAGCCTGAATGTCTCCCAGAAGCCCTGCCTTCTGATGCCATCACCTCGTGCCTGGGATTTCATCACGTGAGCTGTGGGGAGAACACAAACATTCCATTGATTGTAGCAGTCACAGAAGATGCATGTACTAGTACCTAAAAATTATAAAAACATTCAAAAATGGCCTTTGTGCAGGGTGTATAATTGCTAAGGAATACATCTGGTTAGAAGTCCGCGGCAGGGCCTGGAGGATGGGCACAGCTGTCATAGAGCTTGGCTAGCAAGTGCAAGGCCCTGAGTTCGATTCCCCAGCACCACATAAACCAGGCATGGTAGCACATGCCTAATAATCCCAGCACTCAGGAGGCTGAGACAGAAGGATTGCTGTGAGTCCAAGGCCAGCCTGGGCTACATGGTGAGTTTAGGACCAGCCTGGACTATAGAGCGAGACCCTGTCTCAATAAATAAATAAATAAATAAGTCCAGGGTAAGGTTCTCAGTTTCGCCCAACTTATCAAGTGTACGACTGCTTGATTTAAGTATGTGTGTAAACAGGGGCTGCCTATGTCTCCTCTTCCCAGTGAGTACAGCTTTATGTCTCATCGTGCACAGCTTCTACCCAGTCGCAGTCCGGATCCGGGGTCATTTATGGAGATCAATCTGGTGACAATGATGTCCATCTATCTCGCAGGCACCCTGGGAAGCCAGAAGTCTGATTTCCTGGGTCCCAGTTCTTAAGGCAGCTGCTTTTGCAAGGCAACCTCTAGCTTGCTTCCAGTTCCCCTTTCAGCAGAGAGTGCTGGGGTGAGCACCAGCTCGGGGTGCTGCACTTGCCCTGTGGGTTCCGTGGGACATCCACAGTGCCTTCCACTTCCCGCTTCATGTTCTTCCTCAGGCACTCCTTGGAGATACACGCTATCAGCAGTGCCAAACAGGAGGAACTGTCCTCCCTAAACCTGACTTGATTACCTCAAAAGCTACCAGTATGCTTACCACACTTCTGATGTAATGTGCATCCTAGTTTTTTAAAATTTTATTAAGCAAGTGATTCTCCTCTACCTACCTGTGCTGGCCACAGCTGTGGACCTTATGTGCAACAATGGGTAATGTAGGACAAGATCTTGGCCTAGTACATGGAGTTTGGGCAAAATTTAAAAGGAGGAGTCAGCCAGACAAATGTTTCTGCAATGGGTATTTAATCAAAAGGAAGTCGGTGGAGGCAAGGTGCTGAGGCGGCTCGTGCTGGGCGTAGTTGAGCGGTGTCCTGCCTGGCGCACACTGGGTAGGAACGGTGACTGCAAGGGTGGGTCTTACTGATACCTTTGAACACGAGAGACAGGGCGCAGAACAGTGCTGTCATGCGGTTTGCTTAGTGGAGACGTCTTTCCCATGGCTCTTTTGTGATGTGACAGGAGAGAGCCAGGCATAGATAGGGGACGCTCGGGGCTGTGTGCAGCCACCAGGGTGAGGTCATCATAGCTGTGGCCACTTCGGTAGTCATGGAAACAAAGGAGACAGACTGATCCTGGGTCTTCTTGAAGGAGCAACAGGACTTATGGGTGATTGGCTAGAAAATGTGAGAAAAGAGTCCTAAAATTCTAGGCAGAGGAATTCTGCTACAAATAAGGGGAAGTGGTGTCCGTCTGCTCATCCTTGGAATCAGTAATATTTAAACAGCTTTTGATGAGTTCAAATAGTCTCTGAATTTTTAGATTTAGAAAGAACAAATATAGGAGTCTTTCCTATGTTTTTAAATCAATATACTCTTTGATATATTAATAACAGGATAGAAATCAATTAAGACTATAACTAGTGAGAAGAGAATCTATGTATGCTTTTTCTATAATAACGTACTCTTTAGTTCTTTAAAATTATTAGAACACTAAAATTCATGTTTGTAGACACCCAAGATGGGCTATTTTTCTCGTTTTATTTGTTTCATATCACAATTGGAAATTTGAATCATAATATCAGGAATTGGTACACATCCTTTTTCTTTACTACAATTTTAAAAATAATTTTAAGCTTATCAGTCCTAACATATGAATCACAGAAATGTTGATGATTTTATTTAAGTGACGATGAGCTCATTTAATTCATACAATAAACTTATATTTTTGCAAATCGATATTTTGCCCCATGACATCTTGTTATTCTCTATGATAGATTTTACATAACATAGTAGAATAGAAAAGACAACTTAATTTGGGACGTTGGGCATGTGTTATGGCTTGGGTCTGGAATGTGCCCCAAAGCCTTGTGTGTTTGAATGTTGTGGAACAGCTGTGGAACCACGTGCTGTTAAATGGTGGAGCCTGGTGGGAAGGTGCGGAACACGGGCTTGACTCAGAAGCGGTGAATCACTGGGGCTCGACCTGGAAGGACTCGTGCTGGCTCCGCCCTTCCTTGCTCACTTGACTTCCTGTCTGTCATGACGTGAGCAGCTTTCCTCCAGTCAAGTCTCCACCATGTGCTTCTGCCATTGTCAAACACCCTTGAATGAACTGAGACCTTCTGAAATTGTGAGCTAATAAATCTTTTACTCCCTTAAGTTATGTATGTTGGCTACTGTGTCCCAGCAATGAAAGAGTAACTAAGGCAGCATGGAACTGGCATTTATGAGGCAGTTCTTACTTTTGTGCCACGTTGGGGTAGGATGAACTTGGGGCACCAGAAAATGTGTCATATGACAGTTCTACCATGTGGATGCCAGTCTCTTTTCCACATAGACCTGGACACTGGGTACTGGTCAATAAAAAGACAGTGTCAATGTGAATTTTGTATCTCAAGTACCAACTCTGAGAAGTTTGAGATAAAACTCAGAAAATGTCTATAGCATTGAGTGTTGTAAGTTTTTTCCACCAAAACTTTAAACTCTTTTCTAAGCAAAGGACATTTTGAGATGATTAGATGGAAGCACAGCGGTGGGCAATTGTCTCACACGGAAAAGAATGAGAGAACCTGAGGGAAGGAGACTCAGTTTGCCACCGCGGCATGGCATCCTGCAAGTTACCCAAGCTACACACAGCTCTGTCTCGGCAGAAGAAGGGGCGCCCATCCCCAGCAATTCAAAGGGCTCTAATGGGCACACGCCTATGTTCCATACACGACGCAGCTTCTCTGACAAGCATATGTGTACGTGTGCAGACTCTGGTTCTGGCTTGGTTTGTGACCCTGGGCAATTCACATTTTTTTCTGTCAGAGATTTCTCATCTGCAAAACGATAATGCCATGTTTGCGCCGTCTTGACACAAGCGACTATTTTAGTAACTGTGAGGCACCATTAGGCTAAGTAGCATGAAACACTAAAGAGAAACAGGTAGCGATTAAAAACGGAAACTTCAAGACTCATCCAGAGTTATGCATCGGCGAGACTGTTGACTTCGGTCATTTTTCAACCTGCAAAAGTGAGTGAAAAGTGGAAGCACACGAGACATTTTCTTTCCATCTCGATCCCTCTTTTGTTGCCACAGCTGAATAACAACTGGGGAATTTGTAAAGGCAGAACTTATTTACCCTAGTTAGTGAGCTGGGACGTCGGGTATCGCAGGACTGTCGAGGGCCTTCAGCCACCACAGAAGGCATGGGCCGCAGCGTCCGAATTCCTGGTGGGCCTTGGTGATCTCCTCAGCTCTGAAGCGGGACGAGGGGGCCTGAGCACCCGCAAGCCCCCCGGTGCTGCCCCTCTGCCTCATTTCACTTGCTGTCATCACCGCCGTCCTCACCCTGGCCGCTCCCGCCATCATCACCGACGTCCTTGTGATGACGTCATCGCCGTTACCACCCCTGCTGTGACCACCGTCATCGTGTTTGTGCAGAAATTGGCAGAAAACAAAAGCTTTTTCTGTGAAGCGTTATGTTGGCTTTTAACGATGTTACTAAATTAGGAAAAGCAGAATGGGCGCCCAGGGAAGCAGAGGGCCAGGGCGCTTGTCCTGGCCCAGCCGCCACTGAGTCCACCGTTCGTCAGCCACCCTCCGGGCTGAGGCTGCTGTGCGGAGAGGAGGGCGCCCTGCTCAGGTTCAGGGTCCAGGCCACGGGTGACGACCGACCCCGCGCTGTGGCCGTGCTGCGGAGGCCGCGAAGCGCGGCAAAAGCTTCTACTTATGAAAAATCGAAGGTCAAAAAAGTTCCGATAAGTCAACTTTGGCACCAAACCCACAGCGAAATCCCGCAGGCGGCGTACAGCTAGCAACCACAGGGAGCACGCGGTGCCGTGACCAGAGCGCCCGCGCTTGGGCAGTGGGAGGACCCTAGAGCGCCTGTCTCGTCGTTCTTTCTGCTTCGTTGAGTTGATGGAGCTGAGGAGGCATCCGAGAACCCACGCTCCTGCCAACTCGGGGCTCTGGAAGCTTCAGGGCACCGCTTCCTGTCTGTCCTGTCCGCTGCCCCGCGGTGGCTCTGGGGGCGAGTGGCGGCCCCCTCATTCCTCAGTGGGTGGGGACCTCAGCTGGGTATTCCTCCTGCCCAGGCTTCCCGTGTTGTTGTCGTGGAGATTTATCAGTTCCTGACACATCGATTCAATTTAACACATTCCCTATTTTGACTTAATGTAACAAATACATATTTATGAATATATGCATGTATGTACTTATATACACAGTAAGCACATGGAAAATTGTTAAAGGTTTGGAGAGTGAATTAAATAAAAATTAGAACCATTACGTCCAATATGCTTCTCATCTGCCAATGATTTTCTGTATAGTAGCCATTTAATTTATACAAATCTGCCACAAAACTTTGTTTCTGACCATATGGTAATAGAAGAGCCCAGAGAAATCTCACCCAAGTTGGTGGGGAAAAATATAAGAAAACATTTTTTTAAGTGTGTGTTTCAATTCAGGCTAAGCTGGGGACCAAACTACAAAAAAAAGAGTAATATCTGGCAGACAGGAACATAGCTTAGAAAAAAGGTCCAAGATGAGAGGTTAACAGGTGCCAGCAGCACTCAGGCACGAGGAGGTACAAATTCAGACACTGAGAAAGGACCGTGCCCAGGGCTGGAAGCCAAGCAACAGAGTTTGGAGGAAAAAAACAAAAACATTGTTTCCATTATGAAGTTGTTATCTCATGACTGGAATGGAGTGTAGTCTTTAAGAATATACATCAGTAATATTGCAAAATATTTTACAATACTTGTTATCTGCTCTGCTGTGATGTACCCAGGGTGAACAGCGCATGGGTGCTGGAGGTCTAGAGTGCATCGGTAACGACACATCAGCAGCAGAGCAGACGATCGCGTGAGCCCATCTGCCCCCAGCTCCTGGGATGCTCAGTACCTCTGTGCACGATTTCCCCAAATGTTATAGAACACATGGTGGCATCACGTAACTCTCACGGTGGGAAAAGTGCGTTTGGAAGCCAACATCAGCACAGCTGTGCAGGCTCCGCTGTTTATCTCGATACGTAATACGATCCCAGATCCCAGGCAGACTCACATGATCAGTACTGCGAAGTTAGGATGCAAGTAGGGTTTAATCTTCTAATTATCTTCCCAGATAATGGAAATTGAGAAAATGACAGACAGTCGTGTGGTTTGCCTGCTTCTTGAGTATAATCTATGGTTATACAAAATACACCAGGAAAATTTGCTGTAGCTGATATAAACATAACATGGAAGCCTTCTGGAAAAGGGGCGATGTCCGCTCAGAGCAGATCACAGCGTTCACTTCAAAATAGTATGCGGATGCTGCCACCTGGTGGCCTGTGGGACCCGGGCGTCCGGCATGGCTTTCAGAAAACTAATTCCTGTTCTAAGGAGACCTTAGTGAAATTTTCTAAGACTGTAAACAAATACTGCATCATAATGTGGTCTATGAAAGACCACACACACCTCGATCGCAGTTTCAGTGCTCTGGTGGTTGAGAGGTGACTTGGTAACTTTCAGTTAACTTAAGGGAATCATTATGAAATCCTATTTATAAAACAATGTGGGACATTTCACAAGATATATAAATGGTATGATTCATATAAACGTTTTTAGTGTAAATGTTTCTAATATAAAGCATTGTGCACGTTGAGTGCCCAGTGTATTTTTGGGACCACAATTAAATATTATAAAATAAAATAGGATTCAGTAGATGTAATCTGTTTCTTTGTTGTTTAGCAAAGGGGAGAGAGTCAGGTTAAGCCACGGTGAGTCCTAAGACTGAGACCAGGTGTGCTCCCACTTGACCCAGGGGACCAGACAGGGCTCGCAGGGACAGGTCAATGCAGGGAGAGAGGAGGGCTTGGCTGGGTGCCGAGAAGAGGGCACAGCTGAGAAAACCCAGAGAGCTTGCTGAGCCGAGGTGAAGGGAGGCTCAACCTAGCCGAAATACTGAGGTAATGCAGGAAAGTCGTAGCGAAACTGGGCGGCTGCACTGGAATAAACGTGTGGAGGGGATTGAAAATCCGAGGCCAGAGTTCAGGTAGGCATGTTACAGTGGGGTGTGGGTTCCAGGAGCAAGTGTCCAGGTCCTTGGGTGCGGCTCAAAAACTTAGATGCTTACTTGCTGGCAACAACAACAACAACAACAACAATTATAGCAAAGTTTATTTGCATTTATTTGCATTATTTAGCATTTCAAGACATGCCCCATTCCCGAATTTCATGAGAAATAGGCCAGTTTCTAAAGTTTGGTTGTTTTTCTGCAGATTTATTTTTTCTGACATTTACTCCACTAGAGGGCCCTATAGATAAGAGAAAATTCTTAAAACTGTAGTTTTTAGAGCTCTGTCAAAAGCATGCCATTTTATCAATTAAAACTCTCGATAATTTTTATTAGATCTAAGATAACATTTTTTTCAAAGTATGATAAATATTTTCAGATATTCTTTTCTCCTGATTAACTGACTAATTGCAGATAGGGCAAGGAACATTTCCGGTAATTATTCCTCTGGTAGGAGTTTTAGTCACTACTGCATCTAGGTGCTTGTTCAGGAACGGACGCATCGTTGCGGAACCAGCGCCCAGCCCAGGTGACAACTCAGTGTTCAGTGTTGTCATTATTTAACATTATGCACAAATGACTTTGAAAAGCATAGAAAACAGTATAACAGTGCGAAACAATTGTTTCCTCAGACAAAAATCAGTACTGTGACAATATTTACTGCTTCCCCTATCTTAAAAGTCAAGGATAAAGCTTTTACAGAAACAGGAGTAGATACCCATATTTATTCCTGCACTTGGGTGTTTCATTGTTAGCTGCAGATGCTACATAAAAGAAAGGCCAAGATTCAGTACCTAAAGATGCTACAATGTATTATTTAAGGCGTCAAAATTTCAACATAAAACCTAGGGATGAGAAACAATGGGGAGCTACAGTTTACACACAGGTAGAGAGCCGTGGGGATCTGTCCCCACACATGGGTGGAGAGTCGTGGGGCGCTGTCCCCCACACCCAGGTGGAAAAGCGCTTAACAGATACTATTGCTAGAGGAGGAACAGGCATAGGCCAAAGGCACCAAGTTTTCATAGTGAGACTAAGTGAGGTGTGATTGAGAATCTGGTGAATGTCTATTTTTATCTATCTATCTATATATCTATCTATCTATCTATCTATCTATCTATCTATCTACTGAGGTAGGGTCTTGCTTTGTTTCAAAGGATGGTCCTGGACTCGTGGCAACCTCCTGTCTCAGCCTCCCGAATGCTGGGAATATAGGTATATGCCACCACACCCAACTTATGTGGTGCTAGGGAATTGAACTCTGATACTTAGTGCTTGACTTAGCTCTTGGTAACCAAGCTCATTAACCACTGAGCCATTCTTCCAGCCCCTACAGTGAATGTAAACATGAATTTTGCTAGAGTTCCTTTATACTTGTCATATTTTCAGGTAAAATGTTTATAAATTAATGTCCATGTCTCAACATTTTAATTTGACACGAGTTTAGCTGTCTACCACATTCCAGGCTAATACAGAGCCTTTCACCATCCCAGAAGGCCACTAGAGCGCTCCCTCCTTCCATCCAAGGCAGCCATGACCCCCGTTTGCTCATCACAGATTAGTCTTGTCAAAGCTAGAACGCAAGAAAGATGAACTTTACAGCTTAGCATGCCTGGGGCTGGCTTCATCCCCAGGTAGGGGTCAGAGGCTCCTGTGTGAGGATGTGCGCAGGGTCTTCATTGTAGAAGGCCATCTCATGCATGAATTTGTAATACCTTGTTGATTTAGTCACTTGTGGCTGAGTCTTCTAGTTTGGTTTTGATGCTGTCATGCCTAAAGATTTTATGAACTTTAAAAAATCAATATCTTTGTGTACACCTTATGGTTTGGTTTGGTATGGTGAGGTTTCACCCAAGAGGCTCGTGCGTTCAGAGGTGGGTCCGGGACATGAGGAGTTAACCTCATTGACTAGCCCTTTTATGAGTCCCTAGCTGACTGAGCTACTAGGAAGACGTTGGGCCCTGGTGGCCTGCCTTTGAGGGCGTATCTGGCTTGTGTCCCCCTTGTTCTCTGGTTCCCGCTTCCTCTCTGCTTCCTGGCTGCCATGAGGTGAGCCGCTCTCCTCCGTGTTCTTCCACCATGTTTCTGCCTCACCTGGTTTTGGAGTCACCTGGCCAGGAACTGAGACCCCTGAAACCAGGAGCCAAAATACCGCCCCCACCCCCCTTTTCTTAAGTTGTTCTTTCTCAGATATTTGAAGGACTGAAGGAAGGCTAATACTGCACATATCTTTTCTTGAATTGATCCCTAAGGATGGATTATCTGGGCCGAGGAGTAAACAAAAGTTCACTTTATAAGAAAGTGTCCAGCAGTCTCCAGGACGTGTGCCTCTCACTCCCCTCACCTGGCTGTGAGGGTTTGGTTTCTCTAGTTCTTCACCTGGCCGTGAGGTGCACAGGGATTAAAAGTTTAACAGTCCCAGCAGTTGCTACAGCTTTGTTTTGCCAAGCGACTTGGGACAGTGCACCTTCCCTTCTCTTAGACTTTGTGTAGGTACTTTGAAGCATGTTCTCTTGAAATTCTGCTGATCAAACTTACAGATTCACCTTCATCTTACGACCTTGTAGGCGTTTCTCTGAACTGTCTGTGTACTATCTTTAGCAAAGATGTTTTACTAGTGATAATACGTAGAGTTTCAGCTACTTATCAGTACTGGAAGGGGCCCTAAAGTGACTCTGATAGGAGTTCAACATGCACCCTAAGGTCTTCTGGGTCTGAGTCACTGCCACAGTGGCTATTCATGAAAAGCCATTGGAAGAGGACAAAATCCTCGTGACAGGGCTTCCCCAAATAGAATCTGGCTTTCTTGTTTCCAAGAGGCATTAGAAGAAATATTCTTAGGTCTGCAAAGGTGAAAACAAAAGCCTCACGCATCACGTGGCATGTCTGAAACGGCCGGCAAGAGCACGAGGGAGCACGGAGGTGGGACAGTCTCTGCTAATCTTCCATTAAGGAGGAGCTAAGAATGTCAGCATCGAACGGAGTGGACGTTCCGACAGCTTTGCGGAAGCGAGCCCCTGAGCAGGCGAAGGGGGTTGGAATTGGAAGAACAGCAGGGAATTAAGGGGAAGTGTCACCTGGTGTCCAGTTTTCTGGTGACAAAGAGAGCTTGTCCTGCTTGCCTGCTGCCACGTCTCGATGAGTCCTGGCAAACACTCTACTTAAAACCAAGACCAAAGGTTTCCTTGTGGTCACATTAAGGTAACTGGTCAACAAATTTTGAAACCGCTTTTTTTTTTTTTCCTATTTGGGTAATGTGGTTAGCAGCGACAGATCCTTGGCTTTCTGACGGCTGCCCTTTTCACCGAAGCTTCTAACAGTTGTTCTGGGAACTTATGAGTGAATTCTTGCATTTCGCCGCTCACGAGTGGCTAAACACTCCACTCCAGTGGAACCCAACCAAGGCCACCGAGTCTCTCGAGCTTCTCCCCACTCACCCAGGGCTCCACCTGCGGCTCTTCTCCACTTTGTCCCTCGACAGCTGTACCTCCTCGGACGAAAGGAACAGCATGCGGCTCTGCGTGAGAGCACGGTGCTGCCTACTGCCACCTTTCTGGGGCCCACGGGCCCTCTGTTCTGGACCCCGGCTTCCGTGCGTGTCTGGGCATCCTTGCAGGGCCACCCCTGCTCCCTGGCAGTTTGTCCTCTGGTTACCTCAGGATGCAGTACCTCGTTTCCTTTAGGTCTTTAATGAAACCTGCTTGAGGAGTCACTGAGATGCTATTAAAATTGTCAGATTTGACTCATACCTACCTCCCTTCCTTGCTGTATTATTTTTTTTCATTTTCAACAGCTCCCACTGTCTAAAATACGGAAGTTCATTATTTTATTGTTCCCACGCTGACCTTCTCATCTTTAACCCTTATTGCTCTGTAAAGTATCAAACTATCCCCAGAATCATGGCTGCTTGATAAAAGTTCACTTGGATGAAAAATTAAAGATAAAGTGGGTGGAGCCTGGGCAACAGGAAGCGTGGTTTGGGCAGGGAGCTCCAGGAAGGGGGTGGTGTGTACTGGGGAGCGGTTTGTAGGGCAGAGACGAGCAACAAGGGAGGAGGGATTAGGGCCACACGAAGAGAATTTCAGGGTGCTATGGCCAAGCGGAGTCTCCAGTTTCCTGTGGACTGAGTCATGACATATAAGGTTTAAAAACATCTTTAAAAGCCCGACTTGTCCACCTGTATATTAGCGAACTGAAGACTCTCGACAGCTCTTGAGCCAAAGGATCCCCAGGTGGATCTGAGCCCTGGTGCCGCGGGCTGAGGGCCTTCCCCTGGGCTTTCTGAGCTACAGGGCCAGGCCAGGGGGGAGTTTACGTCTAGCATAAGCTTGGAATGTATTTTCAACTTTTGATCCTTTCTTTATACGTTTTTCTTAACTTAGAGAACTGTTTCCCACCTAAGTCATTTGTGTGCCTTTAATTCCAGAATCTCTGCAGCCTAACTAGTAAGATACTGAATATTCCCGCCTCGCCTTGGTGAGATACCTTTGCACAAGCGACACGGATGCAGAGAGCCGGCTTCTTATGGACGCGTTGACTTCCGGGGCGTTCCTGCCTTCCTTCCGCTCGTTCAGGGCTTTGCGCCTGCGCACTCGCATCGCACCCCTTCGTCTCTGTCCGTCCTCCTTCTCCTCTGCTGTACGGACGCACCGCCTGTCCCACCGTTTCTCTCTGCTTTCCGCCACCCGTGTTCACGAGCAGATGGACGAACGCCCACACGGTCATTGCGTAGCACACCCACCGCGTGACTACAGGTGGCGAGCTCGGCAGGCCGTCCCGAGCCTCCTGGGGCTGCCGCGCCACAGAGCCCTCCTTTGACACCGTTTGCCCAGGCATAACACTGCTTCCAGGGGTACGGCTTCCTGGGAGCTGCCGGTGACTGTCTCTTCATCAAGCGCACTTTTCAATATTTCTCAGATGTCATCACTATCATGCGTCTCGTCCTAACTAAATTACAGATTACTGGATCTTACGTAATTGCCAAATAGTTGCTGGTGCTGTTTCATGACAGGTGTGACGGGCATTCAATCAGCCCTCTCGGTTGCCTGGAAAGTGATTAACCTCCTCACAGAACCACTTGAGAATAACGTAAATATACATGCACACATGTGTGTGTCTCCAACTTTCCTACATGCATTTATTTAAAACTGTTTTGATAGCTCATAGATTATTTTCTTTAGAGGTCACAGTTTGTTTAGCTTGACCTTACTCACCACCTGCATTAGTTCACAATTTCAGGCCAAAGTAAAATGACGTAACTTCCGGCAGCTTCCATCCCTCGGACGACACGGGTATTCACACCACCCCTCACTAAATGTTGGGTCCGGGTCTTTATTCCACTCAATGAAGTTTGACAATTTGTGACAGGACAGAAAGGAAATTCATTATATTTAGTAATAGAAAACCCATTTCTCATTTTTCAGGAGCCAAGCAGCCACGATGAAATTGCCTAAGCCGCTCTATCACAATTCCCTGCCTTCGTGGGCCTTAAGGTCATCCACAGGGTCTTCAATTTCCTTATGTTCACGGCTTGGCATCTGGTAATTTTCAGTATCAGAAAGCATACAGGGGCTATATGTTTTTTCCTCAGAAGAAATATTTCTGATCTGAGAAGAAATAAATCTGTCAAGAGGAAAATATTAAAAATAAAAAGCATGACTGTAATAATCACGTTGATGTCACAGCCAATTTTGCTTATCCAGTTTGTGGAAGGAGACTCCCTGCCCCCCCCCCCCCCCCCCCCCCCCCCAGAGGAATTGTCAATGTGAGAGAAATGGAATTTTTATTTCAATAACCACTGTGGTTTAAGGGTAATTTATGTATAAGGAAGCACAACAGCCTCGAGAATCAAATTTCTTTAAAATATTATTTTGCATTGTTTCTGTTCCGAAGCTGAGTGAAACTGATGGATCAAAGAACAGAAAGAGCCCAGCAGCTTCTCTGTGTGGAGACTGTGGGGTGCCCACAGGCCCAAGGTCCCCTAGCCAGAGGGCAGGGCTGGCGGTTGTTTACAAAGCAATAGTTCTTCAAATTAAATAATCCTCACTATTTGCATATGAAAACTAGGACAACAGCTAGTTTGAAATGACCTCATGCAGAAGGCATAAAGGGGCCTGGCCTTCCACCCCCACAGGCCACCGTGGACTCACTCCAGGCCCGGCTCTACCGGGTCAGTGATAGATAGCAACATCACATGGCCTGGAAAGTTTTTTTTTTTTTTTTTAATGTTTAGCTTCCCATAGAAGATAAAATTTCCAAACACTTAAATAGGCTATTTGAATTTGTACATTATTCTAAAATCATATTGATTCTAGCTGGGACCTTCTGTATTCAATACTGAAAAATTAAGAAAGCTGAAGAAAGAAAACAGCTCACTCCAGGGCCCCACACAGCTGAGATCCAGGCAAGAAACGCCGAGCACTTCCCAGCAACAGCGCTGCCCCTCATGTGCCGCCCTCAGCGCGGCCTTGCTGACCTATGGCCCGCCATCTGGGCCACCTGCGGGTCCTGTCTCCTTCCATCCACCTGGCGCTGGGGTGCCTGTTGTTCTGAGACGTGTGGCGTGGTCTTGGACCGTAAGGTCCTCTCTGCTCCCGTTTGCACCTTTCCCACAAGAGCTATTGCTCAGGGCCACTAAAGATGAGTAATTACTTGAACATAATGTATTCACCAGAAAGTAGTCTTTAAAAAAAAACTTCCTGAATGGAAACTTTATAGGAACTTTCCAACTTTGAGTCCCCAGGTGCCTGGCAGAGGACCATGTGATTTTATTTTGGGAGCGTAGTCCCCATGAAGGTCACCTCCAGAGCTACAGATTTGATTATCTCATTACCTGTGGAGCTTTTGCCTCAGACAGTAACATGTGGAGCTATGTGTCCATTCACTGGTCCCACCCACACCCCAGGTCCACATGGTCCTAACATCGGGATATTGGGAGCTTTTTTATGTCTGATCTTATTTCTCATGTGTATTTCTACCAAAAGACAGAATATGAGGATGACTTTAAAATTTCAATTATGCAATATTTTATTTTTAAATACTGTTTTAAAATCTAAAACATTTTAAGTTTTCAATAAAGAATACAATGATAGTACAATTATAATAGAATATTATATTTTCTATCATATAAAGGACATATGATGTATAAATTTTGCTAAAGAGAATTATTTTTCAGGCTGGAGGAATAGCACAGCAGTTGGACTACTTCTGCAGTTGGCATGTGCAAGGCCCTGAATTCAATTCCCCAGCACCACGTAAGCCAGGTGTGGTGGCACACACCTGCAATCCCAGCACTCGGGAGGCTGAGGCAGGAGGATGGCTATGAGTTCAAGGCCAGTCCGGGCTCCATAGTGAGTTCAGGACTAGCCTGGACTTCAGAGCAAGACCCTGTCTCAAAAATTTTTTTCCGTTTTTCTTTTCAACCGTAACTCATAATAGCAACTTTGGCTTTAAAAGGAGGATTAGCTATCCTTTTAATAAGACTGAAAATTATGAAAATACCAAGCAGAATCTGTACGAGTTGCTTGCTTTATAGGAGTGGAAATAAATCAAAGTTAGGAAAGAGCTGAGAAAGGCACACAGGCTCTGGGAACGTTGGCTCAGCCTTCCCCATGCTGCGTGGAAGGAGGGCACACCTGGAGGAGATGGCGGTCTCAGCGGCTTGGAAAGGGGCGTTTGCACCCCCTGTGAGATGCAGCTGCGTCTGGGAAGCAAATACAAAACCCAGATGTGCCAGGAAAGCAGGTGTGTTCATGGCAAGAGAACAACCTGCCTGGCCAGAAGCAGGCACTGCAGGTGCCCGGGCCACCTCTGCGGATCTTGTGGGTCAGCGAGCCAGGGCACGCCGGGCCCCACGGACTGCCAGCCGAGGGCCCTGGAGGAAGGAGCCGGCAACCCCAGGTCCCGACTCCCAGCGGCTACTGTTCTCAGAACCAAAATTTGTTTTACTCAGTAAAGGAAATAAGAGCCATTGGTTGACAGTCAGTGCTCAGTTCTCTGTCAAGGAGCCTACTGTACAAGATGATTTTAAAGTTTTTTCCTTAAAGGCTTATAAGCCATATGGAGAAATGCTGTATTTTCAAGACAAAAATCAGACCCAAAGTCTCTCTTTTCCTGTGTCTTTAGAGAGTGTCAAGGACACAGCAAGCATTCAGCCGTGGTCACCAAGCACAGAAGCCAACTGTTCTCGATGAGGAGCTGTCCACATCATGTTCCCGCCCGAAGCCCCCTGCATTTCAGCACTTTGTCCCCTCCCTGGAACACCTGCGCAGAAGCCACAGGAAACGGAAAGGCAGCAGCAACCCGCAAATCAGAAAACTGACTTTGGTCCTTAGGGGTCCTATGGGTAGAACCAACCTTAGGCCCCCAATCTCGAATTATCACAGAACCTCTCTCGAGTCCCTTGTCAAATAAGATAATAATTTCAAAGGAAGATTGAAGATATTAAGTGCGTTATCTTTAGCAAATTCAACTTAGTGATGAAAATGTGCCGGTGCCATGAATGGCTGCGTTTCCCGATCTGTGGGCGATGTGAAGGAGGAAAGCCTCGTAGTGCAGCTGTGTACCAGCTGCGGTGCCTGAGCGGCTGAGGCGGGGCCACATCGCAAGCATGCAAGCACTGTATGCACATATGAATCGCATATGTGTGATGAAGGTCTAGTCGCACTTTGATAGTTTATTGTATCTAAAGAAAAATGTGCTCGGGGTTCCTGGAATGCTTCGTCCTGCCCAAGCCAGGGGGAGTGGGCACTAGGCACGCCTTAGAGAAGAAGGGAAAGTCCTCGCTGGGGTTCAGATGTCACTCAGAGGGAGACCCCTTGTCCAGTGGGCACTGAGATCGGGGTTCAAGCCCTAGCATCACAAAAAGTAAAGTCTCTGTGCTCCTTAGTTATGTTTTATGATCGTGAGTGGTCAAGCTGCATTTTGGGTGTGTCTATGTATGGCACACATGTAGGCCAGCCAGCTGGGGCAAGGACCCAGCCTGGATATGGGTGGCACCGGCCAATACGCTCGTAGTGCGAATACATGAAAAGGGAAAAGAAAAAGTGTCATTTCTCCTGGAAGGAGTCTGGACTTCACTGTTGCCTCAGGACGCAGTCCCCTGAGCACCCTCATGAGCAATTCTAAGGTGAATTTCCAGACATCAGTGGTGGATTGGCGTCGCGTCCTTTGTCCCCTCCCTCTGTAGCTCCTACCTTCTCACCTGAGCAGCCCTGGGGTCCTCGGGCCCTCCCAGGAGCAGACAGGCAAGTTGGACTCTCCTGACCACAGCAAGGCAGAACCTACCTCTGACTGTAAGCCGACCTTATATAGTATATATATATAAAATGTTACACCGATATTTTTCATTAATTCTGTTTTTCAGAAGAGCTCTAATAATACAGTCACTCTCGAGGGTCACCAAGTCCCCATGTCTTTATAATTTGGGCTAAGTAGCATGTAGGTGTATACACACACACACACACACAGTCTCCCTATCTCAAAGGACGGGAGTCACCATCCTGACTCAGACCAGCCTGTCTTTGTGTTATTTTGCCAGTGTGCTCTGAGGCGTGGGCCTCTTGCTGGCCTCCTGCAGAGCAGCCTCCCTGATGCTCACCCTGGCTGGCTCTCAGAGGGCCAGGGTCCTGCCTGGTGCAGTAGGGGGAGTTAAGACATCACAGAGAAGAAGGGGGGTCTTCCCAGGTGAGAGACAGGCTGTTGTAATTAAGTCTCAAGGTCCTGTTACACAAGGGAGTTATCTGTGCCCTATCAAAAGGCATCGCAGGCTTCAATAAATGCAGGTTAAAATAAAGCCCCAATGCAATCCAGAATCTGTTTATTTTTAAGCTCTTGTCCCTTAAATTTACTGGTATGTTCATCAATTACCCGGCCGACAACCCATCCTGCAATTCCTTTGTCTGGGAATAATCACTCTCACTGCACTTCAGGGACCGATTGATTTTTGTCCCTATAGTTTTAGTTTTCTTTTTACATTCTGGCCACTGTGGCCATTTATTAAATCTGAGATCCAAACTAAACGTGTTTGGCTCAGGAACGTACCGAGATTTATTTCCACGGCCCATTCTCACTGGGTCTCGTCGCCAGTGGGCATGGGGCTCTACCCATGCCTGCTCGATGTCCTGTGCTCGGTCCTGTCTCCTCAGGAGCCACCGCCACTCCCGTCTCACCGCTCCACCCCCTCCACTGGAACTGAGGGTGCAACTCAAGGCCTTGTGTGTGCTAAGCAAGTGCTCCGTCCCTGAGCCATGCCCTCCCGCCCACCACTTTTGTCCTTCACAAAGCCCCAGCGATATCTCCTTCCAGCGGCCTTCTTACACCACGTTTGAAAGTTTAGGCTGTTTCCCGAAGAATGTAAACATCAGAGGGCTTGATGCTTACCTCCCCTCACACAGTCCAGCCAGTTCTCTGTGTGAGCCTGAAGACCCCACGGGGCGGTGCCCTGAATCCCCGGGAGGGACAGCTCTGGCATCCCTGCAGGGCCTGCCTCAGGGGACGGCAGCTCGGCTATGCCAGCTGTGAAGCTGTGTTTGTGCAGCTCTTCAGGTAAACTGAGCATCCACATGCACATGCCAGTAGAAATCAGGAGTGGGTGCCCGTGACGCACTTAGAAAAGTGACGAATTCATAGTTATTCACTCTGCTCAGCCCTGCAATTCCTATTATGGGGCCTAGACGGTCGGAACTCGGAAGAAATCTGATGTACCTCCCGCTCCGCCCTTTCTGGAAGCACAGAAGACTTTCCTTTCCATTTGTCCATGACTGATTTTCTTTCTACAGTTGGGTCATGCCATGCACGTGTCTCTCATTCTTCTGTTGACAGGTCAGCCGACCCCCCTCTATTATCAGTCCGGGGTCCGTAAGACCTGGCTGCTTCCACCTGTCTGTCCACGCCGCCATCTCTGCCTGTCACCCGTCACCACCTGCCCACGGCCCCTGCCACTCGTCCCTCGTCTGCCTTCCTAGCCACCCTCCTCCACGTCTCCATCAAACATGTGCTGTCCATGCTCATTTCTCCCTGAGACTATCACAGGTTAGCATGATCTCTGTGTCTGTCTTTCCATCATCCGTCTCCGTCGGATGAGCACCTCAGGCTGTGCCGACGCGGTACGACAAAAGCCCCGCCAAACAAAACAAGTTCTTAGTAGTTGTGGAGCTCAATGAAAGTCAGAGGCCTGTTTGGCTAGTCTCTGCTCTTTAAAGGCTCTGGGGTCCATTGGAGACCGTGTGGAGTGAGGCCAGTCAGAGCCTGTGTGCAGGAACAGTGGCTGGCACCAGGGTGACCAGGGTGCGTGCAGCAGAGCGGGGCTGCCGCGCACCTGAGTGGAAGGCGCAACACTAGCAAACTTCCTTCCTTCCTCTCTCTCTCTCTCTCGCTCTCTCTCTTTCTTTCCTTCCTTCCTTCCTTCCCCCTCTCCCCCATCTCTCTGTTTCTTTCTGTCTTTCTCTCCCTTGATTCCTTTCTTTGAGGCAGTGTCTCGCTCTGTAGTCCAGGCTGGTCCTGAAATCACTGTGCAGCCCAGGCTGGCCTCCAACTCATGGCAGTTCCCCTGCCTCAGCCTCCCAAGTGCTGGGATTACAGGCGTGCGCCACCACACCTAGCTTAACGTAGCCAGAGCTTTTCAGGACCAGCATCTTCAAAACTTCCTCCAGGAAATCATTTTTTTTTTTTTTTTAACGTGTCTGTCTCCAAAAAAAGAGACGGCCTCTTTACTGCAATCACTTGCTATGCACACACAGGGCACAGGGAGCAGGTTTGCGATTGTCCGCTGCTCAGATGATGTACACAACCTTCCAGTTACTCCCTATGTGGCCATGTTAAAGGAGTGTCGCTTTGGCACAGGCAGGGATCTGTGAAACTGAACTGAGTCAGAAAATGAATGCCAGCAACTGAAGAAACATAATATATGATAAATCCACACAAAAGACTTTTGGATAACAACCATCTTGTAAAATAAGTGCTGCTAGGAAATTTTGAGTATTCATTTGAAAAATAAATTATTTAATTTCAGGAGACCAAAGATAGAGATACAGATATAAAAATAAAAACCCTGCATGAAAATAGCAGGAAAAAAAAACCACTGGAGGACTTTGTTTTTGATTTTAGGGTAAAGCAGTCCATCCCGTGAGCTTCAAAAGATCATGAAGACAAATGTGAAGACGCTCATCATTCTGGAAATATCATTGTAGAAGTTTTTGAAGATCCGTTTAATGAGAACACTAGTATGCAATGCCAAAATAGTACTAATAGGCCGAGAGGAAACAGCCTACATGATATAGCCTAAAGATAATTGTCATTATGTCTAAATTGTTCTTAACTAACAAGAAGGAAAAACAAGCTAAAATTGGCAAAAATCAGATTTTGGTGGGTAGGTAACCACAGATAAATGCGACTTTTACATGAAATAATATTAGAGAAACTAAGGTCACAAGGGGACACAAGTCTTCTAATTACGCAAGAAAATGAAACTATGGCTTGCATCTAGGTCTTTTGTGGGTGTAGAGCACAGGGAAATTTAGTTCCTAGCAAATTGTTTGGGGAGTGTATGTCAAAATGAATTTTAAAGGGCAATTTTCCAGAACCTACCGACACTTGATATTCATGTCATTTTTGACCCATCAACTTCAATTCTGCGTTTATGTTCTACCAAAGTACGTGCACCTTTGCAGAATAATTCATGTACAATTATATTCCTCGCAGCCTCATTTTACAAAGAAAAATGAAGTGATTTACCTGCAGCCAATTTTGTAACTAGGAATAAGTAGCTGAATTTGATTGGAGAAATAATAAAACACACAGCACACTGATACCATGAGGCACTCGTTTGCCATTTACACAAATGCAAAACTGTGAAGTTCTTAATGTGGACTTTAAGTTTAAATGGAAATCCAGCTTATAGAGCAATACAAATGTTTTAAATCAGTTACTGTAAATACACGTTTCAGTCATCACATACCTTTGAAAATGCAAAAAACAAGCAGCGTGCCTTGAGTAGCACGTGCCAGAGTGCGGCTCTCCAGGGAGGAGACTGGAAGGGATGGGAGGCGGAGGCAGGCACAGCCCCTTGTACCTGGTGTGGCTGTATTATTTAATCTTTTTTACATAAGGAAAATTCTGAGCATTTCTTGCATGATTTTGTAAACAACTCAAGTTTTAAAAGACACATGCAAAATTCCAGGGCCTAGCACTGGAGAAATAGCTCAGCAGTTAAAACACCACGTAGCAAGCTCAAGAACTGAATTAGATTCCCCAGTATGACATAAACCAGGCCTGGTGGTGCGCATCTGCCATCCCAGCACTCGGGAGGCTGAGGCAGGAGGACTGCCATTAGTTCGAGGTCAGTGAGGTCAACCTGGGCTCCATCGTGATTTCAGGACCAGCCTGGGCTACAAAGGAGACCCTCCCCCCCCACCCACCCACCCAATTTCCAGGGCGTGAGGAATCTGTGCCTGCTGTTTGCTCCATCCTGGTCGTCAAGGCGTCTCAGCATGACATTAGCCAGCGCGTGCCAAATATTTCCTGAGGAGCTGTGCACTTGTGAACTCTCAACCCACACGCAATAGGACTTCCTGGGACGAGGGACCGAGGGATGATGGGATCGTTTAGTTGGCTGCATTTGCTTCTTGCCCATGTGTGACTGTTAGAGAAAGTAGGTGGAGCCCGGCCCGCCTAGCCGTTGGTGTGTCAGCCATGGGTTGATCCTTCCACCGATTTTGCCTTTGGAATACTCCTGGGTAAAGAATGTGTCCCCTGTCTCGCCTCCTTCGAGAGGCCTGGAGACGAGCTAGCTGCTGGTGCCCCGTAGAACAGCTGGGGTCCCCGTGGGGACAGCTGGGGCCCGTGGGAACAGCAGCCTCACTTCTTGACTCCTGGAGGTGCACCAGGTGAAGGAGAAAAGTGGAGGAGTCAGACCAGGAGGGACCCTGAGGGTGAGAGAAACAACCTGAGAATTATGGGAATCCAAGAGAAGACCGAGGACCAAACGAAAGGATTGAAAGTCATATTCAAGAAATTTATGGAAGAAAACTCCCCAAATCTAAGAAGGGAAATGAATATTGAATTACCGCAGGCATTTAGAACACCGAATAATATTGATCAGAGGAAACCTCATCCCGGCACATCATAATTAAAGTACTAGAAACTCAACACAAAGAGAGAATACTGAAAGCGGTAAGAGAAAAGCAGAAGGTGACCTACAGTGGTAAGCCCATCAGGATAACTGCAGACTTCTCAACAAGACGGAGGCATCCTGTGTGCAGAGCAGCTTTTATCATAAAGTTACTCAGATCAACTTGAACTCAGCTAAGAAGGATTCTGATTGATACGTGGGTGCCGTATTCATCACGGTTAGAAGGCGATTATGAAACAGAGGAGAAGAATCACTGTCCCTCCGTGTTGTCACCTGCTTCCAGACGCATGGCTGCCTTAGGCCTCTACAAAATCACCTCCATTATGCACACAACCACACAATTTGTATGCTTACCTGTTTTTCACGAACTGACTTCATTGACTGATATGCTTATAAGGTTCTTGAACTTTTCTGTCTCTTCACATACCACGGGTTATCACATACTATGCCACTGAAAACCGTTGAATTCAATTCAATTAGTACTATGTGTTGAGAGCTAATTTTTGAAGCGTAAATTATGCTACAGAATTTCCAGGATGAAGGTATGCGTCCGAGGTTGGGCATGCATGAGGCCTTGAGTTTTTATCCCAACTACTCATACAGGCAAATTAGAATTTAGATGAGTAAAGACAAAGAAAAAAACGAAACTTGAGTTTATAGAAATGATACAATATAAAAGGATTTTTAAATATGTTATTTTTTAAACAGATGCCTACTTAGTTTTGTCAGATTTGGAACAAAAACAAAAGTTCATGTTTTACATTTAAATCATGAAACCCGTGCTCACAAATTCTTACGAATTCTAATAAGGTTAGCACTTTATGAAGGTTTTTAAGCTATATATTTTGAAGATTTTTCTCAAGGGAAAAATAAAGCACACAGCTCAGGTATAGAAGGAGGAGGGTGCATGGGGCGGGGGCTTGTGAGGACCCACAGGCCTCAGCGGGCCTTTCCATGGCTCAGCTGCAGGTCTGGAAAGGGAAGCCCTAATAGTGAGGTGCATGGGGACTCTGGGGGTCTCCTTAGGACCCTCCTGCTGGCACCAGGAAGGTAACCAAGCTGCTCCCCGCTCTCCACCCTTTCTCTATCCCTCTCTCCCTCTCCTGCCCCTGTCCTCCTCCTGGCCCTGCCCCTCTTTTCAGCCTTCCTGTTGCCCTGTGCAGACGCACTCTGGGATTTCATAGTCCTGTCCTCACCCGCAGACAGGCCAAGGACTGCCGAGCCCATACCCGACTCTCTCAGGTGTCAGAAACCGGAGCGTACCCTTTCTCTTGCAGGTTTGGAGTCCTGACAGGGACGAGCAAATGCATGCAAATTAAGGCCACGTGAGCACTGGCTGTGCCTAAGCGGGATTTCTTTTATTTGCAAAATCAATGTTTTAACAAATTCATTTTCAAAACCTTAAGCAGGTAATTCAAATTCCAACTTAGTAGCATTAATTTTGAAAGTGCTTTGTTTCTTTTGGATGATGGGTTTAAAGAAATGATCATATCCTATGGGCCAACTGCGTGGCTGGTGCTTTGTAAATCATAGCTCCAGTGACCCTAGAGTCAAGGGAAGAGCTCTTTTCTCAAGACTGCATTTTATTTAGAAGGGGTCCTGTGGGGACTGTCAACAGGTCCCCTGTCCGCCCACACTGAGCTGGCTGCAGAGCCTGGCCTGTGCCTGACCTGAGCTTGTGTGCCCCCCTTCTGAGGCATATCTTGGAAGCAGGACTAGAGTCCCCTGAGGAAAAGGCCTGTCCTAATTATTTTCTCGTTCCTGGGACAGGATACCCAGCATCCCCAATTCAAAGGAAAATTTATTTTAGTTCATAGTTTAAGAAGGTCACAGTCTATACACGTGACTGGCAATGTTAGAAAGGCATAAAAGAGCCACAGCCATGGGAGGAAAGGTCTTCATAGCATGGCAGAGAGAGAGCTAACCGAGGTGAGCAGAACAGAACCAGCACACACCTGTCTAGATCAAACCTGAGGCCCGGGCCTTGAGTTGGATTGCCTAACACCCGTAAGCTGGATGTGGTGCCACATTCCTGTAATCCCAGCCCCGAGGGGGCTGAGGCAGGAGGATTGCTGAGACTTCGAGGCCAGCCCAGGCTCCATAGTGAGTTCAGGACCAGGCTGGAATATAGAGCGAGACCCTGCCTCAAAAAAAGGATCTGAGTGTAATGTCTCCTCTGAGACACAGGGCAAGTCCTTAGCTGTTAGCTCTTATGACGATCAAAGAAAATTTAAATGCTTCCAACACACAACGGCACAGGTTAAACTTTCCATTCTGAATGTGAGGAATGGATGCATAGAAAGCAATCAGACCAGAACAGGAGTGAAACCCAGCAGCACAGTAACCAAGTCCTGCACTCTCACTAAATGCTGTAGCTCTGTGTCCAGCAGGCTGCGGTGAGCAGGTGAGAAGTGACCTCCGAGGAGCGACCCCGCCTCTACCGCCCTGCCGCTGACTGCATGTCCAGCTTCTCTCTGGGGCTGGCTCTGCCCGTCGTAGCCTGCGGCCGTCTTTAACAGACAATCTGCATTCTTGGCCGCTCCGGATTCCGAGAGTTTCCACCGTACTTTTCCTTCACTTTCCCTCCTTCAGGTGCGGCCCTCTCGGGGACGCGCTGCCCGGCCTCCAAGGTCTTCCTCTGAACTCCGAGTGGAAGCGTCCATGAGCCCACAACCCTGGGACTCAGCATGACTGTGAAACAAGCGCCACATGGATGGCATCAAGACCTGCCAATGGCTTGGGCAGCAGTCTGGGCCCCTTGAACGATCACTGCCAATGACCCTGAGTTCTTCGATGGCTGAACTCTAGCCAGCTGAACTCCGGCAAACATTTTTTTCTTGGCCTTATAGTTTGTCCTGGGTGTTCTTCCCAGAACAAAGACTCTTGTCTTTCTACCCTTGAGTTGGTGTAGTGGGGTCTTTCTGACTCTTGAAATGCCCTCAGGCACCTTTCCTATACAGCCTGATTCCGAGTACTCTCTTCTTTTTAGTGTTAACATCCCTGTGCTCTCCTGCCCCACCTCTGCAAGCCCTTTCAGTCAGACAAAATTGAAAAAAGCTTACCTCATTTTTCTCTGCCATTTTTTCCTGCTTTTCGCCATAGATTTTGCTAAAAGCCACAGTAGTATCCATGTGACAGCTTGAACACTGGCTGGCCTTGAGGTTTCTTCCGCCAGATTAAGTAGCCCCCGCCCTTACCCTCAGTTTTAGGCAGTCTCTGGACAAGGGCAAATGCCAACACACTTTCCGCCACAGTATAACATGTGTGGTTTTTGGACTTGTTGGTAACAAAATCCACCTTTCCATCTGAAGCTTCTTGAGGCCAGCCTGTCCAGTTCACACTTCTATTAGCATTCTTGTCTTTCCAGCTCTGACCAGAATTTCCCAACAAACTCGGGTTATACCATTCTAAGGCTTCTCCAGCCAGCATCTTCAAACCTTTCCAAACTCCTCCTGCAAAATAGTTCCTAAGGCTTCTAAACCACATCGTTAGGGGAGATCACACCAATGACCTTTTGGTTGTTGGAACAGAACGCTCAGCATCCCTGATTTGAGAGGAAAGAGCTAGTTTAGCTCCCAGTTTCAGAAGGTCGCAGGCCAAACATGGTGACTGGCAATGGTGAAAACACGTGGCAGAACCATAGCCACCAGAGGATAGCTCCCCATGGCATGGCAGGCAGAACACCTAGGTGGGCAGGGAAAGTGAAGCCAGCACTCTCCCTCTAGACCAGACCCAGGCATCAATCCCTTCAAGCCAGACACCAGCTCCCAAGAGCGTTCAGTATTTATGGGTAATCCACAACAGGCATTTGGGTGACACTCCAGATCCAAACAACAACAGAGCCCTGCAACCCTGCAGGCCTGTTGCCCGGTGGTCCTCCCAAGGTCACGTGAACCCCACCCAGGTCCAAGGGAAGACAGATGGCCTGCTCTGAACTAGGATGCGGAGTCCCCAGTGGAAGTCCACGAGCAACGGCAGCTAAGTGGGGTGTCGGGGTCGGGCCCACACTGTCCTCTGCGTTTGGTATGGAGCCCTGAGGTCCCAAGGATTCTCGGTTCCAATCTGGCCCTCCTGCTTCTGGAAATGTGCATCGGCCAGATGGTAATAGAAGGTGCGTCGTGTTTCCCTAACAGTGTGCCGCTGTGATTTCTATCTGTGAACCATTTAAACTCATGGTGCCCGGCTTCTCCCTGTCCTCGTGCCCAGCACTAGCAGGAGCCTGGCCCCAGATAAAGCCGACAGTAGCGTTTGATCAGCCGTGAGCGGGCCAGTTGCAGCACAAGCTTGTGGTAGGGGCAAAGTGCCACTGCTGCTCTAAATACAGATATTTCAGGTCAGGTGGCTTTGAGTAAATGAGCAGTCGTGGGGCGCTCGCTGATTATTCACCGTGTTTGGCCCCTTTTTCAGTTAAAATAGCTACTACTCAGCAAATAATCAGCGAATAGTGAGCACCATTTTTCACAAGTTGTCATCCTGTACGGTGCCCTTCCGAACCCCTGGCTACCACAGGGAAAGCACCGCAGGGCTAAGAGGCGTCGCGCTGCCAGCACGCCCTGGCCTGGCTGCCCTCGGTGTCCACTCCAAGACGTCCCGCTCAGCTCGCCTCCCTGCCTTGGGCTACGCTGCCTTCGCTCCGTGCTTTGCAGTCCGTGTGGGGGCAGCCCACTGTGCATCCCTTCCCCCAGTCAGAGGCAAGTTCTAAGTGAGGAAGCTTGCCTCCCTCCCTCAGCTTGCCTGGGGCTCCAGGCCCACTCGCTTAGAGCCCAGGCCCTGGTGGGAGCAAAGAGAGCCCCCGGGGCAAGCCTCCTCGCCAGGAAAACACCCATCCGTGAAGTCCTGAGGCAACACCCAGACCTGATCCGTCTCAACCCCCCCTCCCATTTGAACATTAAACTGTGCCATTTCCTGCTAAAAACTGTCTTTTAAAATATCTGTTGCTGTAGAAACCCGTCTGATTTTAAAGGCGCAAAGGTATAATTAGCACACAAAAGATAATCATTCGGAAAAAATGACAGTAAATTTGAAATTGTTTTATTAACATGGTGGGTTAATAACGTATAACACACAATAGCTTTTAATTGGCGATTGTGTATTTTGAAAGTACGACCAAAACACTCCTGAAGAAACCATGTTAGGATGGGTCGCTTTAAAAACAGAACCAATTTTCATGGTGTGGTAACTATAACAACTTTTCTTCTTAAGGAAATAATAAACAATTTCCCAAGTACTAAAATACGAAGCACTGCACGTAGGAAATAAATACTGACTGGTGTTTTCATAAGCTGGCATTTAAATGTTACCATCAGGCATGATTCATGCCAACAGCGTATTTTATTTTTATGCCTATATATTTGGTACTGAGATCTATTTTCTTTTAGATGGATAAGCCAGACTCTGCAATCAAAACGTTTCTCTTAAAATCTAGGTAATATATTTCGTTACAAAACTGAGCTTCATCTTGTCAGATACAGAGACACTTGCAGAAAGATAATTCTGAATTATTTTTGGTATCTTTGATAACAAAGTTTTCTTTTTTTCTTTTTTTGTTTTGTTTTGAGATAGGATCTTGCTCTATGTTCTATAGTCCAGGCTGGTCCTGAGCTCACTATGTAGCTCAAGCTGGCCTCAAATACACAACAATCCTCCTGCCTCGGCCTCCTGAGTGCTGTAATTATAAGCATGTGGCACCATGCCCAGCTTATATGGTGCTGGGGAATCGAACTCAGGACCTTGTGTATACTCTAACCTCTGAACTATGCCCCCAGCCTGAAAATAAAGTTTTCAAATTCTAAATTTTATTTTATGAAATAAATATAAAGTGAATAAATAAAAATTGCTATAATTTTATTATAAATTTAAATAATAGGTAGTTCAAATGGATAATGATTAGATTTTATATATGACAAGCACATAAAAATTTCAATATAGGCTAAGTATTTTTCAGATTGTGTACAGTAGTATGCTGAGGAACATTAGCCGTCACCCAGAGATCGCTGGAAAACTGTCGCGTATTGGTGGGATGCTAGAAACTCTAGTTCTAAGCCCAGCCAGGGTGGGCTCCATCAACAGGAAGCCTAGAGTCACCAGTAGGCACAAGGCCAAAGCCTGACCACGCAGGGTGAGGGAAGATGCCAAACCCGATGAGCACTGGAACGCGGACCTTAACCTTGAACGACCACGGTAGCTTCAACCTGGCCCTGGCTGTGAGAAGAAGGCTTGGTCCTTTCCTGTGTCCATGGGTGGCTCAAAAAACCATGCTGGCCCATCCACGTTGGTCACTGGCCAATGTCAGGGACATCAGGCAGGTAGGCTTCCGGTAGACTGTGGCTTCCTCACCCCAGGGTGCTGGTTCTGAAGAGGATCATCCCAAGACACACAGCCCAAGAAGAACTGTGTCTACTCTAATCCAGCCTTGAAAATCATGCATTGTCATTTGTGCACATTCTGTTTTTAAAAAAGCAAAAGGTCACTAAGCAGGGACTATATTCAGGAGAGAAACTAGACCCCAGCCTTCAGTGGGAGGAGGGCCCAGGAAGTGACATTTCACATTTCATTATGTTATTTCATTTTTTGAGCATGTTTAATATTTCAGCTAATATATTTTTTTAAAAATACAGGGTGCATGTTTGAGATGCATCAATTTATCCTTTATTAATATGATTTTTTGCAGTATCCTCAAATAATTAAAATCCACATTAATACTGAAATTAAGGGGGTGATACAATTTGTGAGTCAGGAGGTAAAGATCAAAGAAACAGGCGACACTGTAGTCATCATTAGTTAAGAGAAATAAGCACCTTCCATATATGACAGAGCATTTCTTACAATTACTATGGAGAGATGAGGTTTTTTTGTGTTCAGTAAATACAGCTGCATTCAGTCATGATGAAATAAGCCTTTCTTCTGTGTGCCTTTCTGCCTTCAATATCACCTTTCTGCTCTTTGAATCCAGCCAGTTTAGAATTAGCCACGAGGGACCCTCAGAAGGCACCAGGGACCACTCATGTATTAGTCTGGGTTCTTACAAAAGACAGAATTTACAGAAATTTTAACAAAAAAGATCTATTTGGAAGGCTCACAAGTCTGAGGACAGAGATAGCCCGAGATGGTGGCCTGCACATGTGAGAGCGGGAGGGCCCATGGCTGCTCCACCTCAAGGTAGAACACCTGTCAGGGACTGCAGGACAGCGGGTGAGAGCCTGCTGCGGATCTCGGTTGTTTGAAGAACGTTGGTGAGGATCGGGGACTCAAAACCGGAGACTGAAGATCAGCAGCAGGAGGAAAGGCCCAAGTTGAGACTGCAATGGATCCGTGATAAAGATCTGCGGCGTGCAGCAAGTCGGCACCCGTAGACAATTGGGAAGGCCAGAGCTTTCCCAGAGGAAGAAGCAGTGAAGATCTTTCCTTTCCTTCCTGTTTTACAGCGGGAGCTCCCAGTTGGGCCTCCCACGTCCGGCCTTCCCTCGTTCAGAGGCTCACAAATCACTCATGGTCTAATCCAAGCTGGTTCCTTATCGCCTAATCTAGGCGTGGTTCCTGATCGCCTCAAGTTCACATATTCTCTCCAGTGGTCACTATCCACGTGCCCATCGCCACAGTAAAGCCATGGGGTTTCCAAGCTGGAAGACCACCTCTGCTGGTAGTGGCTGTGGCTTGTCCCCACGGTGCTCCACTGCGCTTCTCCAGGCATGGCACAGGATGGAGGCTTGGTGAGCCCTGGGCGTGTGAGCCCAGGCTGACATACAGTAGCTCTGCGACTCAGGCACCCAGTCGGCAGCGTTCCACCCTCTGCCATGCGCCTGTCCTGTGGTCCTACGTGTAAGAAGAGAGTAGTGCCCAGCACTGGCTGGGTTACCGTAGACTTGCAAATGTTTTCAAATATAGGAATGTTTTTGCTTGTTTGTTTCTTTTCTTTTCTTCTTTCTTTTTTTTTTTTTAACTTTTTCTTTTCTGTTTCCTGTCTTGGATGCTTATGGGTTATTTCTTCTTCTTCTCTTCCCTCCCTGACAATTTCTGATAGACTTCATGTGTGCCTTCTTCAACCACCGTAACATAGCACAGCATGTCCAACAAATCTACTTGTATGGCATTTTAATCCTCAGTGAGACAGTCTGGGGAAGAGACTTTGGGACAAGCTCGAGCTCTTGGAAGCGCGTGCTGTCCACTCTCGCGGTCCGCGTTGCCACGCAAGCAGCCCCCGCACGTTCTGGTAACAGTCATGCACAGCAAAGCTTTACAAGTACATACACAGTGCCACAGTGCTCTATTTAGTGGTTCTGTTCCCAAGGGATCTTCCCACGGCCTACGGATTCACTGCCTTGCTGCCAGCTCTCCCAAACTGTGACGTTAAAGGCGGGAGGGTGGTGCAGGGAGCCAGGTTAAGCCCATCGGGCCTCCGTAGATACTCCGTCTGCAGAGATGCTGGGTGCTGAAGTGGGATGTCTAATGCTCCAATTTTGGAATGGTCCCTGTCATGGTTTAGATCTAAAAGTCCCCCTAGGTGCCGTGTGTTTTCGGGTGGGGCTTTTGGAATGTGATTGAATCCTGAAGGCCTTCATTTTATCAGTGAGTTAATCCATCGTGAGATCGTGAGTTGACCGTATTATTGGGAGCTAATGGAAACTGAGAAGGTGGGTGCCGTTGAGCGCAGTTTGGGAGTGGTCCTCGCCTCCGACTCCCTTCCTCTGCTTCTGCCCCTTGCTGTTGTGAGGTGAGCAGCCCCCCAACCGTGCTCTTTGCCTTGATGTTTCTGCTCCACCATAGGCTTCGGCGCAACGGAGCCACTTGACCAAGAGCTGAAACCTCTGAGAGCTCAAATCACCCTTTCCTTCCGTAAGTTGTCGTTCTCAAGTGTGTGCTAGGAGTGACTGTTGTCGGGATGTGGTGAAGTTCCTACTTAGGTGCATTTGAGAAATGCTCGAGGAATTCCCATTTGAGCAGGCCTGTACCTTGGGAGATTGAGGCCAGAGGATCAGGGGTTCCAGCCCAGTCTGGTTAACTTAGTGTTACTCAAGTTAGTAAGACCTTACCTCAAAATCAAAAATTAAAAAGATGGCCCAAAGTTGTAGTACAGTGTAGTGGCCCTGGGCCAGATCTCCAGTGCCACCCAAATGAATGAACTCATGAGCATGAAGCATTCCAGTTTGGATTAAATTTTATTCACTAGGAATTTTTGGTAGCACACAGAGGAAAAATTAAGCATACTATACAAGGAAGCGGGCAGCAATGCTGTTTTTGATTACTCAGCCAAGTTAGACCTTATGACCAAAGAAATGGAATTTGAAATGCGACTCAGGTCAATAGAAATCTATGTTGAGCACATCTTTATGCATTTAATAAACTGGAGAGTTTTAAGTGCATTTTCTCTTGTAGTCACATATATTGATAATGAAATCAATGAGGTCCTTCTAACTGATCTGATAAACTTTTCAACATAGTCTACAGAGGAAATCAGAAAAGAAAATACGGTAAATCTCCATCAGATTTTAAGTTTCTTGAATTATTTCCGAGACCGTAAGGATCATGATGAGATAAATCCTCAGTTGAATAACACTGACAAGGCATATGGGATAGAAATTATCTGTACCTGACTCTGACTGTCTGCTTTATTATTTTCATGTAGACTCGCACTTATAAACAATAAAAAGCAAATATTAACTGCCCAGACACAGAGATATGCTTGCCTGTTGGTAGCGAGCATGATGAGGGACTTACCCAAGGTGAAAGGTGAGGACTGCAGATGTCTGTGTGAGCTTGTGGTGCCCGGGGCAGTGGGGTTTGCTGGGATTAGAGCTTATGCCAGTGAGCTCAACACAGCTTAAAACTGAAACACTAGTGAGCAACTGGCTTTATGGCTGTGATGTAAGTAAATAAAATAAAAAAATCTGTGTGTGTATGTGTGTGTATTAAGATTAATTAGAGCCCAACTTCGTCTAGCAGTCCATTATCAATCACACCCTACGTCCCCACTGTGATTCTGAAGTTTTTAGTTAAAGCAGATGGTGGTGAGCGCGAAGGGGAGGAAGGAAGAAGGAAGAACAGAGAAATGCACAGCCAGCCACGGAGGACGGCGCCTGCATGCCTAAGGGAAGGCGGGACGGGAGCCTTGGTCACGGCCCTGGAACTTTTCTTTTCTATAAACCTAAAATTGCTCCAAAAGTCAAATTCTACTATCTAAAAATCAAAAGACACTTATGTTAGAGCTTTCCAGGGCCAATAATTCGAAGTTTTTGGTAAATAAAAAATGCTTCTCTTTTAAGGAGGCAGCCACACACTGAGCTTCCCTGAATCCGCGGGACAGGAGAGCATCCTTCAAAGGTTGGGTGCCCGTGTCCAAACCCAAGTACAAATGGGGCAGAGATGAGTGAGTGCCCTCTGAGGAAGAAGCCACTCATGCCTGCAGTATGTGCTAGGCACGGGTCAAAGTTCAGATGAACAGCAGCAGATCCAGTTTGGTGAGAAACTGCTGTGGGGGTCCGGGGGTCACGCTTCGAGATCTGCATTGTATGTGGAAAACACTTTGGTACCAAATGTAAACATCTGCACTTGGGGGATAAACGTGTGTTTGTCTCCAAGTGTTTCCTCATGCCACTGAACGCTTAGAACTTTCTTGAAGAGGAACTGTGGCAGGTGGACACAAACAAAAGGAGAAAAGACACAAGCCGTCTTTGAAAGATCTTTTCAGGGGGCTGGAAGAATGGCGCAAAGGTTAAAGCGCTTGCGTTGCAAGCACCTGGCCCTGAGTTCGATTCCCCAGCATCACAGAAAGCGGGGCATCATGGTGCACACCTGCCATCCCAGCACTCGGGCGGACGAGGCAGGCGATTGTCCAAGGCCAGCCTAGGCTATACCAGTGAGTTACAGAGTGAGACCCTGTCTCAAAACAGACAAGAAAGATTTTTGCATACATTCGGAAGATATGGTGATTTATGACCATAAATTGATGGACCAGCAGGGCTGTTTTGATGTGTCTTCTTCTAAGTATCATATTAAAACCAAAGAAGTATCCGTGTAATGCGTGAGAGGATGTTAGTACAAAAGTATTGGTAAGTGCTAGAAGAGAAAGAACCGGGTGTCCAAGCAAAACCATGTTTAAACTTACTGAACGGAGGGCGATCATGGCCCCTGCGGCGCTAGCTGCCTTAGCTGAAACTGCTCTGGGCTGTTCCTCCCTTAACCTGACTCCACGGCTATGTGACAGCTCTGGCCCCGTAAGGAACCCAGCCCCTCCTGGCCACCTGGCCGTGTCTTCCTGGTCCTTGGTGCAACTGACCCAGTCCACAGTGCCGCTGCTCTCTCGTTGGGTGGCGCCGAGCCACTGCTCTGTGGAACTTTCTAAGAACTAAGCTAAGCAGCAACTGGCTGGAGGGAAGGGAAGGAGAGGAGAAAAGCAGAGAGGCGAGCGAGCAAGCGAGAAAGCGGTCGGGGGAGGCCCGAGAGGCACGGAGGAGGGGGACCCCGCTCTCTGCGGAGGGCTTTGCGGGGACCGAGGACAGCAGGACCGGCTTTCTGCGCTGCGTGCTTTTCTCTCCAGGCTGCTTGGACTCGAAATCGCATCCTTGAACCCTGGGCGCCTCCAGACCTCACACCCGGTGCCATCAAGCGGGTTCCGGTCTTGGCGGAGGCCGGCAGTAACCGTCAGACGACTCGTCCTCCGCCTCTTTTGTGGTGTTGGGGCTTTACGCAGGGGTTCGGTACCCTTGAGCTACGTCGTGCTCCTTCTGTTTTGATTTTGAGAAGCCGTGTCGCTACGTTACCTGGTCGATCTTGAGCTTGCCACCCTCCCGCCTTGGATCCCAGGACGCAGGATTTGGGGCTGTCACCTCGCAGCCGGAATCGGAACCCTGAAGCACTCAGTCGGCTGCAGTTCTTGCAAAGATAAGTAAGAGGACGGTCCGGTGCAGGCAGTCAGCAACCAATAAAGAGGTATTTCTTGTGTATACGGAGAACTTAAGAATCCATGATAAAGCCCGCGAAGGCTGGGCCACTTCGATTACCACCAGGTGAAGCGATTCTGAGCACTGTGAGTCCTAAGATCCCCCCACAGGGCAGGAATCCTCCCTCCGTCCTGTGGGTGCACCGCACCGTAAAGACTCGTTCGAAAAAGGGAGAAGCAAACACACGAACAACACAAATAACAGGTGCTGTGTCTTGGGTTTGCGCATGGTCCCGCCTCTTCCCCTTCTCCTGGGAACGGTGTCCGTGGAAACATTCGCTGAACTGAAACTTTGGTTTCAGCGCCTTGCTCAGGGCGCATCGTTATCCATTCCAGAACAAAGCTAACTGGGCTTGTCTGATGTTGGCTAAGCTCAGCGACTGCCACCTGAAAACTGGCAACTTCATGGCAATGCAGAATTTGTAGAATACGTATCAGAAGAAGACGCTTTCATTCTCCCACATCTTCGACGAGGAAGGGCAGTCCTTCGGGAGCAAGCCTGGCTCTCGTCAGGGATTAAGTGCAGAGGAAGACAGGGGGACACGAAAGGAGTGGACAGCCCTGGCTCTCACTGTCCTCACCGACCTTATAGAGCAACGTCAATGTACCGCCGGCTCCACAGAACACAGCAAACCCCCAAACAAACAAGCAAACAAGCAGGAGCTTCTCTGGGAATGAGGTAAGAAGTGACTGCCACTAGTCACCTCGTTCCTTGTAACTGTCCTTCCAGCAGCCCACACTCCAGCATGCACGTGACTCTGGACTTACTGCGTTCATTCAAGAATTGACTTTAGCATGACACTTTCAAGGAAGAAATGCCTCTAAATTGTATCTCAAGACCAGCACTCCCGGGAGACGAGAAGGAAGATCTTGATATATAAGATTTACTGCCATCCATGGACTTTTATAGGGATGATATCCAAAAGCCACACGTGCAGTTTGAGGCAGGTCTTTTGGCTTGTTGATTGGCAGATGTGATATCAGACACTGGCTCACATCCAGAGTCTAAGGAGAGCACATAGACAGCATGACACAGGACGGAGGCACCGTCGTGCACAGACAGCGCTGGCGTTACCTCAATCTTAGTGGTCTGGCTTTGTTTCGTTTTATTTCAAGACAGGTCTCATCAAGGTTCTAAGTTGCCCAGCTGGGCTTGAACTCGTGATCCTTCTGCCTCTATCTCCCAAAGCGCTAGGCTAAGTTCCACACCGTCACACCTGCTGACCTTGCTGATCTGTTACTCCAGAAGTCAGGCTCTATTGCTGCTGAGCCATTTGATTTTTCTTTTAAAAATTCAAAACCCCAGTTTATCCTATGAAATCTTTCGAATGCCAATCTTGACTTTTCAGTTTTTTTTTTAAACGAAGATTCCATATAGGTTGAACAAAATGAAACTGTGGGCCGACAAGCTACACACTCTCAACTCTTAACATCATGAACTGGCCTCTTGGGCATAACCTCAGCCCATTTCAGATTTTGTCCATAAGGCGCTACTCCGCGCACTGCGGATGTTGCCAGCGACGCGAGGCATGAGAAGGGAACAGTGGAGCCGCAGATCCTCAGGGATGCCAGATGTGCTGGTGCTTTCCAGGTGAGCCTAGGAACTCTTCCAAGCCCTCCCCAGGCTCCTTCCCTGACTCACCCTGCGAGTTCCTGCTTCCGTGGACGTGCTACTTTTTGAGCAAACACGCTTTCCTTTTGTGTAGCTGGTAAGGGCAACACCGCCCCCAGTGACAACATCCGTGTGGGTGGACCCTGTTGAGGGCCATGGAAGGAGACTGCCTTATCTGTCCCAGAGCTTCCCAGGGGAGAAGACAGGGCTCCCAAGGTACCCAAGAGGTGTTGCTGTCTTTCATGACAAAAGAAACCTTTCCCCACTTCCACGTCTTTAAAAATGCCAGCACTTCAAAAATGGCCACGCAGTAGCCCCGTGCAGATTTAGTCTGCACAGAGGTGGTAATGGTGGGTTTTATTTTTTATTTTGGAGAGTTCAGCCTCCTCAAGTGTCCTGGAAAAGCAGGATTGCAGAACGTACTGTGAGTGTGCCCCAAGACTCTGAGGTGTAGTTAGCACATTTGTTAGAGAGAAAAAAAAATGCCCACAGAAAAATCCTCTGTCAGTGAGTCTGCTTTAGCAGAATGAGAGAAATTACAGTGACTAGGAAAATGGTTTTTAACCTTTATTCTTGGCATAAATCAAGAGGCTCATTTTTCAGGCCATTCCTATAGAATTCAATTAAAGGTCAGATTTGTAATGGAGATCCTAATTATTAATGTGTTGCTATTTTAATTATTAATGAGTTGAGATATTTGCATAATGGATAAAGTAAATGTTCAAGAACAACTTTGGTGACATCTACAGAGCCTTGAAATGGTCTGTCTGTAACCCCTTCATGAGCCAATGAAGATTACTTTGTAAACACACCTGCCTGGACTACCTGCCTACAACCTTTATTGAAAGTTATACATGTGAAGTCACCATTTAATGGTTTAATGTTAATGGTTTAATGTTACCATTTAATAGCAAATATGCCAATCAAGTTATCCCTATTGTGATCCTGAAATATTTTATTACATTTTTAGTATAGAAATCATAAAATAAAAATAGAATTTTCATACAATTCTAATTTATTCTTAAAAAATAGTCACTGGGTTTATGATGTAGTTTAACCAGACCCAATGCTCCCTGCTGCAAGAAGACCACATCTGAATGTTTATGATAGTTTTGCCCAGGTGTATGTATGGATTTATCTGTTTCTGATATAAAAAGATTTAATTTCTGCCAGAAATAGTCAGCAAGAGATTGAAAACCTGTTGTCACCTGTGAGGCAATGGATTGCTTGTCTTTCTGTCTGATCATTTTATGATAAAGTACCATTTGTCTAAGTTTAAAATGCTATTTTTAAAAGTCATTTCCGGTATGATTCCATTTTTGGATTATTATTAAAATATGCAACCTATCAAGAAAAATTTTAATTTTCACTTACATGTTTATGTAACAACTGCTGAACAGAAGAGTCACTCACTCCCTCCTTTTAAGAGGAAAAAGACAGCAAGTGTCTTCCAGCTTCCTAGAGGTGATCTGTCCAGAGAGGGCAGGACTAGCAATCCTGACTAAAATGAACTTTTCAATAGCTGATGTGGTATTTACTAGAGTTCAGTTTAGCCTATGTTAGTAATTATGAGAGACACAAAATTTCCTATTAATTAGCTCCTCATCCGTTATTCAGGGCCAGGCCTAGAGAGGGCGTCCTGGCCAAGGCCGCTTTCTGTGTCTGGTGTGAATTCAGTCACTCTATCCTTCGTCACAATCATTCCTCCTCCCTCGGAAATTTCTCTTTTGTTTTTTACCATGGCTCTTAGATTGGACGTGCTTTGCTTACAAAGATTAGTATCATAATACAAGTCATTTGAGAGGGGAAGAGATACAATTCAATATTTACATAGAAGTGATCAAATTTTGAAAAAAATAGCCTTTTAGTTGTCAACATTCCTAATGAAAAGTATAATTTTTTTCCTGATGAACATGAAGTACATGGCTTCAGGAGGAAGGAAGAACAGTCCAGAAAGCCCGCCCACTGGAGTTGGCGTGGCAGCACTCAACCAATGGAAACGAATTTTAGCTCAAGTGAAGCTGAAGAATATGCTTAGCAAGCAATACTAAAGAAGATTTTTATAGTTTCTTTCTCGTGAGTGAATTTTACATGACAGGTACTCTGGGTGTGTGGGCACAGCTCAGCGACCTAGCAAGCTCAAGACCCTACGTGGGGTTCTTGAGCACCGCAGGAGCCGGGTGTGGTGGCACATGGCTGTAATTCCAGCACTTGGAAGTCTGAGGCAGGAGGATTGCCGTGAGTTCAAGGCCAGCCTAGGCTCCACAGTGAGGTCAGAACCATCCTAGACTACAGAGTGAGACCCTGCCTCAAAAAAATAATTCTGGCCTGTATGCGAGAAAGACATCTATTTGATTTGATTACATGTACATGGGTTGGAACACATGTCATCTACTCATGGTAATTCGGGATAATATTTGAATTCCTTCGTAACTCGTTCATTCAGACTGTTGACTCTTTTTTTAATGTATGGTTCTACCTGTCACAAGATCCTTGACATAATTTCAAGTTTCAAAGGGAGAATATAGCAAAAGGGACCTGAGCTCATCATGACACACTGTTATCGGAAACAATGCAATATTTCCTAAGGATTTTTAGAAAGTATTTTATTTTGTTCTTCTGTTTATTGGAAGAGCTCAGTTGGTCAGAGGTAGTTTAAAATAATAAAAAGTGTCGGACCAGTTCATATGCTGCGGGTGAGTCTCGTGGTCTCACTCAGACGGACGCTGGTGGCTGGAGTCCTGAGCAGCTGCTTCGTCTACCCAAGGACTCCTCTGCTGTCCAGCATGTGGTCTGTGGTGTTCCTTGGGAGAGTGAGCCACCATTATCTCCTAACGTTGCTGCTCAAGTCACTGGCCTTTATGTACTTGTGTGTTATAAAAAGAGGAAGAGTCTTTATTTCAAAGTCAGCCTCAAATGATTAGAAAACAATTAAGTGATCAAATCATCGTAAGCAGCAGCCTTTGGCTGAGTTATCCCCTGATGGAGTTTTCACCCTGCTTTAACATGAAACTTGCCACAGATTACGGATGTGCAGTAGGAAGCCCTCTGAATTCTTGGACAAGGTCTCCTTTAATGCAGTAGTTCAGTGAAAAACGTGAGACGAAGAGCTGTGTGATGTGTGCGTGTTGTGCTTGTGAGCAGGCCATTAGCCCGGGAGAGGTGCTTGGCCTGAAGCCACTCGAGAGATTGGGTTCTGTGGTTAGGGCAACCACAGACCACAGGTGTCCTTGCTCACCAAGGTCTGTGCAGAGGTCAAGGTCAGGGTAAGGAATGATAGCATAGAAAGGAAAGAAATTCTTCCCCAAAGAGGAGAATTTATTGAGAGCAGCTCTTGGTGGATTTAATAGCAGCCATAAAGCTCAATACATTCAGTTTAGTGTTGGTGGAGGACTGAGGAAACAGTATGAAAAACACAAAACCAGAATGCCTGGATTCTCAGGTGACAAAGGAACGTTTCTGCTTGCAGGATCCAATTTGAAAATGTTTGTTCCGATTCTAAAAAGTCACTTTGAGAGAAAAAAAAAAAGAAGGAAAACAAGTGCCATCGATGGTCGGAGAATTTCCACTTGGCCCATGACAGTAAGAACCAAAAGTGACCTCGCAGTCCTTTCACCCAGCTGAGCTGCCTGAAGTTTGATTTGTCCTATAATCCACGGGCACACAGGCTACAAACCTGATGACCTCTTTTACATTCAATTGCTACTTAAATTCCATTCTGGGAAAAAAATAATGCACAGGCAGAGTGGGAAGGGATGGATGGGAATAGAAAGTTCCGGATGCAGCGCGTAACGTACACTGCAGTGGAGGCACCTCCCTGGCAGAACCAGACTTAGGTCCATGGGGCTGAGCCTAGGGATCCAAAGAGAACAGGTTTTGAAAAAGGACTCAGCTGTTCTGGGTACTTTCATGGCTATGCTGGGAGTATGTCAACACTTTTTCCAACAGTTTTCCAGTTCTGATACTTCCCAGGAAATTAGAAAATCTTTCTACATCAAAACCGAATGGAAAAGAACACTTCTGGGGAGAGGAGGATTCTGGAAGTCACTCAGCAATTACATGAAGGTTTAGTTAAGTAAGATGAGCTGGCGCTGGAGACCTGCCGTACGATGTCACACCTAGCGTCAACAGTATAATTATATTATACACTTCACATTTTTGTTGACGGGATAGGTTGCATGTTAAGTGTTCTTGCCACAATACAACAACATTTAAAGAAACCTGGATGGTACTGTTGGCATGTGGCCTAGTTAACTGATCTTCCTAACTACCTGTCCCCGTGGTCAATCTGATACTTAAGCAATTAGTTGTGTAACTTTTTGCTCACAGCTAAAATGAGGGCTCCATCCGGGTCCCTTTGTGAATCTGTGTGATATCTGGGTCCCCGGTACTTGGAAAATGGCCAGTCTTCCCTGAGTTTTGGTTGGTGATTGAGCAGTGCAGATGTCCACATCATTCCTGTTGTCGTTGAGATGCCCTTCCTAGGTTTCCCATCTGCTTTTAGGCAGAAACCAGTGTTCCCAGGTGACTTTGAAAGGCAAGCAAGTCAGCGGCGCACTGCGTAGTACTGTGTCCAGGTAAGCATCACGGGTTCCTGAGGACAGTACCTGTCCGGCGGCCCAAGGGAAGATGTGCCTCCACGCCTTAGTCCCCGGGTCTCACCCTGGGTGTCTCCTCCTGCCACTCCTCTGCAGTGGCTTCCCTTCATCCTCCCAAGGACAGCATGAACCTCCTTTTCATCCTGCTGTCTGGCCTTTCTCCAAGGTCTCTCCATGTCACTTTCAAAGAACTGAAAACAAGATCGTGTGGGTGGGGCTCACACGGATGGTGTGAACGGGATGACCAGAATTTTAGGACGCAGGACCTTGTAAATCTCTCCACGACACCGCTCATTTTAGAATAAAAATGAGACAGAGTCTCACTCTGCAAGGAGCAATGTTAGTCACACGTTATTTGGTAGCTCTTAAATATTCATAAAAATAAAAATTAATTTATGCATAATAATTCTCTGTTCTAAAACTCTTTGAAGTATTTGAAAACAAAATACAATGCTTCTTTCTGTGTTAAAAATTCAAAACATATACAGCTTAAAATACGAGCAGGCTTTGCATATGAGTGTCAGATTTGCAAAACTAAGGAAGGCCTTGAAATGAATAGGTTTCCAAGGAGCCTGTGCGATGTTGATGTAGAAATGGGCTTCAGTGCTCTAACTCAGCTCTTTATTAAGTGCAATTTGAGCATGGGAGCATGGGCACGGTTGCCTCCGAGCGGATGTGTTAAAAAATGCTTGCTTTGCGTGGATTGTGCATTCTCACACAGAACTCACTCTTAGTGTATTCTGAAGGGGAAGCTCAGTTCCACGATGGACTTCGAAAGTGGCCAAGTCACTCAGCCTCTCGCTTCTCCCTGGGAAAGCTGCGAATATAAATGGCGAGTTGCGCATTGCAGCCGGAGCTCCTTGGGAGATGAGTATTAATTCAAGATATTCTGTGTAGTGTGAAATCTAACCCTCAGTTATGACTCCCAGGGATTATTTCTGAAGCAAAGACGCAGGCGCATCTTTGGGTATTCTGTGAAGCATGTGCAATGAACAAAATAAAGTGGATGTGGCAGCCTTTAGGAAACATCGGAACATTCTAGAAAACATTTTACACAAAAGAATACCATGCTACTGCCACAAAGACTGGCATCGCTCTCTCTCGCGTGTAGTAATTGGCATCATGGAGCATGTATGTAACCGTGATCACAATACTTCAAGTGTCTGTGCTGTATGGATGGAGTGTTGTCTCAACGGAGCCAACAAAACACCTTAAAACACATAATATTAGGAAAATGAGAAAAGGGGTAAGTTTGAAATGTTGCAGAAAATGAATATTCTATGTCAAGTGTATTGAATAATTTACATTTCTCCTTTAGCCAAATCCCTATTCAATTATCTACTTGAAATCAAAGTGAATTTTTAAAAGATAAATATTGATTTATAAAGGGACAAACAATACAATATTACCTCTGAGTAGTAGAAAGAAATTAAGATCAATAGTTAAACTTTCTAAAGTAGAAGACTGAGCCCCTCAGATAACTCCAGTCCATTTTCATATTCTACTTAAGTGCAGATTCTGTTTCCTAAGGAGGGGAAAATAATTATCTACAAAGATATATCATGAAAATAAACACAAGTGAAAAGGATTATATTCCCTGAATCATTTATTGGCACTTTTTCTATGAATAAATATGTTTGAAATGTCAACATTTAAGAATAAAATATGTATTATGTAGAGTAGTTAAGTATATCTCAGATGAAAATACTTGTAAAATTAGTTAATTTTGAATACATTGTAAGAATTAAAATAATCTGTAACTGAAAATCATTCTCTGTGATAGAAATAAGGATACTTGTGAAATCATCCTAAAAGTTAGTGAATATCATTTAGTGTTGAATGAAGGGAAATCATTTGCATATAACTGTATCTTGTGGGCATGGTTATAAAGAAAATGACGGTTAACAAACTTTTATTTTTGCATACAAACCAAAATTTGGAAATACAATTAGCTTAAGCTTAAAGAGAAAAAAGTCTTTATGTTATTTTGATAAAAGACTTTCTTCATTATAATTTATTTTATGAATCAGACAATAATTTTTTTTCCTAGTAGAATAAGATAAAATTTGATGAAACATTCTTCAGAACAGGCAATGACTTTTATGAACTGCATTGAAGACAACTTGACAAAAAGTGCAAAACTTATAAACGATAAACTTCCAGGGTGAATTTTCTCTTGTTCATTCTGCTAACATGGATTGACATTTAAAAAATGAAAAGATTTGGAGCGCAGAGTTTGGTATCAGCTAAAGGGAATTAAATTACCAGGTTTGGAAGATTTCGCCCAAGTGTCCTGTAGGAGTAGAACTGAGAGGAAGTAGATCTACATTTCCAAGAATAGAAACTGTTTCAAGAATGGAAAGATATCAACCTGGTACCCAGCCATAAGGAAAGACCTCCATAATTACAGATCCACGAGCCAGGAAGCTGACATAGTATAATTAAGGACAGAATAATCTAACGCTTGTATAGAGTACAAATTAATAGGGCCATGTCCACAAAACACAGCTAAGATTGAAACCCCAGAGAAGGTCAATGGAGACACTTATGGGAATTACCGGGGAGAAGTTTCATTTAACTTGAAAACAAATAGCCTATGGAGACCGTTGAGATGATTCACATGTACATCAGTTAAATGGAAACTGCCAAATTGCTTCCGAAACAATGAACAGAAACAAAATAAAAAATTCCAAATCTTTATATTAGTATCATCTAAGAATCTACATTTAAGTATGAGTTAGTGTTGGAATGAAAATCTTTTCATTTTTAGTGCCAGATGGAACAGTAACTGTAATACTTATCTTAGCTCACGAAGAAAGAAAAATGAAGGTCTTGTTATAAGGAAGAAATTATTAACTGACTCATAAAAAAATCACAGTTTCAGTAGAACTAATTTAGGACATATGGCATAAATAAATTTCATAAATTAAACAGGTGTGTGATATTGGTTGAGCCATTTGTGTCCCTATGTTATTTCTTGAGTCTGGAACGTAGAACTTGACATGGGTTTAGCAAGACTGGTAGTCTATGTGCTCATAAGATCTTATTAAACTGAGCAGAGAAGAAACTGCTTAGAACACATGAAAGTTGCTATTTTTCTCAGACATAGCCAAGACATGGTTCAAAACAATTTTCATTTAGCTGGTAGAAGAATCCTTTTTTTTTTTTTTTCTGCATTTAGCTAATGTTTTATTCAAGATAGCGGTTTGGGCTTGAATTGGCCTTGGATTGCTTCTACATGGACTGCTTTTTTTCCATTTCTAAGTTCTCAGGAATGGTGAAAGAGCTGTGAACAATAACACACTGTGTTTGTACGATAAAATATTATAGCAAGTAGCATGTGACAGTATCCTGTCTTCTTGATGAAAGGGATTCCTCTCCTGTGGTAAGGTATCGTCATTATATTGCTATCAACCAGTGCTTCAAATCATTTGAGAAGAGATTGGCAAAAATATAGTGAAACACCCCATGTTTTCCTGCTCATTGAGCCACTGCATGGACACCAGAACCCTGGAAGATGAGGCTTTTGGGGGACCATCCAAACCATGGCAATAATGTACACTTAGTTCCAATCTGGGCATCTCTAATTGTCTTTCTTTATATTGGGATGAGTCTTGGTACCTCTGATGTAGTTTTAAAAATTATTAAATGGATGAACTAGAGAAATACTGCTACCTTCCAAGATATTCCAAAAGAAAACTGTCAAAACTGATTTCAGTGCCAAAACGTAAGGTCAGAATTAAATCGACTAATGAGGCAACCCCTCACGATGAGAGTGGGCATGTAGAGTCACTACTACAGAGCTGACAGAAAGAAGAGAATTTATAGAAATGATGAAGATAGAAAAAATGAACACAATGGAATTAGGGACTGTTAGCAATAATGCGATGTGCACAATAGTTTTACTCCATGATTAGCTCCGGAATTTCAGCAAGTGCTATTAAAGCGAACAAGGAAATTAGCACAAACAAAACACAGAAGTAGGAACAGCTAAGAAAAGATGAACTAGCCCCAAATTACCAAATTGACCATAAATGAAGTATGTAGGCAGGAGGACGAGTCCTGAGAGAGAAACATTTCAGCTCTGATGCTTAACTGTCAAAGACTTAAGTCACTTTAAATTGCACACAATCAAGCAGCTACTTTGTTTGGAAAGCTAATTCCGCCTTTTGCTTCTAATGCAAGAAATGATCACATCTCGAAGGAAGAGTCCCTCTGATACTAACACACAGGCACAATCTCGTGCTCGTGTGCTCCTCAACAGGCACTCTGACTTGCAAGAATCCCAGGAGAAGTGATCATAATAATAGTATTACGATATATATGCTTCCTTTTTTCCCCTCCTCCTCTTCCTTCTTGCTCTTTGAGACAGAGTCCTGCTCTCTAGTCCCAGCTGCTCCTAGACCCACTTTGTAGCCCTGGCTGGCCATGAGCTCATGGCAATTTTTGTGTCCAAGTTTCCTCAGTGCTAGGATTACAGACGTGCACCACGGGACATGGCTAATATTTTTGCAGTGCTGGAGAATCAAACCCAGGGCCTCATGAATGCTAGGCATAGGCTTTAACCACTGAGCAACGCCCCAATCCGGGCCGTGTATATGCTTTCTTGACTAACACTATGATCTTAGAGGTTAAAAATTACTTTAAAACAATAACAATCATTTCTTTGAATAATTCAATAGTTAAAATTGAGAGCCTTCACATCTCAGCTACAAACTTACATACTCTCATTTGACTGGTCAACTTTCCTACGTGGCTTGACCTTTCTGGGGAAGACCCACCACCAGGTCAGGAAGGAGCATTCTCACTTGAAGTGTCCTTCCTTCTCCAGCTTTACCATAGTCTACAGAAACAGGAGTTGATGGAAGAAATTCTTGAAAAGCTACTTCTCAGCAAATGACCTGCTGAAAATATAACTCTCTGAATGTGTCTTTGAAAGAAAACAGAAGGCTTCAATGGACATTGTAACACAGTTACAAAAGTCATCCCAGCTAAGGGTCAGTACGGCGGAGCACCTGTCTTGAGTAGAGCCTCAAGTGTGTCCATGAGGCTGTGCCTGTTCTTGATGTGGAAATATTACAGAGTTGTGATTACTTCTTGATCTAACAGTAAAGGCTAATTTAAAAGTCTTGAATAGGTGGCCCTGTGGTGAAGCCCTATAATCACAGCTCTGTGGGTGGCTGAGGCAGGAAGATCACAGGTTTCAACCCGGCCTGTGCAATTTAGGAGATCCTGTTGCCTAAAAATTGGCTGTGGATGAAGTGGAAAGATCCCGGCCTTGATCCTCAGTGTGTACAGCTGTGTGTCTGGAGTCTACAGGCAGGGCCAATAGGGATACAGCTACAGAAACTGCTACCTCTTTAAAACACACAAAGGCTCTGCTACCTAGAAAAAGCATCTTGTGATCTAAGTAGATGGTTTGTAAGTAGAATTTAGATATGAATAGGAATTATGATACTTATCTCAAGTTCCAAGTATAGATTCTCTAATACTTGAGAAATAAAACCCTTACTCTTTAGTGTTATATAAGAGCTACATAAAACCTTAAAACTGCTCTCTAGGACTTGCAGTTATGCTCTTCCTTTCAAGGCAAGACTAAGTCCTACACAACACATGTACGCACACACACACAGACAGACACACACAGAGAGCATAGGAAGTACAGAACAGAAATCTGACTGCTCTTGTGTTCCACGCATGTGACACTTTGAGAACTACTTGGTGCTCACAACGTATTTGTGAGCAATAACTTCTGGGTATTGGTAAGGAGCTAGAACACGAATAAGACTAAATTTTTATCTTTCTAGAGGCCGTAGCTTAGCAGAGCAGTTGGGAGTAAGTTCGAGGGAGGAGAAGAGTAAGTGGTGGAGAACTGGAGGACGTCCCAAGAGTCATTTCTTAGCAAATTAATTTGGAACGTGTGCAGCTGGGGGAAGCAAGTGACGCAGGCAGTTCTAGAGTGAAAGAAATCCGGGCTGAAGCTTGGGGCGACTTCGGAGGATAGCGGGCGCAGAGCCGGCTCCAGAGGTTGACTCCAGAGGAAATGATCTGCAGGGAAAGTTCGCAGTTACCAGAGACAAGAAGACGTGCCGCGAGTCCATTGGCGATGACGGTCACGAACGTGACGTAAACCGTTCCAGGAATGCGCTCTTCTAAACGAGAATACCAGAAAGCAAAATTCATTCAAGGACAAAGGTCTACATTCAGAGATCAGCAAATATTGCTGCTGTCTGTGAGATTAATTCAAGATGTATGCTGTTAACTCTGGGCAACCTGGAAATTATTTTTTTAAAGAAGCATAAATGATACATCGGCATAAGAGGTAAAACGAAATTATAGCAAATGGCCGGCTCACATGAGAGAAGAGAGGAAAGGGGGAAAAGGAACAGCTAATAGGGGAAAGAAGCAGCTCTAAAGGTGGTAGATGCTTACAAAGCTACGTCATCGATCGCTTCAAATACAGTGTGGCCACATCAGTTAAAGATTTGAGCTCATCAGCAAAACTTGACTATACGCATTTACAAGAAAGTCACCTTTAAGACAAATATAGGTAAGAACAAAGGATGGAGGGAAAGGCTGCAAACAGCAACCGAACACGAAAAAGCTGGGGTGCTGGTGGGTTCCAGTAGTGAACAGGGTAGAGCTCTGGACAAGGGCTGACACCAGGGCAGTCGGAACAGTGCATCAGGACAGAGAAGTCAGGCTAAAAGACACAAGGCCAATGTCTGTGGACATTCGAGTCCGTGAATCCCAGCATTCCTGAAGGCTGCTTACCTCCCAGTCCAGATCACACCCCGTCCTTCCTCAAACGGAGGGCCCCCGTTTGCCTGACTTTACAGTTCCTTCACGTATCAATGTTCTCTAAAGCAATTAGAATTTAGTCTTGCCTGTGTCGTAATTCGTCTGAATAAGAGCATTTGTTCATACTGTTAGGTGTCTTCCTTGTTTTGCAAACGTAAGTTCTTAAGGCTCGCATTTGTTGTTATGGTAGGTCTGTTACTTGTTCCTGTGTTTCCAGGGTATTCCACTGAATGAATTTATCACGAGTCATATGTCCATGTTATGACACGTCTGTCTGTGCTTTCATAATTTTGACTGTGATAAAAAGCATATTTATATAACAAAATTATTTATGAGAATCAAAAGTTATAACAATACAAGTATGAAAACTCAAACAGCTATCTAACTGAGTGGATGGCACGCACACCCCCTTCTGGGTTCACGTATGCGTCTGGTTCTCTGCGATATACTTTGAAGAAGTTTACAAAAATTTCACCATTTCATTTATTTAATGTTGTGCTTTTGGAGATGCATTTTGAAATGCCAGGAGACCTCTAGGTGCTCCATGTTGACATCTGCCAGGGCTGCTTTGACTCTGCCTCTGTCCTGGAGTTTTCTCCCCACGGGAGTCACCGTGGCACCTCTACCCTGTCCCCTGAGCGGGGACAGGGTCAGCGCCTGGGTGGCCTGGCACTCCTCGGCTTTCATCCTCAAGCATTACCTTTGCATGGCGTCCTGTGTAATTTACAGAGAAAAAGCAATTGGTCCACAGAACAGTGGCATGTCTCAAGGAGTTCAAAATCAGGATGCTCTTCTCTGAAAAACAAAGGGCTAAATCCAGACTTACTCATAAAGAAGCCTGCCTTGCAAATGACACCCACGTTGCACAAAACGGGAGCTTGGTGAGAGAACCTGCACGGGGACAGGGTCCGTGGGGCACCCTCCTGGCGACGGTCCGTCTGCGGCCCTCCAGCATGCCGGAGTGCAGCGACTCCTTTGGGCCATTTTGTCTGCAGTGCCTGAGGATTCGCACTGGCCCTGATAAAGAATTTCACATCGGGTGACCCCGTGGCAAGGCTGGAACCATCAGGGGTCCTGGCCCCCTACGGGGAGGTATGCCGGCGCCTGGGCTCGTCCTTGCTCCCACTGGAACTGGAACACACAGCACCTGCAGCCCCAGCCCTCAGGAAGCTGCCGCCGGACGACGGCAAGTTTGAGGCTAATCTGAGCTACACGGAGGCGCTACCTCAGTCCTCTGACTCCCTCTAAACCCCCCAAATCACATACAAAGGATTTCAGAAACTTCTAAAAGGAGAAGAAGCAACCAGAATCTCTGAGGAAATGCTAGAAAATGAGGTAAGGGGAGCGTCTTAGCGCTGAGAAGGCCAAGAGGTCCTGCACCGGGTCGCGGGGTGCGTCCTCCCCCCACCCCAAGTCCCCGTCCCTCCAGCATCCTCTCGTGGGAGCGCATTTGGAGACAAGCCCTTTCAGGTGTACTTTAGATTCGGATGAGGTCCTGCTGGCCTGGAATGAGCCCTGCTGGTAATGAGTGGAGTTCTTAGAGGAGACGGGAGACACAGGCAGAGGAAGAGGTAAGTGGTGGTCAGCAGGCGTTCAGTCGCCCTAGCCCCCACCAAGTCCCTGCCGCCCCTACCTGATCACACACGCACAGTCCATACCTGTGCAGACGGAACACAGTTTTATAGGGATGGGCACTGCTCTGGTTTAAATTAGAAATGTTTTCCCCTAACTCATGAGCTAAGGCTTGGTTGCCGGCTCATGGACTTCTGGGCCGTGATTATTGGGAGGACTCTAACTTGGCCAAGTGGAACACTTCACTAATGAGGCCATGCTTTGATGGCGTTACTGAGAGGTCGGCAGCTCACTGGAGTGGAACTTGGGGGTGGCTTTGGGAGCTGTATCCGGTCCCCGCCCCGTCCCTTCCGGCGCGTTGCTTCTCTCTCGGCTCCCAGCTCTCACCGCATAAGCAGCAATCCTTCACCAAGGCCTTGCCCCGGGGTGCTTCTGTCCCACTCAACACAAGCCTAAAACCTGGGGAGCAGCTTACCCTTGATGGGAACTTTGGGAGCCTGGAGCCAAAACCAGTCTTTGCTCCTTTAAGTCATGTACCTCGGGTATTTTGGCCGGGATAGGTAGCCATCTAGATGTCATCTGAATGGGGAAGAACAGCTGAGCTTAGGGAAAAAGCCACAAACACGATGTAGTCTCAGGGTCCTGAGTTTGCGTTCTGACAGTTTTTCCTGTGAGATCCCCCTGCCCTTCACAGGTGTCTCTCAACGACAGATATATGGGGCTGGGATCAACGGGTAGCCACCTAGGGGATTCAGGCACTTTTCTGGCCCCACTAAGTACCATATCGCCCCAAATGGCCTCATCTGCATAGATTTGCATTGCAGTTTTGAGGCCCCCCTCATGGGCATTGGCTACCGTGTTCATTTGACCAAGACTGTATTAGTTAAAAAATTTCCTATCTTGACGGGAAGATGGATTAACCTTCAGCTGCCCTTCCTGGTTCTAGGGAACCCAAGAGGAACCAACCTGGTCCTTGGGGTGGGGGGAGGGCAGCTGCCCCTTCTGGCAATAAAGGTTCTGCTGAAATTACATCGTGCTTATTTCCCAATACACTGGCTTGTGGAATCTGCAGCTCTGACTCTGGGTGTCTTCTGAGGACTTCCTCATAAATCTTCTTGCATATCCCAGAACCAAGACACCACGACCTAGCACGGAGACAGCAGACTGTTGGCCCACACAGACCCCGACCTGATCACCTTTCCTCACAGAGACGGCACCTGATGAGCACAGGCTCAGCGATGTGGTGAGGCTCGGAGAAGTCTGGGACAGAAGCAGCCTGTGCAGTAACCTGGGGCAGCGCCGAGCAGCCTGTCCTTGACACCTGTGTGTTCCTTGAGCGCAGGTAGCCAGGCACCCCCGAGCATACCTTACTAACCACGGTGCTCGTTTGTCCTTCACAGCATACATTTGTACACAGTCCTTTACTTTACTTCCCTGTGCGCATCAAGGGGAAGAAACTAGCCCGTCTTACGGGTGGACATGCACATGTTTGGTTTCTGGTCTCTTCTAAGAACCCTCAAGGCTTAAATTTAAAGTTAGAGAACATAGTTTTCACTTCTCACTTTGCCACTGTCATTGGAAGACGAAGGAACCAGTTGGGAATTTATTCCTGCAATTTAGGGTGGCATTAGAAATACCTCCTTGCTTCCAAAAGTTGAACTGTTTTATTTATTTATGTATGTTGTAAAGAGTAAAATTACTGAAGGAAATTCCTAGTCTTTCCACTTACGCAATACCTGCACGCATTTTGGTAGTTTTTCACATGTATCTAACAGAGCACCAAAGCTAATATAAAACACCACTTATTAACCTAATTGTAAACTACTTTTTCAATACCTTGAACATCTAGTAAATGTTGAACGAGTAAAAAGAAAAAATAATGAAGTTAGAGAAGTGTGATGTGAAACAGGACATGTTTGAGGCACCCGCCTCCTCGTGCCGCAGAGGGAAGGAGTTCAGAGACGTGCAGGGGCCTTCTCAGGTCGCCTCCCTGGGGACAGAGCTGGGCCCGAGGCGGCGGAGCACCCCTGATTCCCATCGTGCCCCAGGGAAGACGAGAAAGCGTGCAGGAGGGATTGCGATTCTGCTTTTGCTCACCTAGTCACGATGCTGCACCGGACCGTTGTCTAGTAACAAAATAGTGGATAAAAATAAAAGAAGATAAAAGATAAAAAGGTGAATGGCCAAGCCAAGAAATGTAACCAAGTCGTGGTAGGTACAGAACTTCTGCTTTCCTTAAAACGTGTGCAACTAAACTTGAATCATTGCTCTTCACGCCAAACATGCTCTTTCATTCCTACCGCTCACGTCCCTCAGATTTCCAAATGCTCTTACCCAGCCTGCCCTGGCTCCTCCACAGAGTCAAGAGTGGGGTGCTGATACGTCCACGGGAGCTGGGACACAGAGCACAGCATGTGTGCGAGTAAAGAAGGACTTCTCGTGGCCCAGGAATTACGGTTATACTTGAGGACGCCTCTTCCTCTATTTCTGTGAACACCTCTTGTTACGCCACAGGGAAGAAGACAGAAACGCCCACACAGATACGTCGTGGGGGAGCTGCGGGGACAATGGTCACTGCAGGAATGGCACAGTGACACTGCACGTGCCCCCACGCCCTGCGACGCCTCGCGTTCTGGGGCGGGGTCTGCGTGGGAGGCGCGGCTGCAGCATTCCTCTGCCTTCTTGAGCTCTTTCCGGGCGGGAGCGTTGTTCAATGCATCTGTTCAGCAGTAGTAATATGGACTATAGGGTAAGAGGTGGATTGGCTGTATTGGTTTTGCATTGGCGATTATTTAGAATTGGATGTTGAACACTTTTCCATCAGACTTGCTTACTGTGAGCAAAAAGAAAGATTTGTGTGTGATGCTGGCGATTTAACCAGGCAAAAGCACAACACATATAATTATGAATCCGGAGCAGGACAGCCGAGAATTCCTATCTGACATGATCACAGGTGGCGCACGCTGCACGACTGAGGCCCCTGGAAGCGGGGCTGTGACGATGGTCACGTCCCTGCTCAGGCCGGTTCTTCGGAGGAGGCACAGGGCCACCAGGGGAAACGTTGGCTGTGTTTGCAAATGGAGACAGCCCAGGCGCTTCTCCACCGTGTGTCTCAATCCGCACCAGCCATATATGAATAGCTGGGAAAGATGACGTCCTGTATCACTGAGGGGTCTCCACACTAAGTGGATCGCTGGCTCTGGCCCATGGAAAATAGCAAAGCAATATTGTTCCCGCAGCCACATCCTGCAGCCTTGCTCCATGCTCCCTGAGAGCCGCCAGCACCCGACTCCCAGGCAAGCGCCACCCTGCTTTTGTGAAACACATTTTAATGAGTCCTCATTGAATATGGTGTTTTGAGTGGTAGCTTTTAGCTCTTCAGAATTGTGGCCACTAATTAGAGGCATCTGACCAGCTCAGCCATGTCTCAGCTATCAATTATAATACATATTTATAGTTACATGAGTTTCACCTTCTATGAAACAGTCCTTATGCAAACAGTAATATTTGGTGTGTCATGAGGGTATAAAGGCAATTAATTCTCAAAATGATCAATGGAGAGAATGTCCTTTTCTCCCCATATCTGGTTTATTTATGTGTTCCCATTAATTATGCCTAATTTTCTGTTGGCATCTCTCTTCCTAATGTAATTCAATTTAAGCGTATCTTTCTAGAGACTTATTAATAGGCAGGGTCATTTATATTGTGTAGCCCAAATATTTTATAATCCACTAATCTTGACAAAAAGCAATGCCTTCCTAATAAAAAATGTATGAGGAGTAATGGTTCCCTATTAATAACTTATTAGGTCAGATCACACAGTTTGAAGTGTCTATTACACTTTAATTTTATCAGATTTCTTCCTCTGGAATTTGCCACACTTCCCTTATCTTTTGATTGTGATTATTTTTCTACCGCTCCTGCCTGCTCAACCCTGAGCAGTCTCCATGGCTCCGGGGCAGCGAAAGACGAAGACCTCAGGACTCAGGTCCCAGCGCTTCCTTAGAGGATGAAGCCATTTTATTTGTCTTACGGTGCCCTTTCCTCCTTCTTAGGACCACTGAGAATCAACCGGATGCCTGATTGTTATTGTTTCACAAGCCTTTCAATAACAGATTTTTTTTTCTAGAAAATATGCACACAGGAAAATTCAAACATAACTTCAGATTTGTAGAAGCTGTGAAATGATAATAGAATTAAAGAAACGCAACTTAGGAGTTTTGGTTAAAATTCACTCCATATTAGTTTGGTCTCGATACTTTAAGATGTAACCTGGGAAATATCACTTTCTACAGTTGGCATGGCATGTCCAAATGAGCAACAAAACTCATTTGGTTTAGCCTTTTAAACTCTTTAATGTAGACTTAAAAACGTTTTCTATTGAATTGTAAAACTGCTTACGGGCCCTGTGAGGAGAACCTTCCTTAGGCCCTGAAGCTCCGGTACTTTGCACCTACAGAGAAACATTGAACATATTCAGAAAATAATGACAGGGGTTTATAGGAAAGACACGTAAACACCATTGCACTATCTAATCTTCTCATCTATATTGGGAAATCGAGTAAGGTATTTCAAAAATTCCTTCCAGCTTAATCTCTTGGTCACTCCATGAGTCTGGTAAGAATGGGAGAATGTGTACAACAACAACAAAGAAGCAGTATTACTCCAAACTATGTCCAGAGATAGGAATGACTTCTGTCAAGAGAACAGTCCAGTAACCTGAGAAGGCATGAAGGAAGCTACGACCCTAGCCCCAGTGCGGAGCTGGTGACCTGGGTACCGCTTAGGACCAGTGCAGCCTGTGCCCTGGCTTGAACACGTGACTGCTGCACACACTGCATGCTGGCTTGGGCACAGTTTACTGCCATAGAGTGTATATGCACAATTCTCACGCACAAACCTACTTTTTTTTTTAAAGGTGTGATTCTTCGGTTAGCAGGCCTGTGCTGTAAGATCCACTGCTGAAGGCACTTGGACAGGGTTCATAGCAACTTAACCGGTCTTTGAGGATTCAATAATAAAAGGTGAAAAGGAATAACTGAATCAGATTAAAATAGATATCAAATTTGTACCTAATAGCCATTTATAGAGCCCTATTGATTTGGAAAACGATGTGCATTAAATTTCCTTAAGAAAATACACTCACGTTAGGCTAATACCAAATTGGACTTGATTTTTATTAAAAATAGTCATTGGCAAACTTTGCCCTAAGATTAAATTCTTCAGTCTTTAGATATTTTACCTGTTTCAAGATATTGTATAACATGTAAATTCTGTTTTTATTTTAAATACTGACATCTACCTGTAAGTCTCATCATGTTGCGGAGATCATGTGAACACAATAAATTGTATAGCATTAAATAAATAATATGATACTGACCTTTTCACCACACATACTTGAAGCTCGTGTCTACATCTGTTTCCCTCAGCGCACCTAAGTGCATCCTTTGGACAGAGCCGTCAAGATTGACAGACCTACTAAAATTTAAAGCATTTGGATTCTGTTAATAACTATTTGTACCGTACCTTGATTCACTATACACGCACAGTGTTAGATCCAGGTGAGGGGGTGCACAGACAGGTCAGCTGCACAGGGTACAACCACCGGCTGGCGACTCATGTTGGATAAGCACGTGTCGCATGCCAGAGGTTTGCCCTTCTCTCAGCATGGTGCGTGTTGGTGGACGTTTCCACACACGGCAAAGGGATGGTCGTGGAAAAGGAACTTGAGCTGAACCATTTTTTTCAACTTCAAACAGAAAATTTACAAAGTCATAATTCATCCCAAGCCTGTCCTGATTGAATAATACTATATACTCATTTATTAAATGTAGATAGTAATGGACAAAGTGGATAGCAACAAGGCTGCTTAGATACTTGGTAGGTCATCAGAAAATATCGCCATGAGTCGCATAGTCAGGGTCCACTTTGCAGAGAGGAAGATGATGCCAAGGGAGGCACTGTCCGGTCAACGGACCTGCAGTCAGCTGGAGGGGCTCGGTGAGCCGGGAGTAGAGCCAGCACTGAGCGAGCTACGCTATGAAGGCAGGTGAGTGGATTTGTAAGGAAGCCGTGGAGACAAAGGTGAAGCCTGCGTAGATGACACTGAGTATTAAACTAAGAAACATGTATTTTTTCCCATAAGAGCTTGAGCTTTGCATATTTTTGAGCCAGATTCTTGCATAGCCATGCTGTGAAATGAGAAGTGATTAACTACAGAGCGAGACTCTGTCTCAAAAAAAGAGGTGATTAATTTGCAGTGACTCTCAGACTGCACTAGGATAAGGGTTAATCTGCTAAACTAATAACCTAGGAAGGAATTTATGAGAGATGGCATCTGGTTAATCTTGGGCCCCATAAAAAGAAAAGGCACGTGGAAACATGCTGGAAAGAAACAGCCACCTTGGGGATAAGTAGGGGAGCAAGAACGCAGGAGCGAAATGGGGGCAGATTCAGGTGGACCCTGGGCGACTTATGGCAAGCTGAAAGCTTACACGAAGCAATGACCTGGGGCAGGATGCGGCCTGTAGGCAGAGGGCCCGCAGCTCTGGTCACTGATTCCACTTCCAAAAACAGGTGGCCCGCTGCTCACAGAACGTCTGGTCTGGAAGGTGATTGGAATGCAAACCTCTGGTAAGTTCTTCTCTATATTGATAAGGTGGAGTAAGTCTTTAGGGTAAGACACTTCTCCTGAAATGAGGAAAGAGTACAAATAAACGTCGACACCTGCCATTTGCTTAGGAATTCAAGCAAAGAGCAAAGAAAGGTCAGCAAGTAGACCCCAAGGACTGACTGCACCTGGGGAGGCTGGGAGATGCCAGGATGCCGCAGGCTGCAGAACAGTCCAGGGAACCAGGACACGGAGCCGCCACTTCCTCGCTCTATGCTTCCTAATCAGGTCTGGAAGGAAAATTTCCAGGGAAAGGCCACGTTCTAGATTTAAGGGACTTAAGGAGGATTGACTGATGTGTAACTGGAAACAAAGGACGTAACCCTTTGTCTGCACACAAGCGCTTGTTAAAAAAAAAAAAAAAAGCCAAGTCGAGCAATAGCAGCCGGGGCCAGTAAGGCACCTGATCATGAGTTTTCTTAGCTTTCTCCCGCTCAATTAGGGCCTAATTGCAAACAATAAGATCAGATGAAGAGAGAGGACCAGAGAAGAGACACTAACGTTGTGCGGGTGATGAGGAGGGTGGACGAAGGGAGGACGAGAGAGAGAAGGGAGGAAAGAAGAAGGGAGGGGGACAGAGATCCAGAGAGAAAAATAATAATGGATCTTTGACCAAAGCTGGGAGAAGAGGAAGTAGCCTAAGGCGCAGAGACTAGTTCTTACACACAGAATGAATGCCCCCAGAGCAGTGGACAGGTGCACCCATACTCATCTTTACAGGGGACAGGAGAGCTTTCCCAAAGGGGGGTGGGGTGGGGTGGCACTAAGCACTTGGAAAAGGTGGTTTCTCCCAGACATCCAGTGATGACTGACCATCTGCTGGGCAAAGGTGTTAGCCCTGGAAAGCTAGAAGTGCTTCTTGAATTCAGAAAATTTTTGAGAGCATGAGCTGGAGGACCCCGGGCAGAGCGAACGGAGCATGGAGCTGGCAGGTTTCTGTGTGACATGTGGCCCTGGGTAGGAATGGAAAAGCGGTGCTACATGCAGCCTGGTCGTCAGGGCATTGATTGAGGAAATAGGACAGAAGTCAAGTGGGCCCAAGAGTCTCAGACATTATCTAGGATATTGTTTAAGTGGTTGATCACACCATCTGATTGGTGAGGAATCTATTACTTTTAGTGAATGCTTCAGAGTTTATAAAGCACTTACATATCCTTTATCGCAGAAAGTCAAATGTAACTATGAAGAGGCTAAGGGGCTGGTGAAGTGAGCCTGGTTAGGCAATTTCAGATCACAGTGAAAACAGAGTCAATTCCTAAGAAGAGTCAATTAAAGGGGCTCTGATCAAAAGTGTACGAGCTGAGCTTGAGACCACGGTGGCCTGAGGAGTCCAGTGAGAGCGAAGCAGGTAGACCAGCCAAGATGTGGGACTCACTGCAGCAGGAAGCCTGGGTGCATGTGAGGACTGCCGGGTAAGCCCAAGGCCTGGAGAGTGTGTAGACACTTGGCCCGGCATGCACGTGAGCCCCTAACTCATTGAAACAATGTTAAACCTAAGAAGGAATCATCTGGAAGGTGGTTAAGACGTAGAATCTGTCTTCTTTCTCCTTTGCTTTTCTCCACATAACGTGGTCTGACTGGGGATACCTCGCAAGTTACCTCTTGAAATTGGTTTAAGCAACAATCGCTGGGGAAGAGTGACAGAGAAATGGTGAGCACCTGACGATCAGAAGCCCATTTCTCAAGCATCAGTCTTTATTCCTCTAAGAAATCAGGGCTGGGTTAGGAGACTGTGTGCAGTCACTAAGCAGACCGTCCTTAGGGGCGTCATCCGAAGGGCTCACGATGCATTGGGATATTCCCAATACAGAAATAGTTTTCTTCAAGTCAGTAGTAATGAAAGTATGCATGTTTCCTGACCACGTTATTCCCTGAACATGAGCTTCAGAATAAAAAACATCAATTTCTTCTTCTCATTAGGAATTTCACTCTGAGTTACCTATTTTTTAATTTATCAGATTATGCTATGATAGCATGTGTTCAACACAGGAAAATGACTTCCTCAAATTTTGACAGCAGGCCTCTCATTTCACTACAACTTCTTACTTGATTAGTAGTTTCACCAGATTAAGTTGTGTTCATAAAAATTTGTTAAAAATTCCCCCTAAAAGGATTTGAAATTCACATGCATGCCTACTTTAAAATACAAAATAAAATGTCAAAGCGAAGACCAATTCTGCATTTGCTAGAGAGAGATCTCTGGGGTGCTGGGTCTAACACCCGGGTTTCCGGGATCTGATAGGTCAGATGGAGGGTTTCTTTGAGTCTCTACTGTTCGTTATTAAATTCCCGGCTTGTGTCAGCAGGGCGGGGATGGGGGTCATCATCATAACCCTGTTCTCTCCACGACCCATGACCTCTCTCTCCTTTCTGCGTCAAGTCCGGCTCCTGCGGTGATCCTTGCAGTCCTCAGCCTGTCTTGTTGTAACACAGCGTCTTCTTCCCCAGCATAGTAGTATCACACAGAAAATGCAAATAACCCTCTGGGAAGGGTGGCACAAAATGCCATACCCACGCCACCACAGAGGAGCAAAAGCCCTTTTATGGCGTTTGTAGCCTCAGCGGCCGTGGGCTGATGTGCTTGGCTTTCTGTTAAATAGAAGCTCGGGTGTAAGAACAGACACTGGCATTTATCGGAAGCCGAAGCTTGTTGAAGTTTTACAGATTTAGAAAGTTCACTAATCACTATCAATTAAAATCCCTGCCTAGTTGTGGCATAAATTATTCACAGTGGTGCACACAAGACCAAGGCCTCGGGAAATATTTATTGTGGCCAAATGTTAGGAAAGTGAAGTTCAAACTGGTAGAGATTTAAGAAAGCACTTCGGTTTGTAAATAGGAAGGAAAGAGCCGCGTTGGCCTCCTTACTGAATGTACCTCACCTCAAGCAGCAAATGTCCAGCAGGCGTTGCACTAATACTTGGTCTCCGGTAGACCTCTGGCGAAATTTGACCAGTTTCTTTTAGCGTTTACTTTAAAATCAAGGAAGTATTACCTAACCAAAAACACAATCAGGCACAGACATAAACATGTAAATATGTGTGTATGTGCACGGATGCACAAATACACGGATATCTCCATATAAATAATTGCACATGCAACAGCAATAATTACCTTGCGATGTCTGCATACTTTGCTAGAAATTGGAATTCAAGATGAGGCTAAGCGCGGGTCCTCCCTGAACCTGCGTGACACTGCTGCTGTGTGTGGATTCCTTCTCAGGTCCCCTGGCGGCTGGCGTGGGTCGGCTGCTTGCTTCTTGCTCCGTTCTGTCTTGGAGGTTGAGGCAGCATCTTCGCTCTAAGCTGTCTCCCCAGGCTTTTATTTCTGTTTTGACCCAGGGCCTCCTTGCATTGTCTGGGCTGGGCTCAACGGAGCGGGGGATCCCCTGAGCTCAGCCTCCCAGCCTGCCGGGCTTGTGGGCATATGTCACCGTGCCCCGTTGTGTGGAGGTCACCCAGCCCCAATGTCACCATGAGTTCTGTAATATCACCCTTCCCCAGCCTTCTGTTAGGTATACGCAGCGGGTCTGCCCGTGGGCAGCCGGGCGAAGTGAGCGCCCCCAAAAGCCTGGGTTGGGAGCAGCCGCGGTGTTTCCTCCCACCTGTTCCATGCAGGAACCTTGGGCATTGCTGCTTGCCCAGCCTCTCCTAGCGGCCGCTGCAGACGGCTCAAGAGAAGAGCCCATGGAGGAGCCCAGCCCGCGACGACAAGAACGCTGCCATCAAAGACTGACGAAGCCTCTCCACGAGAACCGCCCCCGCCCGGAGCCGCGTGGGCAAGGTCTGCCCACTGCGGCCGTCGCGAAGACGCAAGGTCGCTGTGATCCCTTGGGTTCAATCGTGACAAGTTCGTTCACCTGACAGGAGCATGCATTACATACCGAAAACTACATTAAAACAACATCCTGGGTGACTCAAGTCTACAGGAGAAGGGAGGTTCAGAATAAAGGACAGAACAAGTCATAGGTTAAGAGGAATTTGATTGATAGCTGTGTTGTGTTGCAAAAAAAAAAAATATCTGCTGCCCATCCTGGCTGCGAGCAGCCTCTGGAAAGAGCGCCAACTTCGTAACGATAACGGCATCTAATATTCCCCAGTAAACTTAGGACACACTGGTACTTGAAAAGAAGCTCAGTTCTTCACATACCAGGATCAATACCACAAAATAAAAAAATTGTGTAAATATTTGGTTAAATGTATTGCTATTATTGTGTAAATTTTAAAAGTAGGTGTTGAAACTACATCCACAGAGCCAAGTGAACAGAAGAGGAAACATTTTGTGAATATGTTACCGTTTGTTTTAATGTCTTATAAATTATAATTTTTAACATAAAATTAATCATATTCATGTTAACAAAAATAAGTTACATGTACATTTATAATATCAAGTATACTTTGGTATACATAATATATTTGTAGTTACTTAAATATTTATAATAATTGTTAAAGTATATTTCGCTAGTCTGTGGTCTCTAACAGATATATTTTTTACCCTAGTACTGCTGCTATGTGTCAATTACATAAAAATTTCCACATCTAAGTTATCATTGACTAACATAATTTTGAATTTTATCACTAAATAGATTAAAAGCACATTTTATTATATTAAAGACTTAATGACTTAAAGATTTTTATCTATGAATTTTTATATTTCTACACTGAAAGTCTACACACACATGAATAAAACAGTCTTTCAAATTTTGTTTTATGATTTTAAAGTCCAGGCTCTTTTTGCACTAAGCATCTTTATTAAATATTACTTAAAAATCTTTGATGACTCAGGGGAAAAGAGCACGCCGTTCTGTCTGCCGTCATGGCTGGGTCTCAGACAATGTAGGTCATTTCGAAGGTGACACGCACGATGGAGTTCCGCTCCGCCACCGCCATCGCAACACACAGGCTCACCCGTGTGTCAAGCCTAAAGCACACTTTAACTAACTTGACAGTGGATGGTGAAAAACAAATCTCTGAAAAGATGTCCTAAGTATATTCTACATTACAAACAATAGTTTGTCGCTGCTCTAATTAAGAATATTATTGTCATTGGCATCTTTAGTCACAGCTTCTGTGCGGAGTTTCTGCCTGAAGCCACTGGGGATAAAGTTCCGAATAGTGAATTTTCCCAGAAGTGTGTTTCGGGGCCGTTTCGGCAGCCACCACGTGCTCACGATTCCGAGCTTCTCCTGTTTCGTCCCGGCATTGTCACATATGCACACAGATAGTAAGGCCGCCGTGAGGTGGCATTGCGTGTCAGCGACCTCATGCAGGTCAGCCGTCCTTCCCCACCCAGATGGTACTTTCTGGGTTCAGGGCAAAGCCCATCCGAGGCCAGGGTCGGTGTCTTGGCCTTGACAATACCCCCTTCCCATAAGACACCAGTCTTCCCCACAGCCCTGCGGTGGGCTTTCTGCCACGTGGGGGCAGCATTGCACCGGCCTGCGGCGGCCTGCGTCTTCCATCTGAGGTGGCCGGGCTGAGGTGGGCTGGTTTTCTCCGGGCCATGCCAGAAAACCCGCACAGAGCTCAATCTGTGGCACATTTTGTAACAGGAATTTGATCATCGAAGTGTAACTTGTACTGAGGAATTCTGTTTCTACTTATTAACGGGGACGTACAGCAGGAGTTACGCCATTGAAGAAAAAGTCGCAATTACTCCGTGTTCTCTTATTTGTACTCAAACGCGAAATCCCATTTTCCAATTATCTCATAGGGGCTTAGACAAGGCAAAAATATAGCAGTGCTTACACCGTTCTTACTGGGTGACACAATGCCGGGGCAGCCCAGCCGGCGTATGTTCTCAATACTAGCGAAGTTGAATTTTTAAAATCCCCAACCTTACTTTTGTGACTTGGTAGAAAAAAAAACCTGTTTGAAATTAGCTGTATATAGAAGCATAAAAAAGAAATAAATTGAATTCATAAAAATTAGAAGATACACCTGCTGCAAGCAGCCACCCTTTGGAACGGAGGCTGGATTTTGCTTACAATACGCTCAACATTTAATAAGTTAAGAAATATTTACCTGCAATACTTTCTTTAATGAATGATATGTTTACTTCTGACCCGCTGAAGGGCAAGACAGCCTTTGCTGAATACATTACTATAAGTTACTTTGACAATGCAAATTAGTTTCTTTCAGTTCTACTTAAAATTTTTTATCAAAGTATTTGTCAAATTTCAATGTTGCCCACTATTAATAATAAATGGAAAGAGGAATTACTTTTCTGGTCGCAGATGATGATGTCGGGCAGGTGTCCCAGGCCTAGTGCCAGCAAGGCCGGAGCACCTGGAATCCTTCAGTTGGGGCAGGGGTTCCCTGGGGCAGGTGGTCCCTGGGGCGGGTGTTCCCTGGGGCAGGTGGTCCCTGGGGCAGGTGGTCCCTGGGGCAGGTGGTCCCTGGCACCTGAGCCCTTCTGATTGCGGGGCCAGCCTGTGTGCCTGCTGCCTTCCTTCACCCCTTATCTGCTCAGGTTCTTGAAAAACGGGGAATGGAGGAACAGAAAAAAATTAAAGTATTTTAGAAAGGCGACACTTGGCACAGGCTGTGCAGTCCAGTGCCTCCGTCCTTTCACTGTGGAATGTCTTTGTTTCTCCCTGTCTCAACAGTCGCACCAGGGAAGGGCGCTCATAAATGGAGTCATGATTATTGTTAAAAATAAATATCGGGGAACGTATGTAATTTCAGTCAAAAGTGAGAAGGTCTGGCTCCTATCTGGGAAATCCCACAGCAATGCGTGTTTTCAGAGGACACTTGCGTGTTTTCAGTGCTACAAACTACACAAACAATCTGAAGAACAGTTGGAAATATTTTGACTTAGCATCAGTTACCGAAAAAATACTTTAAAAATTCTAAGTCTTACATTCACTTTCTGGGGATTAATGCAAACAAAGAAACAAACCACACACCAGAGGGACAGAACAAGAGACTGTTTGACAGTAATTTGGGGTGAATTCTTATGCCGTTGGTCTGTATTAAAAAACGGCTGCTTCGGTCGTAAAGACGTGTTTGTGGTTAAAGGCGCAGAAGAATCAGCAAAGGCAGACACAAGTAGGTCTTCGTAATTATTCTGATCTTCGAGCCTGCCGGCCTCAGGGCCCAGACCTCAGCAGGGGAATCATTAATAGGAAGTCTGGAGAGGAGGTTAGGGTCCTTGGTGGGGCCTGGCTGTCCCCGGACCTTAGAGGTCTCTTACATGGTGGAGAGGACTCACCAGAGGCTGGCACCCGTGCCCTGCAGCCCCTAGCTGCATTGGGCTCCTTAGCCGTGGTGACTCTCCTCTCCCCAAGGAAAGAAGTGATATGGCCAGGTAAGAAATTAGGACAAGCATTCGCATTGCCCTGCTGGGTGAGCTAAGGCAAGGTACTGAAAGAAAATTGAAGCCCTTGAAAATTTTGACATTTCCCATGAATCATGCTTGGTGATAGACAAGCCAGTGGCTGGGCTGCCCGGATGGACTCCGGTGGGTTGGATTTCTCGCTGCTACCCCGGTTTCTCCTACCCTGGGTGGTCCCACGAAGGAAAACACGGGTTCCAAGCTATCTTGTTTGATAGGATTTCATGCTATTTGCTGCATGGCTACTCGTCTACCTGGGATGTGTAGATATTCTCTATCACATATAGAAAGTAAACAAATAAATCAAACTGGTTAATTTGCATATTGAGAATACACTATACACATAAACATGTCAAATATAACTAGATCTATATAAGCCTATGCATTTATACATCTGCCTATACATATATGTGTGTTCATACACATGTACTCATGTACATCCATTGGGATTTGCAGGTATTATCCACATATACATATAATACATATATACATGCAATATATAACTTCTAATATATGTGCAACAATAATGACATAAGGAAGTGGAGTGTACATCTGAAATGTACAATATTCAGAGAAAGAACATAGAGATTAGTTTTATTCATTTATCCAACAATTCTATATTGAGCATCAATACTTTTCTGGTTTTTGTGCTACATGTTAAGGATAAAATAATAAACAAACACGGCTCCTGAATGGATGATGTAGAATACTTGTCAAAACAAATAATAACAAAATAGCTTCATAAATAATGTTTATTTTTGATAAGGATCACAATATATCTCATATATATATATATATATATTTATGAGCACACTTTCAAAATAATAGTATATTGGAAACATACATAATTATGGGCAATCAATTTTTTATTCTTAGATATTTTGTTCTAAATTTTCATAAAGATACACCTAAACAACTCAATGAAAAATGCAATGTTTGTGAGAAAACTAGAAAATGAAATTTTAGTATTTTTATGACTATTAATATTTGACTGAAGTTCTGAAATTTTAGCCAATGAATCTAACGCCTTGAATTACTGAAATATTGGAAAGTGTGGTAATAGCACATAGTATTCCTACCGGATTTTCCATTTTACACAGGTATTTAACATTTTACTGCTAACATAGCTTATCTAGGAAATAGTTTAAATGGTCACATTTTACTAAATTTACAAGTCTTTCTCTGGCCTCATTGCAGTATGTTCCGCACACGCTTACCCGTTCATCTGCTTTTTTCCACCCACGTTGACAAGAGTGGAGATTCCACCCAGAAGTAGAGTACGTGGGGGCTTAATCTTCACAAAGCGTTCAGCATTAAAATCATGCTGCCTTCAATTGGAAATTATTTTTATCTTCCCTGACACTTCAAGTTCCCTTTTGAGGACTATTTTTGGTAGTGTATTGTTCCTCACGTCCAGACCCTTAATTGCATGACCATCAGGAGAGTGATATACAGTATATTTAAAGATCACATGTTGCTGTAAATCTCAGGCACAGTGACATGGTTTATCAGGCAAATTACAACTCTATTGGACTCCTTTAAAGCGATTAGATTTTTTTTTTGGGTCCACTCCTTTTGGCAGCACTAGGCAATTATATATATATATATATATATATATATATATATATATATATATATATAAAAGCTTAGTTTTGGTCAAAAGTAAGCAAAGTGAAATAAAGTTCTTAGACTAAGGCACACACATCTTTTGATGTTGGTGAATTTACACAGAAAATAAAAAGGGTCTATCATGGAATTTCCTCTCTGATTTGCTCTTCCAATATCTTGCCTTTATTAGCGTTCTGAAACAAAATGAAGGAACCCACCACACTTGTTGTGTGTGACTTCTGGGGACACACGGGTCCTGCCTGCTGGCTGCAGCAATGTGATGGTTTCCTGTTCCACATTCAAGGACTACTCCTTTCTCCCACCACTCAACCCTCCCTGTTACATATTGTAATTATAACCCTGATTTCTCCCCTAAATATCAAATCTCAAAATAAATTTTCTGCCACAAAAAGCTCTGAACATACTTAATTTTGCTTTCATTGGGATCCATTTCCTTCCATGAACTCATAAAGGGACCAGTCATCACCAACGCGAATTCACTACCTAGTGCTGGCAATCGTCTAAATGGGATGTGGGGCCTTAGCCACCTGATGGCAGGTGAAAAAATCCTTAATAACCTGTGATCCACCTGTGCCATAGGGCTCTCAGGCAGGCTGAAAGCTACCGAGAGACTTTCCTGTCTTCCACAACTTTGTCTCCTCAAGCCTGAAGTGCTCGCCACTCTCACGGGTGGCCCTCAGGCCTCTCCTGCCTTTCTCTTGCGTTTTTTCTGTTTCTGGGCTGTGTAGAGTTTTATGTCTGCTCTAGTTTCATCGTCAGCTTATGTTGTACAGAATTCACTTTATGTTGTTACCTGTCTAAAAATAATCCATTTAATGAATGTTTTTAATTTTCATTTTTGGGACCAATAAATTAATTTTATTTTAAAAGGTTAATTCTTTCTTAAAACTCAGAAAAATCTTGTACAATTTTTGTCACTAGGTACCTTGAAATCCAATGTATTAAATCACAGAGGTACTGTTTCTAATCGTAACACTTTTACGATAGCTTTCAGTATTCTGACTTTGAGAGAGGCAACTGTAAAGTAACAGGCAAATTAATATCATCCTTATCGTGTTTTACTTGGAAAAATGGGAAAGTAGAGATGAACTCAGAATAACTAAAATGGTAAGAGTTTACAATCATTTATTTTTTATAATCTAGATTAAAATAAGCAACAAGTGTGCAATACATTTATGATATTAACACCTTGGCTCTCAATTTACTAGTAACACATTTATAATTTTTTCAATTTTTGTTAATTTCCCATTTCAACTCAAAATGAAAAATTCAATGATAATTGAGCAGCTCGGAAAGCAATAGATGCGGGGTTTCAGAACGCTGATCAATACGGAGGGTCCTCCCCATCAGCTTTTCCCAGAACCCTGGCAGAATAGCTAGTACGGTTAGATACTGACAGGTTGTCGCATGCTCTTTATGATGGGCAAGGAGTGGCACTGCTCAACACCGTTCCTCAGCGTGCGTGTGCGCGTTTATGGGCTGAGCAGGAGTTTTCTGACTAAGCGGTCTCATTCGCGAGTAACTACCATAGCGCCCGATACAGCAGGCTTCTCAGAACTCCCGTTATTTCGTAGCCATTTGCCTCACACACATTGTGAGCAGTGACGTTCCATAAGCTTGTTCTTCCCCTCCACCCCCAGGCTTCCAACAAGCAGCCCTGTGCTCTGTTATGAGCACGGTGCCTGCCCGCACCCTGCGACGGGCAAGTGGGTCAGCAACGCGTCCCACGTGGTTGGGCCTGTTGGCATCTGCCCTCCATGTGCCTGCTGCACCTGCCCAGTGCTTTGCTAATGGAATGTACACCTGAAACCAGCAAAGGCCTAGAAACTTGACCAGCGGGCCCGGGTTCTTACGCACCGTAGGTTTCTGACTGTACGTGTTGCACCAGTAATCAGAATATTTGAGATTTGCTGAAGGCACCTGTCGATATTCTATGTGTCTTGATTGAACTTAGCACTTTTTTCAGCTCCACATCTGACAATGACATTTCTGTGTAGCTGGAGATTAGGAATAAAGGAGTAAAAATGGAGCCCTTGTCACGGAGAGGACTTATGCCTCTATAATCACAATTAAGTTTGCAAATTTCCTAAGTCTTTGAAAGATTTCATCACTCCTATAAGGGGTTGAATATATTCTAACACTAATTTTGTGTACAGTAAAATATATGGAGTTTAGAATTCAGTAGTGTCTGCATTACTATAGACGGGAAATGAAAGTGAACGTAGGCATTTTCACATTTAAAAATGCGGCATTCAAGATACATGTAGAAATAAAGGTTTTCCGTCAGGAGATGGTGCAGACCCGTATCTGGTCACAGAATACCCAGGGGACACAGGTAGCGGCTCTCCCATCGGCACTGTCCAGGGGCGTCGCTTTCTGTACGACTTGCCGATGGGAGCACTGCTGCTCTTAAGGACACTGTCCTGGGCACCCGCGGTCCTACAGTCCCTTCCTAAAATTTGCATCACAAGGATTTAAATCTTCCCCTCAAAATTACCCTTATCGCTTCAGTTAGTACTAACCAGAATGTTGTAGGCCAGATCCTCTTTGCTGTGCTCCCGAATGGGATTACACAACAGCCTTCTCCAAGGTCTGACAAGCAGGTACGGATTAGGAAGGAAAGTCACAGAGATCAGCTGACCGGCTTCGCAGAGCCAGAGAACACGGGTCTGAAGGGCACCAGGGCACGTGGGCAGAGGCTCTCCCGAGGTCGTCTCCCCTGTCCAGCTCACCGTCTAGGGGTCAGAGTCCAAGAAGAGCTTGTCACAACCGCTGACTTGCGTGGTGCTTTGTTCCAGGATGATTCCAAGCAGCCTGCGACCACTGTGTCCTTGTGGAAGCAGAAAGAAGACCTCGCTGGAATACTCGACTTGAGATACTTTTTGTTCTCTCTCTCTCTCTCTCTCTCTCTCTCTCTCTCTCTCTCTCTCTCTCTCTCTGTCCCCTTGCCCCATGTATGTTCCTCGACATCAGTGGTCTTAGTTTCTTAGTTCATTCACAGTTTGCCTACGGTATTCCAATAGGTTTAACACTTCTGCCTAATACACACACACACACACACACACACACACACACACGCACATGCTGGATTCTTAATATTTCAGATGAGGGCTAGTAGCTGGGTCCTTGATGGCCGTGGTTGCTAGAGACTCACCAAATGGAGCAATAGGCAGGTAGGTAGACAGACACAGGTAGATGGAGAAAGGTAGATATCAGCTAGCCCTATTTATTAGGTTAAAAACCACTTTCATTGCATTGCAACAATGCCTCTGACCTCGCCGCCAGCCTTCTTTGGGGAATGAGCGTTCTCAGGAGCCTGTTGGCTGTGCCCGCAGTTAGTTCACTGTGGTGACAGTGTTCCTGTCCTCAGACCCTGCACCGAAGGAGATGTTGCCCACTGGCTGTACTGCCCGATCTGCCTGTACTGCAGATCTAAACCCCAACACTTCTGCAAAATTCATTCTTTAAAAAAAAAAAAAATTGAATTAGTAGAATAATCTTGACAAACTTTGTCTGTTCTTTGTAATTGGCTTCCTAAACACGGCCCTGTTCCCTTTGAGTGAACCCAGGAGACCGCACGTGAAGGTTCCTGTTGCGCTGCTGAAAGCCGGGGGTCCCCACCAGGGAGCACAGTCCTCTTGTCATCCATCCCGGGGTGTTTGCTATTAGAAATCTACTTAGGATGGGGAGTGAGAATTAGGAACTTGGGGTCTTTTTAAGCAGAAAGTGAGACTATCATTGACTATTCTAAGTTAAGAACTCTCCAGAAATAGAAGAGCACATGCCCACTTCCCTCTCTGGTGGATGGACTCAGTGGGTTTGTTGCACGCAGAGGGTCTAGCACCTACGCCCTCCTCTTCTGCACTGCTGTGAAGGGACTGCTCCCCAGGTCCCGTGTTGTGGCCGCTGCTGGCTGTTAGTCAACCAACCGGTTTGTGCATGCTGATCACCGTATCTACCTTCAGGGGATGCCCGAGCGGAAAAGGCAGCTACTTTCTTTTTCATAGACATGTGAGCAAAAATACTGATGACTTGAACTCCTCATGGAGTCACTTATTATTGAAGCAAACTTCACGGTGATCTGCAACAGGCATGGTAACTACTACAGTGATATAGGATACAAGATCCAGGGGCTAAGTTCACTAAAATACGTCTTTGTTCAAAATTCTTATTTTTTGCTAACTTTGCCAAGTAATGTTTGATGTCTTTTCTAAACATTGCATTCCTAGTATTTTAATGATCTCCACTAAGATAAGAATACTTCAGTCCTTATTCAGATTTGATTCGAGATATAAATAAATTATAGATGTATAGTAGAAACATGGACTTTGGTTTTAGTAAGGAAATAGAGATTGACACAGGTCATTTAATAAACTTTGTGAAATCTGTTATTGTCAATAGATATATGCAAATAAAGCCATAGGTTTGTCATTTCATGAGAAGCAGTTACTGGCTTGCAATGATATTCTTACAGTGCATTGCAGTTTTCATTTTGACAGGTAGATGTCTTCCAGCATGACTTGGGTCAGCTTCGTCTATATTCTCCTCTCTGGGGTAGCCTCAACAGGGTCTTCAAAACTAACCAGAGAAAAAATTCAACACGTGTTCCTCTGGGGCTTCATATTCAGACAGAAGTGAATGTTTCCATCCCCAAGGAAGCACAGCTCTGAGTCATTGCAGCTGCACCAAGGGGAGGGAGAAGGGAGACCAGCCTCACGGGGGTCTGCCGAGACCCGCCGGGTGTGGCTCCTTGGTGTGCGCGTGCCGTCTGACCCTCTTCCCAGCGACACCAAGGTATGTGTCACCCCACAGCAGGTTGCAAGCCAGCACGATGGTTCCGCCAGTGCCTCAAGCACCTGCTGCGTGGCCTCGTGCTTTAGTTCGTGGTTACCTAACGAGCGGTCTGGCAGAGCAGCCCGAGTCCTGCTTTTACATATTTCACCTTCTATTAGGGGAGTGGACAGATGACATTCGTGGTAGCTCTAAAAGGCGTGTTCAGGAGAATCCAAAGTCTGGCAACTCTTCCGGCTTGAAGGCTCAGGAAGGAACTTCCCTGGCGCTGCACCCAAAAGGAGCAGGAAGAGTTCCACACTCGAGGATTGGAAGACGGGAAACAATGGAAGCGTGAGGGGCCCAGGCCATCACTTCTCATCCAACCTGACTCCAATGCACAGCTGTGGATGAAAGCATCGCGTGTCGAGGAATTGAAAGGAGGTCGTCGGTGTTACAGCTGAGGGCACATGAGAATGAGAGGGAAATGGAGGCACGTGACGGCGTGGCCTTGCCCGGAATGCTGCTCTAACTAGCAGAGCACAACTGAGGGATGGGCGGACATTTTTTACTTAGGTGAACCTGAGCTCTGGGGCAGAATGTATTTTAACCACAAAAGTTGAAGGCCTGCTGACAATTCCAAGAGTTGATTTTAGGCATCTCCAGGTTGGTCACCCGGGATGGTGGCCTGAAAGCAAAAAAGCAAGATAGACCAGAAAGTAAAGACTGAAGGGCCCGCTTCCCGGTGGGCACAGGGTGGGGCCTGGAGCACATGGGGCCCTCTTCCGGTCGGAGTGAATTGGCAGATGGCGCACCGGGAGGAATCAGGTAGTGTGGACAGGGAAGGCCTGAACGGGAGTGTCAGGCAGGGCGGAAGCAAGAGCTCATGGGGAAGATAACAAGCACCAGGTGCTCCACGGGGGAGTCTGAATATGTGAAGATCCAGGCAGCAGTGACAGGCCACGAATCAGGTGAGGGAGCCTGATGCCTGGAGGAGGGCCTGGGGCCAGGGTGTGGGTCACCCCAAACTGAGGGAGGCACGTGCTCGGAGCAGCGAGTGGACAAACTCGCTTGAGCCTAACATCCTGAGTGGGCGGCTGAAGGGCAGAGAGGGAACGGGAGGGGGAGCAGGAGCTCACAGTGGTTCCGAGCTCACGGAGGTCCGGCAGGGAACGACAGCCAAGGTCACTAAGCACGACAGTGAGATAAGGATAATAACTCAAACTCAAAACACGATTTCAGAGTGAACCACTAGGAAGCCACTGAGCACACTCGGTGAAAACCGCTTACGTCACATGATGTCACTGGACGTCAGAGCCTGAGAGGAGGCGGATGGCCTAGGCCAGGGGTGTGACTTGGCTTTGGAGAAGGACAGATAGAAAAGGCAGGCAGAGAGGTGGGCAGTGAGGGCAACCAGCACAGGGGATGAGGACGAGCTGTCCCACGTTACCGGTTGAAACTGAGGTGCCACAGGGCGAGGCCGGACTCACACAACGGGAAGGAGCAAAGGACACGGGGCCTGGGTTGGGGAGAGTGGGACAGAGAGCCCGGCGGGGCCTGCCCACGGGACTCTTTTCTTACCCAAAGGAAGAAAAGCACTCACTGGCACGTCAGGACTCCGGCCTGTGAGGGGAAGGTAGGCGTGGGGTGGGCAGCTGCCTATGGGCTTCGTCTCTTCCCAGTAAGATGCCAATTGTTATCCAGGAGTGAATGATACGGGGTGTGTGTGGTAAGGGGGAAGTCTTCCGGAAAGTGGTGAGACTTTGCCTTAACCCGAAAGAGGGCTGTGATTATCCTACTAAGCAGAGGCTGAGCGTGTACTAAGGACTCCACGGCAAAGGGGACTTCATTCACAGGCTGCAGATCCCACACGGTCCAAAATGTTCTCCAGAACCGTGTAGGATTCCAGCATGGTGGCGGTCACATTGCTCTCTGGGCAGAACTGTGGACCTGAAGGAGAAGCCACGCCCAAATAACTGGCTGGGAGGTATGAGCTAAGAATGTACCAGCTCACGTGCCACCTGAACGGTGCAGATGGAACCAAGGCTATCCCACGAGGTGAGATCGCCTTGGGTCGTCTGAGCAAACATACAAGCCCTCAGGAGCAGAAAGAGAAAAGGGACCAGAGGGAGGCGGGAAGACAGGTGAGAGGCGCAGGAGGAGGAGCCGACGTGGCTTGTCGGAAGCACCACAGGTCAAGGCGCCAAGCCACACCCCAGGAGCTCCACGTGAAAGAAGGCGACCACAGCGCGCTTCGGCACGGGCGTGGGGAGGGCGTCTGGCAGCCATGGGAATGAGCCGGAAATGAGCGCGCAGGCAGCAGGTTCCCCGGCACACTCCGGCTCAGCGCCGAGGCTGCCCGACGCCCACCGTCTTTTTCATTTCTGCCTGTTCTGCGTTTTCTTCCCCCCATGCCGCGCCTCTCAAGGTGGAAACGTCACGCTGTTCTTCCTGCTACCGGTCCCTCCTCTCTCACCTTCCTGAGAGCCGTTTGCCGCTCGGATCCGAAGAAAATGTCTCCGACTACAGATTTTGCTTCTCTAACAAAATTAATCCTTACACATTATCTCATTTGGTCATTAGACCGACTCTGGGGATAGGCAGCCTAGATAACGGCTCCACTTTATAAAGCATGAGAAAGCTGGTGGTCTGCGAAGTGAGGGACCGAATCCACCGGCACAGCCAAGAAAGGGCGTGGACAGAGCCCCAGCCCGGAATAAGTCAGGTTCTGCGTCCAGCCGCTCAGGTACATGGCAGAGTCCTCCCGTCAGAGTGTGACCTGCTCGTGGCCTGGCCTACGTGCACATATGTGTAGCTCGTGGTGTCACACATGGCAGGTGATTACCAGGTGCTCGTTGACTGAAATAACTTGAAGGAAAGTGAATGCAATTAGACGCAATGGGCCTGTAATCTGCTTCCGCTGTCCTACTCAGTGCGGGCCCTGGGCTCTTCCTGCTGCGCACGGCGGACCCCTGCTTCCTCCGTCCTGATGGACATGTGCCTGTCTTTCCCTGAGGAAGAGTTTCTTGAATTTCCATGAACTTTCAGTCAAGACTGCAAGAGATTGGGGGGGGGGGGTAGATTCTTCTCCCTATTTTCCACGTAATATTAGCTATGCAGATCAATCGTAGTCGGTCACTATTCTATGCTGTCATTAATTTCCCAGCTGAATGCTGTGCACTCAGTGGGAGCTCAGTAGATTTTACCTGTTGGTTGATACGTTGACCAGCTGACTGATTACTTAGCTGTGAAACCTGAATTTTGGGGGCCACAGATGTATTTTTTTCTATAGTGTTTAGGCTATAATAAAAAAATAATCAAGACACACCGCTCCCTGTAATGAATGATATTTTTGCACACTGATATTTCGCCTACTGAGTTGTAAAGTCTCATATTTTGTCCTTAGTTGCTTTTATTTACAGGTTTATTGAGGCGATTGTTCATGTGCCGCAGCAGTCATCTATTTAAAAACCACTGCTCAGTGGTTTTCAGTGTATTCTCAGCTATTCAGCCCCCACAGCTACAGCAACGTCTCCATCATCACCCCATCACTCCCCCACGGACGTATGTCCTTTGTCCACTGTCTGTATGATCTCCTCCCACTGAATGTCCCTAAACCTTATTAACCTACTTGCTGTCTCATGCTTGCATAGTCTGAGCATTTCACGTATGTGGAATTACATAACACGTGGCCTCTTGTCACTGGTTCAGTCGGCATCATGTTTGCACAGACTTCCCATACTGTAGCACATGGGTAGTGGACTCTTCATCCCTTTCCACTGTTGAATACTGTCGCATCATACAATATAACACGCCAAGTTTTCCTTTTCCATCAGCCCATGGACGTGTGCTTTGCTTCTGCATCTGGACAACTGAAAGTACCGCGGCCGTAAATGGTCATGTGCAAGTTTCCGTTTGGACACATGCCTGTGTTTCTCCTGGTATAGACCTACAAGGTGAATGCTGAGCCCCACAGGGAGCTTGTTACGCAGCACCTTGGGAAGCGCCAGAGTACTTCTCAAATCAGCTTTAACATTTCGTAATACCAGCAACGCGTGGATGCTCTAAGTCGCTTTCTGTCTCGGTTTCATTGACTTCTTTTGACAACACGTGTTCTTGTTGCTGAATGGTCAACTAACTGAGAGGTCTCTTTGCTCGAGACAGTGGTGGAGAAAACAGACACCGGCAACTCTTCAAGATGCCATTTGAGCATGCTGGTGATGATCAGGCTGATTCGCTCATCTTGTGTGTGCGATGGATGTGTCAATGATGAAGCCTGGTGTTTGCCCGCGGTGCCTGAGGTCTGAATATCAGGCTTTTCGGCTCCAAGACAGTTAATATGGGTGGTGGTGGGGCATGCAGCCTCGCCACAAGGAACAGACTTCCTTTGTTTTCTGATCACCCTTCCTGAACAAAAAAATGATAAGAAAGGTAACAGAGAAATGCACTTAAATTGACAAAATGGCTCTTTCCAATTAGACTCCCGCCTGGCTGCAGCCAGAGCCCGACTGGACTCAAGCACCGTGTTGGCCACTGTTCTTACAACACGGGAGGGGTTGAAGGTGCAAGTTGCCCCAGCGCTGCCCCGATGGGGGTGTCTGTTTTGGGAAACAGTCTAGAAGATGCATGATTTACTGCTCTGTGTGCTATGCTTCGCACGTAAGTCACGTTTTAAACTATAATTTGTCCCTCACGTTTCTAAGATGCCAAGTTCCACATTTCATGTTGCACATGTGACAGCAGCGCCAAGCTCCTATTAGTGTGCGTAAGGTGAGATTGGGCCACGGGGCTAGCAGGGAGATGAGGAGACAAACGCGTGAGAGAGGGCACTTTGATTCTGAGAGGCGTAACACTGAACTTAAGTCATAGTGAGAAACCGGGTCCGCGAGCGCCCTGGGGGTGGATCCGTGGGGCCTGCTCGTTCACAGAGGTCAACTCTTGAAGTCGAAGCTGGCGAGGACTCTGAGTGGGTGCTGGGGGGACATCCGTTTGATTTCCCTTGTGGACATCCTGGAGGATGCCGTGACACGTGCCCTGGGCCTTGGGATCCACGAGAGGTGAACGTTTTCAGGAACTGGAACGTGCCGGCATCGCTGTCCTGTTCTGTTACTGGCACAGCGCTCACCCACCACGCCGTCTTTCCCAGCAATAGGTGGCTTTCCTCACGCACCTTTGTGTCCTCCTCGCTTTTCCCTGTGAGGTCTATCTGAGCAGATTCTAACGAGCAGTATAGAAGTAATTCTTCAGGGTAGAGTCACGTGCAAGCACTCTTCCCAAAATGGGTGACCCCGCTTCCGAGTTAATGGAATGTAACTCCCGGGATGCGGGAGACCCAAGCTCTGCTGCGTTTGCATGCGGCACAAAGTGTTTATCTCTCCTCCTCACGGCCAGCAACACTTTCTGTTCAATTAAAGGGAGAACAGCAACTCACAAAGATGGCCACACTTCCATCAGGACCTCGGAGAGGATGCCCGGGAACGGCTGCGCCTACCCAGGCCCCGTATGGGCTAGAGGCCTCCTCTTCTTCTAGAGGGGCAGAACTGTAAGATTTGATGTAATACTTTCCTAAAAACCTGGAGTGAATAAGACGGTCTTCAGAGAAAGTTCCCGGATATGGATTACCTGTAAAGAGAATAAAAGGGATGAACGTTGTAGATTTTTCATCATAGTAAACAAATAATTTGTGATCATTTCACTCTCAAACCACAAATAGGACCAAGAATTAGAAGCGCCCCGAGCTGCCCGGCATATACATATATCACCGGTCTGCGGTAATGAAGATTACCTGATAAAGATCACAATATGACAGTTTTCCTTTCGCACTGGCTGCTGAACAGCCAGAAACGGTTTTCTGCGGCCGGCCAGCTATTGATCCAGCCCTCTCTTGTCAGTGATGCAGTTAATGGGAATTCCACAGGCAAATAAAAGCTACATTTTGTCTTCATTTTCATCTGAAATATGAGCTGGTCCTTTGTACTCTCGACAGTCATTTATTACTCATTTTCCTTTATTGATGTTTATGAGCTGAAGCATAAAATGATTCTCAAATGTGGCTTAATTGAGACAGCAGTTGACACTGTAACCACAAGTCCTGATGTGCCGTCAGCGGCCCGAGGATCATGAATCAAGGTTTGCTTTTCACTGGTCTTGGAGGCGGCACACAGTGGAGTGTCCTTAAAAAGCAACCGGGCTGGAGCAGAAGAAATACGCCGATTTGTCTTCATAGGTGGCAGGAGAGAGAGCGCCCACGCCTCAATGTGCAGCCGCACAGCCGTACCGTGCTCCTTGGCACTTGACATTCAAGGGCTCGCTTTCCTGCGGCGGGAAACTTCTCTGAAAATAAGGCCTTGGTTATTATTTTTAAAATCTATTGAGCTAAATTCTCAACCTGAAAAAATATCCTGGGAGAGAATGCTGCTAGACACAGCAGCACAGAGGAAGAGGGGCCGCCCGGTGGCTCGATTCAAAGAACAATCAATACTGTGGAGAAGTATTTTTTATATGCAGTTATTAACTCATAAGCTACAGTATATCTCATCTCATTTCGACAACAGCTGAGGTCCCCATCTCCCCCTGGAGACCCCTGCAGGTCCCATTATGAGAATCATAAATAATATGTGCTAATGAGATATGAATTGATTATGTTGGAAAAGCTGACATTTTCATCCATCATTCTAAATGATGTTTAACAATGGATTACCAGCCAGTAATTCCTCTGATATGAGATTAAATAAAATAGCAGGCTGTTTCAGCAGGCTAGCTCAAGGAGACGGCAATAAATCTGCTCAATTACTGTATTACCAATCCGTTTTTCACTGCTAAGGATATTATTATTTCATTTAGACTTGTTCATGCATCATAGATTATTTTATTTCGGCAGTCAATGGGAGAAACTGCAGCGTTTTATTCACTGAGCTGCAGCACAGAGGGCTTTGTGGGAGTACAGTAGATGCCCCTCCTTGGCCCCAGTGCCCTGGGAGAGGCCGGCCAGCTGCCCCTGCTGAACGGGCCGCGCGCGGGCCACATTTTAGAAGGAAGCATTTCGCTTTCAACCCAATTTTCTTTACTTATCTGAAAAGTCTCAACCAAAGGATACTGCCTAAGTCACTGATCGATCCAAACAAGATCACCCGATCCTCTAAGATGATTTGGGCCTCACCTCAGTCCTGTGGCAGATTGAGAATTAGATCACAGGGCCTGTCCTCTGGCCGGGGAAATTAGGTTAGCGGCCACCGCAGTGCCAAGAGTGGCCTTTCTTCTTGTGCCAAACGAGCGCTTAGCACGCGGGCTTTATTGATGAGAAGACGGGTGGGTGCCAGGCGCTTTCCCGGCCCCCTCGGTGCCCTTGCTGTGCCCAGCGTCTCCGTAAGGCCCTGGGCCACACCCTGCACCGTCAGCGGTGGGAACATGATGGAGGCGGGAGTGACTGCAAAACAGAAGATTCGGCAATTCTTCCCATCATGCTTGAAGCCGCCCGTTCATCAACTGAGTCGGGCATCTGCCCAGGGCGACTCCTTGCGTGCACAGGCAAAGCCAAGCCAAGCAGAGGGCACGGCCGTCAGCCCCTCTCAAGGACGCCTCCCATTCTCGCATTCTTGCCGCCTGCCTTGCCTGTGCCAGCTGTGAGGGTGGACAGGAAGCGGCTCTGATGGCCTCTGCCCACTTTCTGGGAGCACAGGCGATGGTCTTAGCCTCTTCATTCCTGTTCTGGGACTCAGCGACACGGAGGCATGAGACGTGGCTCAGGGCCACCAGCAGCCACACCTCCCGAAGCGTAAGAGAGCCCGTTGCAGGTGCCAGCCTTTGCCGGGGCTGGTCGTGAAGGCATTTTGCCTTCTTTGCCCAGACTGACGACTCAGAGGAGGCCTTCCACGATGCCCTTCCTGGACTCAGTCCAGCTGGAAGCGAGGCCCGTTGCCTCCTTCCTCCCCTGGCAGTCTCTCTCCTCACTCTCTCGCTGCCCTGGAATTGTACTCAGAGAAGCAGGGGCAGCGAAGAAGGCTGTGACCCCATGGGGCCTGGCGAACTTGGGCTCGCACGCTCCCTGCCCGTCACCAAGGGAGGCCAACTCCAGTCGGACTGAGAGTGCCAACTAGTCCGTGAAAGCGCCACTGCTGGAGTCAAGCGGCAAGGTGGCGGCCGTGGCGGGACACCGTGACCCCTGCCAGGGCCGCTGCCACGGCCTCTCAGGGGACAGTACCAGCCGAGGGCGAGCACCGCTGCACGCGGTCACTGCGGCTCTTTCATCAGGTGGGTCATGTTATCCCTTGCAGTCCTGACAAATACAGAGCTTGCAGCAGCCTGTGGAGTAGCGAGGCTGCCCAGGCCAGGGTCAAGTGGAATCGATGTCCAACGGGGATCACAGCATAACCCAAGCTCTGGACAGGCCTGTCCACAGGTGCAGCAGCGGACTGCTTGGGGCCTGTATGGTGGGGATTCCATGAGGTGGGAGTACACGAACGTTCACGAACGGCTTCACGCCTTCACCCCTCTCCTTTATTCTACGTCTACGATGAGAAATCTCATGCTTCCTTTCACGAAAGAGGCAGAGACTATTTTCAGTCTGTGAATCTAAACTGGTTTTGTGGATTATTTAGCTAAATCTAGAAGCAAATATGTAGTAAGAAATCTTACCTCACTGTGACTAAATCATGTGTGACTAGCTGACGGTGCCTACTTTTTGTTGAAATGCAGCCTAAAAGTTGCTATGAAGGGAGTTTTTAGAAGTGATTAACGTTTAAATCAGTACACTCTGAGCAGAGCGGCTGACTTTCCGCTGTGTGGGTGGGCCTTTTCTCAATGCGTATGGTCAGAACTTCATTTTGGCCCCCAGAAGTTCGTGTGAGAAAACACAGACACAGACCCGTCGGCTTGATTTTGTCTCCATTCATCAGAACATAGCGAGAAAACCCTGTTTGGGAGTGGAACTGTCCCCAAACCGTGTCACGGCCCCGTCATTGGTGTACCTCTCACCACAGTGTCCGTCTTCTCAGTGATACCAGAATGTCACTGGAGACAAAGAAACACCTCACCCGAAGCAAACAAAACACCAAAGAAGCAGAGAAAGCTGACGGCTAGCTCGACACACCTCCAGGCGTGCAGCAAACGTGTTTTTATTATTTGAAAGAATATTAGCATCGGTAGAAATAAGATGAAAAATCTTTATCCATACACCTAAATGCGACAATTTAGGTTTGATAGCTAAGAAAGAAAAAGAAAAAAATTCCACAGCTGCCCTGATATTCAAGTAATTTTTTAATTTTTGCTCTGGAAAGTTCCTCTCATGGGGAATTAAAAAAAGGGGGAAAACAGGCCACTAATCACAGGTATGTGTATCTACTTATCTAAACATGTGGTTATATGTATGAAAATAGGGCATATATGAAGTGGCATATATCTTTAATTTATGTTAATCTTAAATGGGCCAAGTATTAATAATTTGTAAAGTGAATTGTCATTGTATATGTTTTATTGAGATAAGCAGGACTTACACTACAGGTCTGTCTTTACTCTGAGCAACACCAGCTTGACAAACTCATGCAAGGACTGCACAGAAAGTAACTTGTCTGGGAAAAGCAGGGAAGATCTCAGAGGAAAATTTTGCAATCAAAACTTCCAGAATTTCCTGAGGCCTATACATATAAACTTTCATAGTTTCTAAAAGTTTATTTGTGGTGTTGGGGCTGACCCTGCGGATCTCTGATCTACATCATCTTGTCAATTTTATTTTGTGATAGGGTCTGGTGGATTTGTAATTCTTCTGATTCATTCTCCTGGGCAACGGGGATTACCAGTTTATACCACCAGTCCTCGTTTTTCTGTAGCCTTTTATTCAGCAGTGAGAACTGGTCTAGTCCAAAGCCCTTTTCTCTCTTCTTGAGGCTAATTTACCAGTGTATGTATGGTAGGACGTAATTAATGAGTGAAATTTCTAGACTGGTGAAGGCCAGTCAGTTCCAGTGAGAAAAGAGGAACAAAGCTTGCACATATTTGCTCAGCAAAGCGAGTGCAGCGAGGTTTCATCAAACTTGGGCACCTGCGTCTGAAGCATCATGTGAGTTTGTACAAGTGTACGCAGATAATGAGCAGCAGTGGTCGACTGAGTAGGCAGCTTCATGATGTTAATAAATATAACTATTTTGGTGGTGGCAAATACTTTATGTTAACCTTAGATCAGCAGCCAACATCAAGGCAAGGAACAAGGAAATCTAGTATTTCATAATGAGCTCAAAATACATTGTATATGATTGAGCTGGTGAAGAGAAGACCATGATTTTCATACCAGATTATCCAGAGATACTCATGATGATTGACTAACAAGAGCCTTTACAAGTGAATGGATGTTACTTATTTTTAAGACACAAATATCATACACACTACATGCATGTCTACAAATGTATCTAAAAATGTTTAGACTAAAACAATGGTCTTAAAAATGATCCAATATGTACATACATACATGATCAATGTAGATCCAAGTAGACCTTTCATGTTACCATGACACATTAGAGATCTAATATAAATATGATATGGAACACAATGAAATACTATGGTATAACGGAACTCAAATTAAGTGATATTATTGAATTTACTTATTTATTGAGTTTAATATTTATTGAAGGAGCAGTACCACCTTCTTTTAGAGGTAGGAACTACCAGGTCAAGAGAAGGTTAGTACTTTGTTCAAAGTTATGCATGTATCAAGTTTTGAAGTGAAGCTCCAAGCTCAGGTCTCTGATTTGAAGTTCTTCTGCTTAACTACTGGCGACTTTCAGGCGTCGGACTTCAGAAATCTCTCTTTTTCAGCCTCATTTTCTAACCCTGTCTTACATTACCTCAAAATAAAATGGTTCAAGTGAGTACAAACCAACGAGAGATCATTTGAATACTTTTGTAAATTGTGCAAATCAGTGCAGCTACCTTGCACAAGTACTGGAGAACGCGGCAGGTCAGATGCTGAGGACAGGGGTGCTAGAAGGGGACCTGTTCCCGGGGAGCTGGATGGAGAAGACACAGCAGGGACAGGACCTTCGCGGGATGCTTTCCAGGGAATAGAGGGGAAGCAGGACACTGGTTAGGTCCCTCCTTCTCCCCAAAGCCATGAATCAGCAAAGCACAGAGGAGACAAAAGAAAAACCATTGGTGAAGGGAGCCACAAATATATTCTGCTGTACTGTTCTAGTGAATCACAGAAAATAAATGCTAACAACTTTTTTTTCATATCCGTGGTCCATTTTGAGCCATTTTTGTATTCAATATAAGATTTAGGACCAAGTTCATATTTTTTCTAGTGGAAGTCCAACAGGTACAGCATCATTTACTTAAAAGTCAGTCATCATTTTTGAATTACTTCTCTATTTATGTCAAAAATAAGTTGGGCTTGTTTGCGTGGGTCTAGTTCTGTTGTCTGTATTCTGTTTCATTGACCCGTGAGTCATTCTGTCTTGACTAATGAAGCTCTAAAGCGATCATTAACATCAGACTCATAATATCTTCTCAACATTATTTTGAATATTCTATAGCCTTTTTCTTTTTGTATTATATTTATTGGATTTTAACAGAAATTGCATTAAATTTCTAAACTAATTTTGGTTGAACTGACATCCTTACTATGCAGGAACAACTAACCTACGGACAGTGAGTCTCTATACTTATTTATTTATATTTATTTCTTATTTTACCAGCATTTTGCAATTTAGGAGCTCCAAATTTGTCCATGTTTTGGTATACTTCCACCTTGGTACGTAGTTTTCTTTGAGTGCTTTTCAATAGAATCACCCACATATTCACTTTCAGTTAGACAAGTTCATTTTTACATAGTGTAGGAAAATGCAATCGATAATTTCATGTTGAAATTGACCTTCTAATCTTATTGAACTCACTTATTATTTCTAGAAAGTCATTGAAGATTCCTTAGTGCTTTTATAGTGGGTAACTATGTCTTATGCAAATAGCATTTCGTCTTTTCTCTCTTATCTCAAAGCCTTGGTTTATTTTCTGTCATAGTGTCTTTGCTGGAGCTTCTAGTTGTCCCGGTCAGCAGTAGTGAGAAAGAATTACCGTCTTGTTCCTAATCTTAGAATAAACATACTCAGTCTTCCAGTGGTATGATCTTAATTGTAGGTTTCTTCCTGTTGCGGTTTGGATCTGGAGTGTCCCCCAAAAGCTTCGTGTACCTATGGGTGCTCTGTAGTGTTGGGAGGGGGCCTGGCTGAAAGAGCCGGATGCTCGGGGCTTGGGGCTTGACTTGGAAGGGCTTGCGCTGGTTCCGCTCTTCCTCTCAGATTTACCTCAGTTCTTCCCGCTGCTGTGAGGATTTCGGTCTTCAGAGCACCGGCTCCGGCTCTAGCTGCAGCTGCAGCCTCACAGCTTGATTCCACCGTTTTCCGGCCACCGACCTGTGAATGGATGATGACTTTCTGAAACTGTGAGCTAAGAGAAATCTTCCCTCCCTAAAGTTGTGCGTGTCGGTCACAGGGAACAGAAAGTAGCTAAGGCACTTGCTCTTTAGAGGCGAAGAATTTCTCCTGATATCTAGCATGTTACGAATTTCTTCCATCATGAATGAATGTTGAATTTTGCCCATACTCTTTCTGAGTCTCTTGATTTGGTTATATTTTTTCCTTACTAGGATCACAGTGATAAATTCTCAAATATTGAACAAACTTTGCTATTTGCATAGTTCGATATACTTGCCTATTGCCTCTTGCACTCTATATTTATTACTGTAGGTTTGTGAGATGCACATTTCTGTGGCTCTCTTTATTTTTATTTCCCGTCTCTGTTTTTTGGCATTAACTCATGTTTATGAGTTTGGCAAAAATCTCCAATGCTATCATGTGAATTCAGAGATTTATTTCCAGGGGACATTTAAGTAAATACCATTTTTGTAGTTGTCACAACATGTCATATCATTCTTTTAAAAAAATTCTCTTTGGTTGAGTTTTAGTAGCTTGTGGTCTCTGGAGGGTTGGTTATTTTATTCTAAGTTATTGAACTTATGAGCATAAAGCTGTCCATACTAATGCTTTATTCTTCTTTTGCTAGCTGTGGATTCTATGAGGATATCTTTTTTCACTACTCACATTTAATAATTTAATCTCCTCTTTCTAACTTCAGTTTTGGCAGAGTTCAATTAATTTCATTTGATTTCTCCACTTCCCCCAAAGAACAAGCTTTTTTTGTTTCAATGATTTTCCTCTGCTAATTCTATTTTCAATCTCATGAAGTTTTGCTTAGACTTTGCAGAGATGGGAGCAGGGCCTGGAGAAAGGGAGGAGGAGGGAGTGGAAGTAACTATAGCACCAGCTTTCCAAGATTAATGTCATAATTATGTATTATAAAGCTATACTAATAAGTTAAAATAGCTACAGATAGAGTGATTGTAAATGTTGTTATACTAAATTTAGTTATCTATACTCGATGCTGTAGAAATAAAATGTTTTTATGTTTCTCTGATATCTTATGACCTTGCTCTACCCATGTATTAATTCCAGATATTTTATGTGTCTTTAATATAGTCAAGCACAGGCATAGTACAGTTCATATTCTTCCCCTGATTCATCGCCCTCGCTAGAACTTTCGCTGTTATGTTTAGACTGATGTCAGCCTTATTTCTAATTTTAGAGAGTAAACATTAGACTACACCCCTGTGTTCTACCATCTCTCTTCCATATTACTCTTTAAATTCTTCACATTTTGGAATTCTCTAGGAGAGAAACTATGTGATATTTAACCTTTTGTGGCTAATTCATCCATTTCTTGCAAGTGACTCAAAATTATAGCTCTTCATAATTGAGTAGTTCTCCATTGCGTATGCATAGACCCCATGTTTTTATTCATCCATTTGTTAATGGGTATATAAGCCACTTTCATAGTTTACCTATAGTGAATTTTGCTTCTATAAACATGGATATGCTTGTATCATTGCAATATGATGACTTCAACTCTTTTGAGAAGATAATTAAAAGCAGTACACCGAAGTCAAATGAAACTTCTGTTGCCAGTTTACTGAGAAATTTCCATAGTGATTGTACTTATTTACCTTCCAACAACAATCTAGAAGGGTTTCTTCTTCCCCACAATCCTGGGTAGGTGGGGCCTGGTCTCCACCTGGTCTCTGCCATGCCTGAATCGGGGCAGGTTGGGTCCTTAACGGAACTCTGAGGGTGTCTGTTGGTGCTGCCACTGCCTTTGTGCTGCAGGCAGCCTTGCTGATGCTACTGCCGTGATGGTCTAGGGTCTAGCCTCCCTGGGGAGGGTCCATCTTTGGCCAGAGACAGAGCTGCCTGGGGTCTGCTGACCGCTTGCTCTTGTGTGTGACCTGGATCGATCTGTGTTGAGGCTTCTCCAGCACTCACTTGAGAATTAAAAGAAACATTCACCCCCCAACAAAAACCCCAACACATCCCCATATTTATCCCATCCTAGTGAGGTCTTTTCCTCCAAAACTTTCCATCGGTCTACAATTTTCTGTTGAATTGTTCTGGTTTGTAGCTATCTTTAGAGGGAGCAGTAGAAACAAAATCTATGTCTGTGTTTCTCAAAATCTCATCTTTTTACTTTCGAGTTTGGACTTCTTCACCTCCCTTCTGATTATAGCTTTGGATTGGAGGTCAGCATGCCTTCAGCACCTTCAAAATGGTGCCCAACTTGAGAGAAGAGACCTTGAGTTCAAAATGCTGGAAATTTCAAATGGCCTACCGTGGCAACAAGTGGCAGAGAACCCACAAAAGAGTGAGGTCTGGGATCCCTCTCTAGTCTCTAAGCTGACTGAGAAAATGGAGCCTAAATTCAACGCACTGAGCCCAGGCAGGAGGTAAGAGGATTCGGGCAGTCTTCCACTCCATATCCACCTGTCACGATCCCACTAGGACTTGTGGGTGCTGTTCTTCTTGGTAGGAAAATGAGTAACTTTCCACACTGTGGGAGTTAAAACATTTTATTTTTAAAGTCCTAGAGGCAACAGATTAAAAAATAATGAAATGAAGTAATAAAACTGAAACCACTATGAAATTGTCTCGGCTGGATGCCAAAAATCAACATGTACAAGTAAATAAGACTAAATCACAGCCAAGTTCTTGGGGACTGAAATAATACCAGTAGTGCTGTGCAAGCCCAGTGGCCAATGATGCCCATGAACAATATTTAGGTGACAGGACCAGTGAGCATTTGCTTCCAGGACACTGACTGCCCTAACAACTGCTGTTCCATGACTCAGATAATTTTTCATGGCAAATTCAGTGTAATCACATCATATTTATTTTATTTTGATAACCACACTGCTTATCCCAAGACCCGTGGGCTGGTAAGCACTTGATTGATTGTGGAAAAATGGGACCCATTGCCCCAAGGTCAAGACGTTTTTATTCTTTTTTCCTGAGGCCGAATGCTACATGGCACGAAGGTCAAGGGTTCTCGTGGTCACCCTGTGTCTAGGAAATGGCCTTCTGAACCTGAAATCGATCAGGACTTACTCAGACACAGTGAATTTCTTACCAAAAGTCACTTCCAGGTTAGGAATAGATGGAAATTTCTAAACTCCCTTCACCTGAGAAAGAGAAAAAGCAAAACCACTCCTAAGGTTACAAACTCTCAAGGTAAATATTTTTCCCCATTTTATTGATATGGATTAGTGCAAAATTTAAGGTTTACAATGGAGTTGAGGATTTTGTGCACATCCGTATCTTGTCAAGGTGAGAAAGAATTTCCCACTCTCCTTTTGTCCCTCCCCTTATCCGCCCCTCCCTCCCGCCCCTGCCCAATTTTAAGTAGGAATTAAGATAAATTTCAAGATTAACTAGTGGTTGGTCAGGTTTAGAATATAGAAATTTTAATAAATATTAATGTTCTTAATTAAAGTTAAGAAAGATTAGTTGACTTATCCTAGATCCAAATCTAAATGAATACACTTTATTTTCGACACTAAGACACTACTGGATAATGTTTTAACTATTCACAAGTCTCATGGTTTTATGCGATCTCACACACATATGAGTACATGACCAGCAGACAAGTAAAAAATGTAAGTTATATCTAAACGAAAAACTGAAGTAGACATTAAGTGATAAACGTGTTCAAATCACAATTTCTCTAGCAATACATTTTTCCAAGTGACTTGTTGGACTAAATGGAAGCAAATTCATTTGTTCGCATCTTTTTTGAAGTTTTATTTATGGCATCAAGCATGATATGTGGGCACTCATACACATCGTAACTTGATTACTACCGTCAAACTGATACATGCATCCATCCCTTCACATAGCTATAATTTCCTTATGATATTAAGAATACTTAAGATCTATTACGGCAAATGTCAAGTATACAATACCTGTGGGCCACCTGATATTTGAGAACTTTTCTGTGGTCTTCTTTTTTGTTAGCCAATCTCCACATTTATCTTAAAATTTCAAAAATATTTTTATTAAATTAGTCTTTAAATCTACATGAATGAAGGGCTCATTCCCTTCAGTTGAGTGAACAGCACCACCCCACGTTTTATTTTGAAGGCACGGCTTCAGGACACGGCTTCAGGTCTTTGTTGAGAACTTGGATTTCATGACAACCACTGTTCTCTCTCTGAAACTATAGAGACGAGTACAATTAAAACCAGAAACTAATCTCAAAATTTTCATTGCACTTGGTAAGTCAGTGCTCATCCCTGACTTTAGATAATTGAATAGGTGTCTGCCCAGAATGGCTCAGGAACTCTAGCCTAATTGGGACTCCATTTATTTCCTCTGTCTATAAGTTAATTTGGGTGTAACTAGATGCATTAAAGCATTACTGGCTAAAAGATTAGGTCAGCTCATTACTCCTAGGCCAAAGGAAACTAAAAAGAGTACGCAAGTTTAGGCTGCTGAGTCTATTGTAAATGTGATTCTGAATCTTTCCAGTGTATGGAAAAGGAGGGTGAACTAGTTAATGTAAGATACTCTAAATGTCAATCTGTCCCAGTATAACTATGTATCAGAACTTCCTAAGCTCTAGGAAATGTAGATGAAATCAGAAAAGGACTCAGATCAAACAGCCATGAGTGTTCAGATACTAACACTGGGCTCAGTGTGTTCTTACATCCTTGCAACAAAAGTTCCCAGGACCCCTTGCAAGATATTTACAGGACAGAAAGTAATAAAAGCAAGACAAAGTCGTTGAACAGAAAGTACACATCATACCATAACTTTTCTTTGAAAGAGTATATATTTGCATAGGTACTCAATGAATAGTATAACAAGGCTCGTCATGAGAACAAGTTACCAAACATGGCGTCCCTCCTCGAATTCCGCTTTAATAGGCAGTGACTTCTGAGTTTTTAGCTGTCAGCTACTCAAAACCTTGTGCAATTGCTCTTCCACTACTCTCCCACCATGCATACACACACACACGTATGTTTTCTATACACATGTGTGTATGCATATATCATTTATATTATATATCTACCAAATGGTAATATATAATAAATATGCATTTTAATAAAAATAACAATATTCTTCACTGAGCTAGAAAAACAATCTTAACATTTATATGGAACCAGGGAGATGCACCGTAGCTCTCCAGTGACCCCCCTGGGTCTCTGCTGTGTGTGGCAACTGCTGTGTCTGCTTCACCTATCTTTAGCAGGGAGCATTTCTCCATCCCTTAGGACTTGGAAATTTTTCCTACTTGTAGTGTTAATTATCTCTTGATCCATTTTATATTTGAAGGTGTTTCCTGAAGACAAAACCCCTGCGTGCCGGAAGAACACAGGTCAGATGTCAAAAAATAAATGCTGTTGTTTGGTTTTCAAAATACAGAGCAGAAAGGTAACATGTCACCATTGTAAAAGAAAGGACTTTGGACCCCTGAGGGCCTGGGAGGGAGCCAGGGAAAAGGGTGGGGGGGGGGCCTGAAAGTGCTTCACTCAGCTTGAGTCCCTGGCTCCTGCAAGGCCATGTAGAAGGCTGCGTGGGCACTCACGTTGCACTAGGGACTCTGCCTCCTGGACAGCCTGGTTCTGACCTGCCTTACCTCTGTTCCAACGCTCTAGAGCTAAGTTCCCTTTAATGCCGATTCAAATTTCACTGGACTACAGCCAAACACACCCTGCAAGGCATCATAGAAACAGCTCTGCCTGAAGAACTTTGAGGGTGTGAAAACAGCCCTGGCCACTTCTCTGGAGCTTGAGTGAGGTCAGAAAGTCGCTGGGCCTCGTGTTGCTGCAGCCTTGCGCTGCTCCCTAGCTAAAGCCTAGCACCTTTGGAAACCCGGTTCTAGTTCTTTGCTGCCTGGGTTTTGGTGTTTGCTGAATGCACTCTGCCTGGCCTGTTCAGTCGTGAGGACTGGCTCTGTCTTCCGATCCTGTTGGGACCCGTGAAGCTCACCTCTCCCCGCCCACCCCCGCTTCCCGGGTCTTTGGCTCCACTGTCCCTCGAGGTCACAAGTTCTCACCTCTCGCGGGAGTGGTGCTGATTACTCAGGTGCCTACTAGTAATGGAATTGGGATGCAAATTTATTTTTTATTATAAAAAATGAAGCACATCTTGTACAGTTTTGCAAGCCATTCTCTATTAAATTCATCTTATAAGTAATGTATTATGATTTGTAAAGTTCATATGATTATTTTTTGTTTAAAGTTGAAGCTGGGAAGTTGGAGAGCCAGGAATCCTTTTAATTTTTTACTGTGTCTTCTCCTCAGGGACTCCCGTGCAGACTGCAAATTAGGATCTTTGGGGAAGCTGTCTGAGCAAAACTAATCTCCCCAACACCCTCCACAACAATTCAATCAGGACTCCCGGGAGAGGCGGCGGGGCGACAGTGCTGCCCCCACCAACTCAGAGCTCCAGAGAGAAGACAATTTCTGTGCCCTTCTAGAAAACAAGTAGGAGTTAACGTATTAGTGGGCTTTTGGAAGTATTTAATTTGTTGCTTCAAAGTAACTGAAATTGAAATATTTTCATTATATGCATCGATAAAACTAATGTTTTCCAGAAATCATGTATTGTCATAGTTTACAGTGTGATAACAAAATGAGGAAAGTGCAATGGTGTTAATTCCTCATAGAAAAGTCAGTGAAGCTTTTTTCTTTTTCAATGAGTCCTGTGTGTCTGCACTCACAGGACACTTAAAATAATTTGGGGTTTCAATAAGGTGAATAGGCTATCTTAAATCACTTTTTCTTCTTGAAAACTTGATTTTAGTGAAGTCGGCCATTGGGAGGTTGTTGTAGAGTTCTGACTACCCAAGAAGAGCCGGGACCACCCAGTCTTACCAAGGGAAGACTGGTGGACACTTCCACTCGCCTGAGCAGTTTCGCCATTTCCGGTTCCTGGAGAGAAGACGCTAGGGCAGACTTCGCAAGGCGTACGTTGGTGCAGTGATCAGAGATACTCGCCTTCAAACTCCGCAGAACACGGGTGTGAGCCTCGGGGGCTCCAGGGGGACCAGGCTGAGGTCCTGCACAATTTCCTACAATGCGTGAGCCCTTACGGTGTGCCCAGGCTTCTCCTCAGCCTTGCTGAGTATGTCCTCAGGGTGACACTGCCTGGCCTCCAAAGCCTTCCTCCAAAATCTGGATGGAAGCCCCCATTACTACAGAACTCCTGCGTCCTGCGTGCCATGTGGATGACGTCAGATCATGCTGCTGGACTGAGAAGTGGTGTGGACCTCGAAGACCGTGGCGGCCACAGTGGCTTCTTGAGCTCTTCGACGGCTCAACTCCTTGGGGTTTCACCTTCCTGCGTTGCCTGGCAGGATGCCCCGGGGTCTCTTTTCAAAGCAAAGGTCTTTAGTAAAGGGAGGGGTATGGATGATTCTTGGAACACTACCAAGGCATCACTTTAATATTTCTTATTAATGGTAAAATTAAAAAAAAACAACCATGTACTCTTCTGTCCCTACTTTGGAGTTAGATTCTTCATGGCAAAATTGAGAACTTTTCACATCTTTTTCATCTGCCATTTTTTCCTGATTTTCTCTGGAGAGCTGGCTAAAAGCCCTGAGCAGTAACCAGGTGGCAGTCTGTACACTGGGGTGCCTTGAACCTCCTTGGCCGGCTCAAGTAGTCCATCGCCTCTGATCTCAATTTTAGGCAAAGGCTTGGGACACAGGTAAAAAGCTGACTCATTTTTTGTCTACATCAGTTGCTAATAAAGTTCTGATTCCCACCTGAAACCTTATACTCAGCCTTTACAATTCACACTTTTGTCAGTATTCTGGTCTTCTGACCTCTGACCAGAGTCTCCCATCAAGCCTGGCTCATGACATTCTAAGGCCTCAATAGCCAGCATCTTAAACTTTCCAAACTCTTCCCATGAACCAGTTCCAAAGGTTTCTGAACTACATTGTTGGGCAAAGTCACAGCAACAACCTAACTTCTCTAGCACCAATTTTTGTTTTACTCTTTTTTCATGGTTGGGACAAATATCCAAAATTCACAACTGAAGGGAGGAAAAATTTATTTTAGCTCACAGTTTCAGAAGTCTGAGCCCACTCACAGGCAGCTGATAGAAGCGCATGGCAGAGGCCCAGCAGGGGGAAAACTGCCCACAGCATGGCACACAGGAAGCCAAGAGAGCAAACGTGGAGTCACCATACATCCTTCCAGGTCACACATCCTGTCGACCCTCCTCATCCGTGTTAAGCCACAGTGTCTGTCTTTTTTGAGTCAAGTCATAGTGATTTTCCAGGCAAAGCCACAGTTTCTCTCCCCTCCCAACCAGCCCCATCTCTTAGCACGGTTCCCTAGGCATCCCACTACATCCAAGTACACCCGGGCTCGGGGGACATTCCAGACCCAAAACCGTAACAACTCTAGATCACAAAAGTCCCGATAGATTTGGAAAAACATAACAAGCACCTAATTTACTGTTTCTCCAATTAGCTCATGTCTCTAAACCTGGGATATTCAATCAATTTGTGGGTTACATCCTCTAAAGCTATACACCTGCTTTCATACCTCTAGTTAATTCCCACTCATTGATACATCCTCCAGTTTCATTTACCTAAATGCATCTAAAATAAAAAACTGAGCCTCTTTCACCCCAAATCAGCTCTAGCATGGATCCACTGATGAACAGATTCTTCTATGAGTTAAAAAGTGAAAGCTCTATGTGACTTTCCCCTCTGTTCTTTATTCATATCCAGTCATCACGCACATTCAATTTTTCTTCCTTTTTACTCTTTTATCATTGCCAGCTTGATTCTTGTCTGTTCACACTATCAGATGTACTAGTCTTTAAATTGCCTAGTACACTCAGCCAAAATTGTGCAATTGGACAAAAATACCCAACACCCACATCTTAAAAGAAGACAGATTTAATTTGGCTCAATTTCAGTTTAAGATGCCTGCCATAATTGCAGGTCAAACGCCATGCAAACTCAACTTACACTCTTTTCTTGGCCATCCCAAGTCACCTGGCTCCAACATTGTCCTTGGTACTTACCTAAAAGTTTTGGATGTAGCAAGTGTGATGTCTGATGTTCCAGTGTGCATTCTCACCTCTATTCCTTTGACTTAGGTTCTTTAAACACACACACGCATGCCCTTCTGAGCATTTTCTAGGGGCACTTGTTAGACACCATCGACTTGGCCATGAGCAAGCACCAGAGGCCTGATCGGTGGCCACATGGAGTTTGAAGTTCAGTCAGAGCAGCTAGAGTTAAAGACTGCCGTTCGAATAAGTATCTCTTAGGAAGGAAGAAAAGGCCAAGGCAGTTTCCTAAACAGATATGTAAGCATGATACTGGCTCATGAGTGACTATCCCTCACATGCAGAATCAAGGGCAAAGTCCGCAGTTGGGCATAGAGAACACCGTCAGCTGAATCAGGATAGATAGAACACGGCGTGGAAGGCTGGGTGTAGCTGGGCTGTGCGGGATGAGCCGGAAACAGCGTTACACACAGTGGTGGAGGCTGCAGCTTTGGTTCTCTGTGCAAGTGACGAACGTCCACTCAGGTGAGGTTCACTTTCCCGCATGTCCTGGCATCAGCCTAGCCACTGTGCTGAATGATTGGAGGGAGGCAATCACGAAGGAGGGATTACATTTGGGAGATTATTGGACTGGCCCAGGTGACATATGGGTGACAATCTAATGGGAAAGACGGTCTAGTGGGTAATTACAATTGTCAAGAGGATCCCCAGGAACAAGTGTAGGCTGTGTAAGGCCTTATATCAGGTTGATCTAAATTACTCTGGAGATTAAGAGAAGGCTTTTCTGTAGAAGTGATGTTTAATCTGAGAGCTGAATAATGAGCTGAAATTAGCTAAGCAAAGAGAGAGAAACAGCCCCGGGGAAGGGCGTAAGCTGGGAAAAGTGAGAGGGTCACTTAAAGTAATGAACAAAGGGCTGTGTGGGTGAAGCATTTAAAACAAAGAGGAGAAAAGGCAGGCTGTGAGATCACAGTGGTCATAGCGGTTTCATGGACATGCTAAAGCACGTGAGCTTCATTCTGGGGAAGGGGAACTATGGCCTGTCGTAGGTGTGGCGGTGGGCGATGTTGCCTGGCACTGATGCGGCAGACTGACCTCAGAGCAGCAGCAGGATGGTGCCAGGGAAGCCTGCCTGGAGGGAGGGCATTTCCGCTGCTCAAGAATGGGTGGCGAGTGGGTCTAGGTCCCTCTGGTGAGGTGCAGGTCAGAGGTCAGAACTTGGAAGTGGTTAGGAGGCGGGAATCACTAAGAGTCTGTGGTGGAGCAGCCTGGCAAAGGGAGAGCTGCTCAAGAGCAGCTTCCAATTTTCTGCCTAGTCAGTGGTAAAACAGAGACAGGAAAGACTCAAATAGAAACAGGAAAGTAAATACATTTTACCATGTAATTAAATAAAATTAGGGAATACATAAAAGTTAAGACTGAATTTTTCAACTTTTTAAAATTGTTATACCTAAAATTTTATTTCTTTTTTCCCCCTCATTTTATTAGTATGTATATGAAATACGGTACACAATGATTGCACTGAGCTTGGGTATTTTGTGCACATATATATCACGTTAACATTAAAATCCTTTTCCCTTCTGGTTCTTGGTCCTCCAACTTTATTTATTTTTCTAGGTGACTAATAGCCAACCATTTTAAAAAATATATATATACATGTATTCCAAATTCTGTAACACAGTAGAGACAGGGGATCTGGGGAATCAATGACAGCCCATGCCCTGCCCCTTTCCTAGCCGACCGTTGCCCCCTTTCTAACCTGCCACTCATGTTGGGGCCTTTTTATGCCATTATTTTTGTGAATTTCATAAGAGGGACAGCCGTCTACAGTCAGTCTTGTGTTTGGCCTATTCTATTCAGCACTGCTGATGGAAGGTGGCCTGATTTTAGCTCAAAAGCTTCTTATCCGCCTTTCTTTACGGCTGCATAGTATTTCACTGTGTCTTTGACCATTCCTCTATGGATGGGCAGGTAGGTTGTTTCCAGGATTTGGCTATTGTGAATTGTGCTGCTATAGGCATGGATACGCATGTGTTTTTTTTGGTATATTGACTTCATCTCCTTTGGGAACATGCCCAGTAGAGCAGTAGCTGGCTCAAATGGAATTTCTATTCTCAGCTTTCTAAGGAATCTCCAGACTGCTCTTCATAATGGTTGTACCAGATGGCATTCCCACCAGCAGTGGAGCGGGACTCCTTTTCTTCCACACCCGTGCCAACAACGGTTGATTTTCAGTTCTTGGCGTAGGCTATTGTATTAGTTCGGGTTCTTTCTAAAGACAGAACTTACAGAGCTTATCACAAAAAGGAAGGCTTGCGAATCCAAGGATAGAGGTGGTCCAAGATGGCTGCTCAGTCGTGAAGTAGATCTCCTGTCGGGGACTGCAGAACAGCCGGTGAGGTGAGAGTCTGCTGCAGACCTCAGGAGAAGACCCAAGCCTGAAGATCGGTGACTGAAGAGCAGCAATGGGCAGACAGGCCCAAGTCGAGACTGGAGCGGATCTGTGCTGACGATCTGCGGAGTACAGGAAGTCGGTGTCTGTAGACGATTGCAAAGGCGAGAGCTCTCCCAGAAGAAGAAGTTGTAACAATCTTCCCTCTTCCTTCCTTTTATGCCCTTGGAGATCTAGTTCCCCCTCCCACATCTGGGAGGGCGCTGTTCTCTCATTGGCCAGCCCACAAGTCACTCACACTGTAATCCCGACCAGTTCTTGATCCCCAATCTAGGGTGGTTCATAAATCCTAATCCTAATGGAGGCGTGGTTCTTAATTCCCTCAAGTTTACATAGTCCCTTCAATGGTCACAGCCATTCTCACTGGAGTGAGGTGAAACCTCAGCATTGTTTTTAATCGGCATTCCCTGATGGCTATTGAGGAAGAACACGTTTCCATGTGCTTGTTGGCCATTTGTATTTTTTCTGAGTAACTTCTTTTTACCTACACGGTACTGGTCTAAGAACAGATAGGAGGACCGGTGAAACAGAACTGAGGATACTGAAACAAACCCAAATACCCTTAGTCACCTGATTTTTGACAAAGGGACCAAAAAAAAAATCCACTGGAGAAAGGACAGCATCTTCAACAAATTGTTCTGCGAAAACTGGATTACCACATGCAGAAAAATGCAATATCTGCCACCACGCACTAAAATCAGATCAAAGAACTGGACAACAAAACAGAAACACTGGACCTACTGGAAGACAAAGTAGGTAAAACCTTAGAAATCACAGGGGCAGGAAAAGGTTTTCTGAACAGATCACCACCAACTGCACAGAAATGGAAAGAATCACAAATCAACAAATTAAACTAAAAAGCTTTTGCACAGCAAAGTAAACAAATCAACAAGGTCAAGGGACAACCCACAGAGTGGGAAAAGACCTTGACCTGTAATACAGTAATACTCCAGACAAAGGATTAATATCTAGAATATACAGAGAACTCAAAAACATAAAAAACCCTAAGACAAAAGACCACATCAAGAAGTGGTCAGCGGAAACTTTTCAACTTTTAAAAGCAGCATGTTAGCAACACTATGGGTGAGCTCACAGCACCACGCAGGAACAGAACCCCATCTTGGCTTGACCTGGGGCCCTGTGCCCCAGGCACCTCTCATTTCTCCCAGAGCTCCTGGTCATGAGCTATAATTTCCTGTTAGCTTATCCAGGAATATCTCCGTAGTTTTGAGAGAAATATACAGTTCTCAATAATACGTCACATTGTTTTCCAAGATTTGTGGGAGTAGAAGCATGTCTTCTCCCCGCTGCAGGCTCCTCCTCTGTTCTCATCATTACAACATGTGAACTCTCCCGTGTGGACATGTGTGTACGCAGTCAGCCACCCTCACTGGGCACGGCGTGCTCGGCTTTGCGCGGTAGGAACTTGCGCCTCACCTGCTCCTCTGTGACCCACCATTTTCAGTGCTCACAGCTTTTTACCATCACAGGGAGAACTGTCCTGCGGTGGACACCGTGCGGGGTCTCTCTGGGTCCTTCTAGGTCCTTCACTGAGTTGGCTCACAACTGGACTGTCCACAGGGCATGGAAAATGAGAACCCTGGCACCACTGATCTGTACGTTGTGGCCACTTCCGTCGGGCATGCATGGTTCCCACTGACTCTTGTAGACACTTGGTATTTTCATGCATTCATCTCAGAGGGACATTATTTAACTGGAGTTTCATATTTCCCACTTCCTGGCTGCTAGAATAGATTGACCACCTTCCATATATTTATCGACCATAACTTTGCTCTTCCACAGATTGCCTATTTGTATTTTTACCCACTTTTACTGCATTTTATAAGGTTTTTTGATATATAGGAACTCTATACAAAAGCTCTCCAATCAATCCTACATGTAATTAATATTTTCCCCATCGGTGGTCTTTCTTCATTCTACTCACCGTGTCTTCCGTTAGTTAGAGGCCTTTCATTTTGCGTAGCTAAGTTTATCATTCTTTTCACTTGTGGTTTGCACTTGAGTCACCCTGACCAATAGAGCTTCAATGTCCCTTGTGTTTATCTGGAAGGTTTAGAGGCAGGAGTTTCACTTTTGGATCACCTAACACGCCATGAGTTGATATTTGCTTTACTTGTGGAGTGGGAACCCAATTTTATTTTTGTTCTGCACGCTCGAGCACTTGTCTGAGCATCTTTACTTGGTACCCTCTTCTTTTCTTGATGGTACATGACCACGGTATCATAACTTTAAACCTAATTTGATGCTCCTTATTAATATGTAATTTTAAAACAGCCTCGCTAACTTTCAACCTTGGTGTTTTGATCTGAATTGCACTGATTTCATAAACAAATCTAAGAAAAACTTAGTTCTTTTGAGGCTATTTTTTCATAGTTGAACTTTTTATTTATTTCTCTGTATCTTGTCTTTTACACTTCACAGGATGTTGTCCCTGGGAATTATCTTTTATTATATCTATTTTCAGGTATAATTATTTTGTAATATTATATAATAACTTCTTATTAGCTTCTGTGGAATAGGAAATACAATCAACAACTATAAGACAATGTTATTCTTTCATCAGCTCTTAACTGCTCACTGATTTTAATAGTGAATCTATAAAAATCATTGATTTTGCCAGCAATAACTTTATTTCTCTTATTTAAATTCTTATATAATGTATTTATTTGCTTTTTTAATGTCCCACACATCAAAGATGGAGGCAAGGTGTACAATAAACACAACGAGTGTTTATCGAGGAGCAAGGAACAGAGGGTAAAAGCTCCTGCAATCAGAGAGAGGTCCAGAGTAACTTGACCCCGTATCCGCTTGCTTGCTACGTGAGAAGCAACCTCTGTAAAAGCTGAATGAAATAGTGTCCACTTCCTTTTTTCTTCTTTCTCCTTCTTCTTTTTCTTGATCTTTTCCTACCTGCTGTAGTACTAGGGACCCCAAGCCACATGGGTTCTGGGCAAAGACTCCGTCACTCGGCTAAGTCCCCATTCCTCATTTCCAAGGACAGTGAGTGCTTTCAGAGAATTCTTCTTCTTTTTTTTTTTTTTTTTACTTAAATGTTCAGAAAAGCTGTCAACTTGTTACCTATCCAAACATCATACATGAATCTTAGGTAGCGTGATACTACGACACTAGATAATTGGTCGTTGTTTCAGCGTGGCCTTATTCCATAACACCTTTTCGCAGGCGCTATTCATGAATGCGCTCACTGCTGTGTTTGATGCTTACTCATATGTGTGAATCTGCCTGGAAAGAAAAAATAATGTAGCTGTGTACTCTCGAAGGAAAGCCCCACAGATGATCTGCGGTCCTAAATTTCCATCCTTGGTGCCTGGACATTTATTTTTAGGAATACTTACTTTTGATTGAAATCAAGAAATGATTCTACAAGGACACGCCAGAGCCAGGAGGATTATGGCAAACACCCCGTGTGGGACAAAGAGAGCTGTCTACTGGCTTTTTACTTTTGTGTTTCTCGCTTGGTAGAAACAGTGTAGGCCGCTTGACCTTTTATTTTATTCCAAGGCAAGCTTCTTTGGGTCCCTGGAGAGGGGATATTATCTAATAAAAAAGCCAAACAGAACCCAAGCAGGCAGACAGGGCCAGTTCTTGGAAATACTGGTTCTTAACAGGGAGATGCCAGCCTTCCCTCTGCAAGGATGGGCAGGCAAGGGGAGAGGGTGCTGGTGGAGGATGTGATGGCCAAGGGTATCTGAGTGGCGGGACATTTTGTCTCTGTCTCACTGGGAGGGCGTGGGCCTCCAGGTCAAGGTCGGGAGCTGAGTGCTGGCCGTCCCTGGCTCTGGCTTCCCATCTCCCCGGCTGTGGATAGAGACCTGATTCAGCTCCTAGCCCTGACAGTCTCTTCACAGCACCATCAACTGACAAGCAGAAGTAATTTCCTGCTGCGAGCCCTCCAGCGATATCCCGAAAAGAGGAGAAACTGGGAAAGGGGGAAAACGGCAACAAACAAAAATATCCCCGAGAGCGCTGCCTTGAAAGGGAGGGGACCTTAGTTAACACATGTTCAGGGCTTCAGCCACTATTGCCTTCAAGTTAAAAATTATTTATTTATTCGCTCCAACTCTCTAAAGTATTCTGTCCCCCAGTTGTACACGTGTGACCTGTTATCTCTGCTCCTCTTTATTTTCATTGTGCACAGCAAAAAGAAAAACTAAAAAGAATGAATGCTTTCCTTTATATTCAACCTAGGAATCTCTAGCCATTTCATATTGCCTGATGCATTAATGAAGAATAAAGCTAACTAAATTGTTACAGTAAAGTAGAACTTCGGCTCTTGCCCTGTGCCACAGGCCCAACTTTCTCCCATTAAACGAGTTGTGCTGTGCCAGGACTCTGAGAGGAAGTGAGAACACAGAAATCAGAATCACGTTTCTGTAGGTAGCCGGGACTGCAGGACCGGTAGCCACGTTAATTAAAATGTGGGTTTATTTAGAGAGGCTGAAGGACAGAGGTGAGATGTGCTCAAGCACTAATTTTGCTTTTTCTTTGTTCTTAACAGGTCCGCTCTAGCCTCTGGAATCTGTGCATTTCCTACTTTCTTCCCCTCATAAACTAATCGATGGTCTTCTTTCTACCTAAGCCACTGTCTTGACTGGCAGCTCTTAAAGAACTTAAAACGTTCTTTTGTTAAAATCATGTGAATATGAATAAAGAAATCAAACATAAGTAAAAATAGGGTCATTGATATTTCTCAGGAGGGCAGAGTGGTATTTCCGTCAATGGCTTCTGATTAGAAGACTTTATTGTTCTGCGGTTATTAACTCAGATGAAATCAATATAGTCGCCAGACCCGAGGGCTCCCCGACATTGTTCCTTGAAGCGCTGTTGTGTGCATAGCAGGGCAGAGTGGAACATCCTCTGCAGTCACATTCAGCCATGATGGATCAAATTACCTTTTATTTTTAAAAAAATCAAAATTTCCCTTTTGGACTTTTCGTGAATGACAGGTTTGACCTTTCCTGGTTTGTTTTCCAGTTCATTGTACTCAGGACCCTGCTGGTAATGGAAAGTGGGTCTCCTTTCTGCTCCCACCACCCAACCTGACCTTCCCGCAAAGACGCTGACACAATGCGGTTCAGAAGGCTTCTTCATGCCACGTGGAGTTCAGAGTCCACCCGGGCACTACGTGAGTGCGGCATCTGGTAGGCAGAGGTTTTATCTGCACACGACCCTTATCACCCACATTCGAATTACAGTCATGAAAAAGTTCACCTGAACATCTGAACGTGCCACACTTCCAAGTTTTAGAGTCGGAGGGAACACCTTGTTTATCGTGCTTTGCCTGCCTCTGGCTTCTTCTTACCTTGTAACTTCGGCTTTGCAGCATTTTAATAGCACAATAACTCTTTTCATGTGCATCTATCTTTGGTTTTAACATACATGTACACTTACCGGAACAGGAGGCCACGCCCCGCTTCTCACAGCTTTGCTACCTGTCTTGCTCACCTTTTTTTTTCTTATTTATTTATTTTTATTTTCTAGCAGGTGTCATTAAGATAGCAATTTGTTAGGGCTGTTTTTCACAGAGCACTTTCTTTTTGGCTTGATTATAGAGGACTCTTATAAAAAAAGCTTTTGAGAAAACAGAAGGCATTATCATTTTGCATACAAATTGGGGGTAATATGCAAAGACGCATATTTTTAGTCTTGGGGTAAGCTTTAATCAACACAGTATGTCCTTCCTTTCAGAAAGGCGATATGTGACAGGCTCGGATGTAAATTTGTTGACACTGTAAATGGTAAATGTCAACAAATCCCAAACAAAGTCAGCTAACAGGCAAGTGCAAGAAATGCAGTGCGCCCAAGTCACAAGGTAGCTGTCATGAGGTCGCAGCTATTGGGGTGTAAGTGGCTCATAAATATGCGGCGGTGCTCGAGTCTTCATGCCCAGGTGATAAGAATCAGGATGCAACATGTCATTTCACTGATTTATCATAACATCTCCGGCCTGCAGAAGCTAGTCGAGGTCACTGAATCCAACTTCTAATTTTACAGACAAAGACTCCCGTGGGAGTGTTGCCTAGATCTGGCTCTGACCGGTCTTGGACGTGTAGCCGCAGCTTCAAAGAGTCTTCAGCTCGAAAACATACAATAGTTGACAGCGACATGAAGAAGAAACATCACCGGTAAGGCCGAAGACGGCTCTCACCCATGATTATCTGTGCGTGCTTATTTAGAACGCATATTTTTGTACCCATGTGGGTGAGATTCACTTCGTTCAGTTTTCCAGTTGCGATTTCGACTTAGACCTGCGACTGTTGTAAATGATTTGCAGACCTATTTGGAAAACGAGGAGGTGAGGTGAACTGAGGGCACATTTTGGGGGAGACGCTCCTTGAAATCCTTGAGAAGAGGTAGCTCGCGCAAAAAAAAACTCAGAGATATCAATGGAACTGAATTTTTAAAACTCATATGGAAAGAGCATTTCCTCAAGAGACTCAAAACTTGGTGGAATAGTACTTTCAATGTCCATATAAATGGATAAGGTCATACTTTCTAGGAAGATCAAATTAAATTTTTTGATATCATTTTTCCCAGAGCCCCAAAAGGTGATGCTGCTCCCGGGAGGCCTATTACAAATCCCTGGGCATGCCCGCCAGCAGGCAGCCCGAACTTTTGGAGGAGAGGTCTGCGTGGGCGTGGGTGGGGCCAGGCTGGCAGCAGCACCTCACACGTCCTCAGCCACACCCCCCCCCCCAACCCCAACAGATCCTCTTCAGATTCTGCTACAGGAGGCACCCACGGACTTTCCCAAGAGCCTTCTTGTCAAAATGTCTGATATCCGAAATAGATGATTTGTATTTTCACCTTTTTATGCAAGGCAGGAAATGGACTTCTTTCATATACAAAATTTATTTAAGGGCCAACTGGAAAGAAACCAGACATTGTGAAATTTGTTTTTTTTGTCCTTATTAAAAGCATTAATCATAGCTTATTTTCAGTTTCCTATCATACTTATATAGATCTGTTCATAAACAGAAACATTGTGTATCACACATCCTACATTTTGCATCATGAATAATTGAATTCTAGTTACAAATTATAATTATGATCTGAACCAATCAATAATCTAATTATATAATATTTTAGTTAGTATAATACAATCAAATTCAGAATTTCTGTGGCCCCACTCTGGAAACTGGTGCTGTTACTTACAGATTCTATAGAGAAATTTCCCTGCCTCAGAAGCCCATTGTCAGTGCTGTATGTGATCTTGATGCCTCAACTGAAGTTACACCACCAGAAGTTTGTTACTACTGCAAAGGTAATGTTCTAGGTCTTTATGAACAGCAAACAACTCTTCAAATATGATAGTTTTGCTCTCTTCAAGTGTTATTCTGCACCATACAATGAGTAGGGGAAACGGTAGGTGACTACGGCTGTTGTGCTTACGGACTTTCCAACCTGTGCAGTGGAAGAAAGATAACCGAGGTCTGGGCATCTCCCAGCCCGAGCTTATATTTTATGTAAATGTGGTATACAATTCCCGAGAGAGTCGCTGGCCAAGTGCTGAACAGATCTATGACCGACATGATGGTCAGTAAGACTTAAAAACATGGATGCAGCATTTCAAAGTTCATAAGTCCTCCATTTCACACGTACTTTGAAAGCACTATTCTTGCCAGGCCCTTCTCTGAAAATCAAGGCTGTGGTCTTTCTTTCTTTCTTTCTTTCTTTCTTTCTTTCTTTCTTTCTTTCTTTGTAGCTGTAATAGAATATGCAATGCTGGAAAGTGTATATAAAGATGCAATTTTGGAGGCTGGAAGTCTGAGATTGGGCCGTGCATCTGCCCAGCCACTGGGGAGAGCTTTGTGGACACTGGTGATCTGGTTGGAGGCATAATGTGTTGCCACTTGAGGTGATGCAAGCCGTCATATATTATCTGGAGCTGTTGTGGAGAAAGATTGCACGCAGAGTCACAGATCAACAACTCATTGCAGAAGATATACTGTCATTCTTTCCTGCACCTCACTCAAGACAGCTCATACCCTTCCCTCCTGAAAAGCCAGTGAAAAGACAGATTCTGGTTCACTATGGGATACCAACTAGAGAGAGAGAGGGAGAGAGAGAGAGAGAGAGAGAGAGAGAGAGAGAGAGAGAGAGCACCAGAGAGGGCAGATGGGAGGAAAGGAAGGAGGGGGCACTATGCTCTATTAATCATTTATGGCTTTAGAAAAGAAATAGAAGTTAGTTTTTCAAGAAATTAAATTATACATCTGAGCCAGAAAGAGTTGTGATTATTTTTAAGCAATTATTAACAACTGGTAGGGATCGATAGGTGTAGAGGACGGGAAGCTTTGGTCTATAAATTAGATACATGCCTCTCTACTGTAGGCTTCAATTAGAAATATAACCTTCCAGGAGAAGAAGTTAGGAGATGGAGGAAACCAAATGGATTTCAATTTCCAGACTGGCTAGGTCTCACTGTCTCCCTCCTCTGATGCACCTGCCAGTAGAAGCTTTAGGACTACGTGCTTTTCCT
>PVKB01002176.1:137500-150000 GCA_004027205.1 Ctenodactylus gundi
TTACATGGTTTGCCTAATTGTCCCTCAGTAATATAAAGATTGACATTTGAAACAGCATTAGAAGCTAAAAGCACCTCATAAACTCACAATAGCTTTGAAAGTAATCACAAGAGAATCTGAAGAAACCATCCCCATTTTAAAGGACAAAATACTGGGCAGTTAAGTGGAAGGGCAATTATCTTTTCTCCTTTTATTAACAGTTGGAATCTAGGAGGGGAAAAGTTGATTTCAATAATTGAAAAATAACTTCGATTATTTTAAATTTTTGTACAAAACTTTGAGTAAGTCACAAGCAAAGGCCCTCACCCCTCGCTGTCTTCAGACTCTTCTCTGTTAGTGTCCCTGCTGTTGTTCTAATTTCCTTATCTACTTCATTATTTCTGACTTCTGAAGGGAGGAGTTCTGAACACACTCTCTCTGTGACCAATCATCTTCAAGTTGGGTCTTTGGACATCACGGTGACGTCACTGGGTGTGTAGGCTTGCTTTCTGTATACTCCGTGGCACCAACACAGGTCCCAACTTATGTCCACGCTTGGTTTTGAGCACTACATCAGTCAGGGACAACTTTCTCCTGAGCTCTAGGGTATCCCAGCGGACAAGACCCTCAACAACACCAAGCAAATTATCAAGACATTCTTTAGATTAATATCTTTTACATTTTACAAAGAGAAGTGCATGTTCATAAAATGCATGCATATGCAGCGTGTGTGTTGTGTTTATGTCTGTGTCTTTGTGGTATGATTATATGTGTACACTCTCACGTAAGTCTTTAAACCCTGGAAAGCATGCTCCTTTGGCTCTGGAGCTCAGGGGAGTGCCACAGGGTGCAGAAAACACCTCCTCCAACTCCTCTGTCTCTGCCTCTCCTCCTTTGCCTCCTCTCTCGCTCCCTTTCTCTCCTTCCTAGAGCCACGAAGGGAGTCGGCGTCCTCTTCCACGTACTCCCTGCCTTGATGCTCTCCCTCATGCTGGGCTCGGAAAGAGTGGAGCCAGTGCCAATGCCTGAAACCCCAGACTCATGAACAGAGAGGAGCGTTTGTTTTCTTCCTTTTCTCAAATATTTTTTCCCAGCAATGAAAAGCTGACTAAGAACCGCTCAGAAGTAAGGAATGAACCACTGACAGAAGACAGATGAGGCGCAGGAGGATTAGTGGGGATGAAAAACTCTCACTTAAAGAAGAACACTTAAAATACATAGTGTTAGGTTTTATTTATAATAAACTTCAAAACAGACAAATTTCATTTATGATAGAAAAGCCAGAACAGAATTTGCATCTGCAGACAGGAAGAGGACCCGAGAGACTTGCGGGTAAGAGTGATTTTCTACATTTTGGCGTCATGGTTTGGATTTGGAAGGTCACCAAAAGCCTCCTGTATTTGGGTGTTGTAGAGTATCTATGGAAACATGTGCTGTTATGAGGTCCGACCAGGTCAGAGGGGAGGAACCAAACTGGGTCTTGACCCAGAAGGGGCAGATGCCGGCGACACGGCCTGAGAGGATTTATGCCCACATCCCTCTCTTGGCCTCCCGTCTGCCACACCAGGGGCAGGTTTCCTTCCTGTAGGGCTTCTGCCATGGGCTTCCACTGTTGCCAGCCACCTATGAGTGGACTGAGGCCTTCTGAAACTGTGAGCTAAGTGAATCTTTCTTCCCTTAATTGTGGGTGTCAAGAATTCTGTCCCAGCAACGAAAAAGTATCCAAGAAAAAAAAGGTTTCACGCAACATGAGTGTATAAATTTGGCAAACTCAGCAAGTTTACACTTAAGATCTATGAGTTGGATATATGTAGATATCACTTCAAAAAAAAAATGAAACGGACATATAGTGAAATCTTATCAGTGATATACCTACTGAAATATTTGCGGGGAAGTGAGCAGATGTCTTCTATTGACCATGAGACATTCAAGCATGAGATAGGCAGTATGTGATAAAAAAGGCTGAGAAGATGCTACCATACCACACAGGTGGCTAGTGTGTGGGTGTGGAGGACGAGTGACTACGGCATTTTCTTTCTTTCTTTCTTTCTTTTTTTTTTACATTTTTGGCCTTTAAAAATTAAACAAATACTTTAATATAATTAATAAAATTACAAGCAATCACTTCTAATTTGGCAGACGGGTTGTTCCTCAAGGATTGGACACATGACTCATTTTGATTGAAAATATATGAATGAAGTCACTGTTATCTCCTGAAAAAGTCTGGATTAGACTTGTCTTTTCACTGCTTTATGGAAATTTTTGACCTGCCATTCACACACACACACACACACACACACACACACACACTATCTCTCTCTCTCTCTCTCTCTCTCAAAGGAATCATATGATTTCGCAGACAATTGAGTGAAAAGCAATTTATTCAATTATTTTATTTTATTTTTCTTCGAGTATTTATTAACTTTTGAACTATTTGGAGTAGAAATTGGCTAGACACAATCTGGATTTTTTTCTTTCCATATTCCTTGTGCAATGAATTGTTCTGGGATTTGGATATCTGAATCTCAGGAACCAGGGATCTGGATGTGGCACAGTGAAAAAGATTCTGCACGCTGGAATCTTCTCCTGTGACTCAATCCTAACTGCCATTTCCTATAAGTTCTTAGATAATTTTCCACGCATAAGTTACAATTGGAGTTTGCTCTGTTGAACTACTTTCCTGGGTTTCCAAAAGTTGGCCCTGGGGTCCACAGCACGGGTGGACAAGAGAGGCCACTAGGAGAAAAGGCGCGGGCCTTCCTCCCCCTGGACAGGGCCTGGAAAGGGCCTTACAGCCAAGGGGCTCAGCGCTGCAGGTGGCCTGGAACTGAGGACACCCTGGCTGCTTACTGCGAACTGACCGCCTACGATTTCAAAGGTTGCAGGGAAGAACAGAGGTGGTCTGCTTGCTCCTGCTGTCAGAACACTGTGAAACACTACCAGTATTTCTTATTTGCCTGCAATTGTGGGGATTACACTGTGTCTGAGGAGGCTCCAGAGGACAGACTTTAGTTGCTGGAAAATATACAAATGTTAATGTTTATTGTGTGTGTGCTTTGAAATGAGGAGTTGTGTCTGCACTGGAAATGAACACAGGCTTCTCCTGCGTGTCCGTAAATCATTGAGGAAACTGGTGCTTTCTGGTCACAGTGGTGGACACTGTCAGGAGACTCACCAGTGTTTCCTCATTCCCCCGTGCTTTCTCCAAACGCAAAACTACTGCGTTCAGCTACTTGGATACAAAGTAGCAGAAAAGAAAGTAGGCCACAGACAAGCTTGACTTCGCAGGTTTGGTTTTCATTCATGGATGTTTGACCCTGAAATCTGAGCTCAGTACTGAATCATACCGAAGCAGTTCCTGGTGAGCCTCTTCTTCCTACGGTTAGTGAACAGGGCGCTTGCCGTCTTACTAGTCACATATTTATCATTTATGGAACACAGGGCGTGATAACTTCTGCATCTTTTTCACTTTCATGTTCATAAAATTCATTTTTGCCATAAACTGGTAGTATATTTTCCACTTCATGGAAGTTTAGTTTCGTGTCTGTGAATGTGTCCCCAGGAACATTACAGCGGTAAGTCTGTGTGTGAATTCTCTCATCTTCTACTGCTTGAGGTATGTAGAACTCTTCAAATATGTTTCGATATTTGTTGCCATAGTTGTGAAATTATCAGCCACCGATGATCATTTCTGAGGAGAAAGCGTCTCCTCAGTGTGGTTTCTACCTTGCTCTTTTCTCCCTGAGACTACAGGCGTGCTTATTAATTCACTTTGCAGTGCTCTATAATGTCACGTTGTCCCTGATAAGCTTTGTCTCTCCCCGCCAGTGCTGCCCAGCCCGTGAAGCTGTGCAACCGGGCGCCCTCCCGTGGCAAAATGCATTCGTCTTAAATAAGGAACTTCATCGCGTTAGGCATAGAACCCGCTCCACCAACCACCAGCTTCTGGCAGCTACTAGCCTATTTTCCATGAGCTTGCCTTTTCTGAACATTTCTCCGGCACAAAGTCACCTGTGTGGCCATCGGTGGCTGTCTTCTTTTCCTAGGTGTAGCTTTCTTTTGCATCATCAGTCTCACAGTGCATATCACACTTAATTGCTTGAATGACTGAGCAGGATCCCAAGGCTTAGACACAGCAGCTATGCTACTCCTGCACCAGTCAGTGGGCATTTGGCCGGTTTTCAGGTTTCATCAGATGTGTGGTGGTGACTTGTCTCCGCTCAGTTCTGCTGGAGGTTGGGGCATGGCCGTGATGATGTTCAGGTGAGGGGACCTCAGAGAACTGGAGTCCAGGGAGCGGGCCTTAAGTCACTGGCAGAGCTCCCTCAGCCAGGACCTGACCCGGCTAGTGTCCTGTCTGATGTGATCTCTCCTTCTCACACCCATCCTTGCCATGATGCCGTTCACCACTGGATTCTCCCCGGAGGCCAAACCGGTGGGGTCACCAAATCTTGGACCTTCAGCCTCCAAAACTATGAGCAAAGTGCCTGCCTCTTCTTCTTTTTCCACTGGTCAGCCTCAGGCATTTCAGTATAACAGGAAAAATGAACTAACGTGTTCCCGGTTCCGAAGATCGCTGCTGCACGTGCTGGGTTTAGTTACTTCTCGGTCGTCTGGACAACATACGTGGCATTCACAGCATAGAGAAGGAAAGCCTCACCTGGATCCTGACTTTGGAGAATCTCTTCCATAGTTAGCTGCTTCAAGTGCAGAAAGCGCGTGGTCGAAGGGCAGTTCAGAGGACAGCTGCTCAGCTCATGGCTGCCAGGAAGAGAGAGAGAAGGGAAGAGCCAAGCACAGGGACACACTCCTCAGGTCACATCCCGAGACTCACCTGCAACCAGGCCTCGCTTCCAACAGCACACTCAGCTACTGAACTCATCACCACCCGAATCATTGATGAACATGGTGTCTACATGACCATTCACCTTCCAAATACTTGGGACCATGGGGAACATTTGAGATGCAGAACATAACAATACTTGCGTGAAATTTTGTAGAAGTGTATTTTAAATTTCCTTAGATATAAACTTAGGAATGAAATTGCTGGACCATTGAATCATGTGGGAATTCTACGTTTAATTTTGTCTTCTGCGTTCACTGAGGCACTTTATATCCCATCTGGCACGTGCGCGTGCACACACACACACACACACACACACACAGTTCTCTACTTTTTCACCAACACTTTCATGTAGTCTAGTTTAATCATCAGTATAAATGATGCGTGAAAGCATCACATTTCTGATTTTGATTTGCATTTCCCCAATGATTAATGCCCTTGGCCATTTTTTCCTGTACTTTTGGTCATGTACATCTGTACATTTCTTTCTTGGAGAAACACCTATGAAGTACTCCGCCTGTACTTTACTCCTACTGCTTTTCGTTGACCGTCAAGAGTTCCTAATGTATTTCTACATACAGTGTACCTACCAAGTGTCTAGCTTCAAGTATTTTCTCCTATTACGTTGGCCTTACAATTTCCTATATGTGTCCTTTCATGCACAAAACACACAAAACACTGTGACTTCGACAAGGTCGATTCATTTGTCCTTGAGTTTCTTATGCTTCGGTATCATTTCTAATAAATTGTTCTCAAATCCACAGTCCTGTATACTTGCATTTCTATTTCCTTGTAAGAATTTTATGGGTTTTTCTGTGACCTGGGGGTGCTGAGCTCATTGTTGTATACAGTGTGAGATAGGGGATCAAATTAAATTTTTGCTTACAGCTGTCTAGTTGTCCTAGCATCATTTATTGAAATGAAAATTTTATTCTCCATTGAATGTCCTTGATACTCCTGTCAAAATTCATATGGCCATAGACATGATGGTTTGTACCTGGGCTGTCTACTCGATATGCCAGGACCATGTTATTTTTAGTTACTGTAGCTTTATAGTAAATTTTGAATGTGATAAGAATGGGATACTCACTTTTTTCTGCAATTCAAGATTTTTGTGTCTATCTGGGTTTTCTTCCATTTCCACGTGAATTATAGAATCAGCTTTGAAGAAAAAAATTTGATTTGAATTAACAGAGATTTCGTTGAATCGGCCTCTTATTGCGGTTGTTGAATACAGGTCTCAGGGTGACTATACCTACGAACTCCACTGAGCCTTGTATGGTGGCCTAGCCTGTCTCCCAGCATTCCAGAGAAAGTGCCTCATGAACTTGAGAATGCGGGTCCTCTCCTGTTGGGGGAAGGGTGGTGTTCTACAGGTACCTGCCAGGCGAAACCATTTTGTGCCAGCCTTTTGCTTCAACCCAAGTGATATTTCTTATTCTTGGAGAAAAATAAAACAGCAGGGAAGGTTTGGGTGATGTTGGTACAGCCAGTTCGGTGCAGTCGCCTTATCTATTGAAGCTCGGCGAGCCGCGGTGTTCTCCTTTAGGGCATGAAGGAAGTTTCGCTGTAGCTGTTTCTAATTCGCCCTTTGCCTTCTTATTTGGGGTCAACGAGTCCCCCACCGTCTCCGGCCCCGGCCCAATTCTGTTACCTTCACAGCCTCTTCCTTTGACTCCTCAGCTGACTTTTGCCAGTAGCCTTCCCGTAGTGCAATTCTAGCAACAATAAACATCCTCAGCCCCCACTGAAAATAATGGTGCTAATTGAAAGTCTGATGACTCCTGGGTGGGAAGGGTCTAGGGAAAATTCTCCACCACTTAAAAAAAAAAGAAGTCTCTTCAACACCACTAAAGGTTCTCCCCACCTGAGTACATTAAGGCTGCAGAGGTTCCGTCACGGCAATTTGTCCTCAGTTGGTGTCACCACATCTGCTTCTAGGAAGGTTTTCCATGAATCTTTCCGTGTGGATAGAGATTTTACCATAGCTAAGTGATTGTACCTATGAGCCCGGAGCTACAAGAATTTGCTCAAATACAATTGCTGATCAGCAGCTCAGGGTGAGAAGTGAAAGGCGCGTCCCCCTCCCTCATCATGGGCACCAGCATGGGTGCGCTGGGGATCTGGGTTTTCGTGTCCAGGTGATTCAAACTCATCAGATTCCGGTACCAGCGCTCTGACTTCCGCCTGCGCTGTTGGCCTTCCGGTGTCTGCTGTGATCACGCTAGAACGGCTCGGGCTGCCGCTGTCCAAGGTACGCGCTTGCTCTCTGGGCTCTCCCTCCCCTGCCACCCTTGCTGCCTCTCAGGGAGCTCTCGCTAGACACTCAGTTGGGTAAGGCTGCCCCCATCCAGGAAGATGCTCATCTGCAGGGTCCGTGCCTCCGAGTCACGTGCCCAAATAGAGGGAAGTTCAGGGGGCTCACGGGTGGAGCTCAGGGCCTAAGTTTTAGGGTGAGGGGTCTCAAAAATATTTTCCTCCTCTATATGTGCAAGTGATATTTGAAAGCTATCAGAAAGTATAGCTTCCAAAGTTTACAAGTATGCGCACACATAGGATCATAGTATTAGTTTTACAAATTCATTATTACTTGATGAAGTTTGTCCCCTCTCTGGAGCTGCCTCCCCTTGTACTTTCAGGGACAACTGTCCCCCTTGTTCAGGCCCCTGTGCCTCCTCCCCTCCTGGCTGCTGCAGCCACCAAAGGCTGCGATGTGGAGAGCCGCCCATCTCACCCAGCGCCTCCCACTCCAGGAGCACAGGGCTCTGTCCATTCCAGGGTGCTCAGGGTTCTGCAGATGTCTTGTCTGTAGGTAGCGCTGCTCGGGAAAACTCCTTGGCGCGCCTTTGGCTTCGGTCACCTTCAAGCCGCCTGGCTGCCTTAGATCTCGCAGCCAAGCTAACACTCTAAGGATCCCGAGTCGTCTATAGGAATTGTGAAATGCATTCACCATGCAGGGCTACAGAGAGGTCATGGATTTTGACATTTGGGTGCTGAATGCAGGGGGGTCCCTGGCCTCCTCCTGTTTGTCCCCTCACCCTTCCTCTCATGTCTCCATCTGAGTCCAGTTCCCCCCAGTTCCAGGCCTCTGCCGCCTGAGCTCAGCTGGGTGGGTGTCAGTCAGGGACTATGTCAGCCTCTGCTGGTGGGTGTGTACTGTGGTTTGGGTCTGGAACTTAGCTGGGGGGACTTTCGAGAAGGCCATAGGAATGTTAACTAGCTACGTGCCGGTTAGTGAGTGAGTGTTTTGCAGAGTGGGCGCGGTCAATGCCTCTGGTGACTGAGGGAGTGGGCACTTGGCCCATTCTCCAAGGGTTTGACAGGCCAGGGCCAGGTGGGATAGGAAGTCTGCTGCCTTGCCCTCTGCTTTTATAAATGGGAGCGTGTATCCCCGGAGCCCCGAGTGGCTATGAGGCCTGGTGTCCCCGACAAGGCTTACATGCAGCAAGTGAGCGGGAAAGGAGGAAGCGGGCCCCACGTCAGGCTCAGCGGCACCACAAGAAGGATGGCTGTACCCCGGGATCTTCTGTGGAATTCGGAAGTGCTGACAAGGTATTTTCTTCACGCGTTCACCCTCATATTTGGATGGCTCTGGAGCCTCACAAAACTGAAAAAAGTTTCAATTGAGTCAAATAAACGCCCCTGACGACTCAGCTACACAGACGCAGCAGACAAACTGTTCCCAGCTGGCGCTTGGCTGTCAGGGCGGACCGGGAAGGTGACAGATCGGGAGTCGGTCCTCGGTGAGTCCCGCAGACACCCGGGACGTCGCCGCTCTGGAGGCCCGCGGTTCCCAGGCAGAGGCGGGCTGGATTGATTTGAAAGGCCATCAGCCTGGCGACTTGGGGCCACGGGCGCCCTGCGGATCCTTCCCTCCTCCGCTGCTCCCTCCCCTCTCTCTGTCCCTCCGTTTCCTCCTCCTCCTCCTCCTCCCCCAACCGTCTCCCTCCCTCCTTCCGCGGCCCACCTTTCCTCCTCTTCCCTCTATCTTTCCTTCTGCAGTGCGGATGCAGAGACCCACACACCCCTGCAAAGACGAGACGGAAGCCCCAGCGGCTGCGGTCCCATGAATAATGCGGCTGTCATAACAGCCGGGATGATTTAATGCTGGCACTTAGCCACATGATAAATAGCTTGTCAGACACGGGAGGCGGCGGAGGCGACGGAACTGCCCGTGACAAGCTCTGAAATATTCATCTGCTGTCCGGGAGGAGAGGTGCGGGACGCGTGGTGACAGGTGCAGCGTCACTTCCGGCGCGAGGCGGTGTGTTTCTGCTTAAAGGCTTTTGATCTACGACGCAATGTTTCAAAGACTAACGTATGTTCCACGGTAGAGAACAGGACTGAATTTCTAAGTGACCCAAACTCTATCATTTATTTCCTTTAATCGCCCCCCCCCAAAAAAAAAATTGTACTCACTGCAATTTGATTTAAAAGGAGGGTGTGTGTGTTTTAAATGCCTCACTATAGAGATGAATTAATATATCACCTTCTTCTTAGAAAACTCTCTAAGCTTAGAAAAGGGTAGGTAAACTTACTATATCAGAAAATGACCAAATGCTTATGTCTAGCTTACTATACCAAATGAATTTCAATTTTGTAACTTTAATGTAATGCAGATATTTATAGTTGTTTTTATTTTGTATTTATTTAGATCCATTTCTCATGTAAGAAACCAAATTTTACCTCTTGGGCACAGTTTGATAAAAGAGGGGATCAGGACATTGGGTGTGGGAAGGGCTTACAGTAAGATCGCTTGGAGTTTACCTTTCTCACAAAGGGTTTAACTTGAGAAGATCATGTAGGCATATATATATATATGAGTAAAATGTATACTGAAGAACTATATGAATAAAATGTAAAAGAGGGAAACAACATACCATCTTTTATTACATGTTATCTACCTCTTATGTATGTCTTATATAGTTTTTCTTCTTCCACAGAGATTTGAGGCTATGGACGTGAATATTATAAATGAATGCAAAGAAAAAAATCTCATGATAGGCATTTTTTATGAAATTAGTAGAGTTTTGTTTAGTGGTTTGAGGCATCAGAAGAGCCAGCTCTTCTCATGATTTGAAATTCACCTGAACTCATGCTGGGATAGCCCTTGCCTGGCACTGGTGCCTCACTGGTCCACCCCAACCCAGCTGAATGTTTCTAAGACAGTTTGATGATCTGCCCTATTAGAAATACTGGAAAGAAGCCATATTTCATTTAAAGCAGATTTATTTAAGGGTTATTTCAGATTTTTGGTTTAAAAAATCTTATCTGCTCTGTTCTCTGAGGCTCCCCATGGTTGGCCTTGGGGAACTGAGGGGTGGGAGACAGAACAAGCTGTCGGTACACTGATTCTTGGCTGCCAAATGTCCACTTGGTCAAACGGTAGCAATATTTTTGTTCAGCTGGATTAATCCTTCCCTTCTACAATAAAAACTACCATGAATAAAGAAAAAGAATATGCTTCCCGATGCTACCATGTTGGATCGCAGACAGTGTCAGCCTCTGGTGCGCCTGGTGCCTGAGCCTATTTCAATGCCACCATTCTAAATGAGGTGAAAATAAAATTTTGGAATATTGGCTAGTTGTTTACACTCTATCAAGGAATTTAGTGTGCCGTTTACCTCTTCCTACTTAGCATTTTATTTGATTCTACTACCAATTACAGTTGCACAGAATTGATTCCCAAGGTAGCAATTTCTCAAAGTGACTGACAGGGGGTGCTGCTTCTATAAGTACTAATTGACCCAGGTGAACGCGATTAGCACACACCATGGGTTCTAGGAGGACCCTCAGTGTTGCTGGTCCTGAGTGGGGTCGTTCATGGACCCCTAGACATCTCCAGCCTGCAGTGACCAGGCAGAGCCAAGGCCATAGCAGTCCTGGGGGCTGAGGCTGTACTGGCAAAAGTGCTGGACTCTGAGAGGCCTCAGCTGGGTTTCTGAGAACTATACTCCAATTAGCACTTAAGAGGCGACGGCATCGCCTCGTGACCAAAGCTCGGTCACACCTCGGAGTTCTCAGTGGGACCTGAGGGGTGTGGCAGCACCCTTGTAGAGTGAGTCTCGAAGGCTTTTGTATGAACACCAAGTTCATTCAGCAGTGAGCTTACATATGTTGATGAACGGCCGTACAACTATTTTCAAGATGTGTCAGAAGGCTGAGGGTATAGCTCAGTGGTCAGAGCACTTTCCTAGCAAGCTCAAGGCCCTGGGTTTGACTCGCCAGCGGAACATACTAACTGAGCATGATGGTGTACACATGTGATCCAAGCACCTTGAAGGCTGCATCAGGATTGCTATGAGTTCTAGGTCAACCCGGGCCACCTAGTGATGTCCGGACCAGCCTGGATTATAGACCGAGACTCTGTCTCAAAAAAAAAAGATGTGTTGGAGATGGTAATTTTTAATTTCACTTCCAAGACTTAATGGATTTCTCAAAATATTAAGCTAATATATATCTCATGTTGAAGATAACATCTATACACATGGTGTATTAGCATGGAAGCCAGTGTCTTTGAAAAGAGCACACAATTGTGAGGGTTTGTATTTCACCTCTCTCTGGAGAAGAAAAGGGGGGTACTCAGCAAACTTCTCCGGCAACTCTGTCACACTGCACGGGCAAATGCTAGATGGAAATCAGCCCACTTTTGATTGGGCCATCGGCAGCACCCCAAAATGCACGTGGGAGATTTTACAGGAGGAACTCAACAAGAGTCGACACAGTAGAATTACTGGTCGGCTCTGACCTAAATGTGTCTTGACTGTTGGGAAAAGTTCTACGCCTCGTATAGATATGGGTGTCATTGAAGCCAGAAGCTGATAAAGGGAGTGAAAAATGAGACGCTGGTATTGACTTGTCAAATGATTTCATTGCAAGGAAGATTAGGGTGCCTGGCAAGGAAGTCGGGTCCCAAATCACCAATTCTGATGATATTAATTGCCCCTGATCTAGGAAGCTGGCACAAATAATTCTGTCAAAAGATTTACTGTGCAACATTCGATGCTATTTACTGATAAATGATGGGGCACTTCATTAGCTAATGTTGAAAAATCACAGTAGACATAACAGAATTATTAGGGCTTGTATAGAAATCCCATTCTGTAATGAGTTATTACTTTAAAATAATAGCAGCAATATGTTACAATTAAGCACTCTGATAAGGAGCTTTCCACCAGGAAGGTGCCACCGTTTGGGTGACCCCCGGAACCGCCGCTCATTGCAAATGAGTTCTGCTGGCTGCCATCCGTCAAAATTCCACTTGCATTAACTAAGTAAGGAGCCCGACAAAGTTGCAGGAGCAGCCGCGCCCCGTGTTACGGGCGCTATGGGAGCTGGGGGGCCGTGTCCGTGGGGGGCTTTGGGCTTGTCTTTTAGCCTGCTGTGGTTTATTTTCTTGCTCACCCGTGCTAATGCCAGAGGCAGGCTGCTTGCCTGATCCTATTTATGGCTGGGCAGTGCCTGGAGCTGCACCCCTCTCTGCCTTCACGGGGTCTCTCTCTCCCGCATGACTGGACGGGGTAGCATGCAACAAGGAACACTTCCATGAGGCTTTCCTTTCCCTGCCTCGACGGACCCTAATCCTGGGTTTGCTCTGAGCTCTTCCTCCAAACAAGCCGGACACGATGGTGGCGCAGGACCTGTCACCCCTGCACACCGCAAGGCTGACGTAGAAGGA
>PVKB01002176.1:155000-312210 GCA_004027205.1 Ctenodactylus gundi
TGTTACGATTTGAATGTGGCATGTCCCGCAAAAGCTTCATGTATTTGGGATATGATTGGGTTGGAAAGTGGGGGTTAAGTGGATCAAGTGGGTTGATCTATGGATTTCATACCAGTAAGAGACAGGGCCTGGGCCAAATGAAATTTCTATTCTCAGCTTCTAAGGAATCTCGGAAATGCCTTGTGTAATGGTTGAACGAGATTGCTTTCCCACCAACAGTACAGGTGCCTTCCCTCTTCTCCACAGCCTGACACCAGCAAGTGTCATTTTTGACTACCTAAAGTGTGCCTCCCTGGAGTAAGACTGAATCTCGACATTGCTCTGACCCGTATGTCTCTGATGGCCAATGACGTCGAACACTTTTTCATGCGCTTGTTGGCCCTTTGTACTTCCTCTTCTGACAGATTTCTTTTCATTTCAGTTGCCCAATTATTAATGAGGTCATTTGACTAAACTCATCCTATCATAAAGACACATGCATATCCATGTTCATAGCAACACAATTAACAATAGCTAAATGTTTGAAAAAGCCTACATGCTCATCAATAGAGAACTAGATAAGGAAAATATTCCACACAATGGAATATTATGCAGCCATCAAGAAAGACAGATATGAAGCATTTGAAAGAAAATAGGGCCACCTTGAATTCATAATGCTCAGATTAATGGACCAGACACAAAGGATTAAGTATCAATCACTATCTGCAGTAGAGGTTGCCATAAATACATGCATAAAAACATTCCAACATAGGAGAGGGGGTAGAAAGTGGGGCAGAGAGAAAGGAAAGGGAAGAGACACGGAGAGCAGGAAGGGGAGAGGGACAGAAAGGGAAAGAGGGAGTGAGAAAGCGGCCAGAGGTCTTGCATCTGCATCATCAGAGGTTCTTCAAGCTGTATGTTATTAGTGTGTTACTGAATCTGTAGTTCATTCATATTCAAAGAATCAAAGGGGGGTCCTGGTTGGGTGGGTAGATCCCCGAGGACGTGGCCTGGAGGGACATACCCCTGTCACCAGCTCCTTGCTGACCTCTCACGTGGCTTCCGGTCACCATGGGATGAGACGTGTTCCCTGCCAGGCCTTTCCTCTGACGCTTCCACCACTGCTAGGCAACCATGAGTGGACTGCACCCTCTGAGCTGTGAGCGGAAACAAATCTTCCCTTAAATCCTCCCTTAAGTAGGTGCCCGGTTTGGTGTCTTAGCAATGAGAAAGTGACTAAGACACGGGCATGGCTTTGACTCAAAAGTCCAGTGTGGTTAGACCCAAGATGCTTCCTGCTCGCAAGTGGAGGTCGTGGTGGTGATACGGCATTTCCAATAGTGAGAACGTAAAAAACATTGGTCTAAGAGTCAAGGACACCATGGTACGAATTGTTGCTGCTCCTCTACCGGAGACGTAAGGACACCCAGGAGAGGCAAGGCAGCTCAGATACCTCAGGGAAGAGCTGTTCGGGGGAGTTCTCAGAAGGCACAGTTTGCTTTTGGTAGCGAGCAGTGACTATCTGAGGAATCCAGGTGTCACCATGTAGGGGTGTGAGGACTTAAGAGTCCAGGCTGTGGTCAAGAAGTGAGTGAGGAGACAAGGGTGTGATGACTCCCAGTCACTCCACACTGCTCACAAAAGCCAGCTGGGAGAGCAGAGATGAGGTGGCAAAAGACGGCACGTTGGAGGTGCCGCTCCACCTGACCTGGAGGGCAGGGGGCAGAACCCTTGGCGGTTCAGCAGAGCAGCGTGTCCAGCGCAGTGAGCAGAGGGAGGTGTGATGGGCCCTGCCACCCGGGCGGCGCTCCGGCAGGCCTCTCCAGGCTGTCAGTTCCCCCACCTCCAAGGGGCACGCCGCATGCCGGGGCCTTTGGGGCATCCTTTGCTTGTAGACAATTGCTGTTATCATTCTGAGTAGTCACGGTCCTCACAAAGACCATAAACACAGAGGAAGCGCTTCAGAGTTATAAAAATAAAGCATTTCACATGCATGCGCTGTAGCCAAAGGCCTTTCCGTGCAGCCGATTTACCGTGAGCGCTCTTGGTTAGCACGTCAGAACCGGAAGGCTAGAGCAGGTGAACACGATGTGCTTGCTCTGATCAGACTCGGCTTTCAGGCACTTAGGAGCCAGACAGGCTCTTCAAGCTCCTTTCTGATAATTTCTACACAGCTTCATGCATGGCATGTCCCGGTCATCATTTTTATAAAGTTAAGCAGAATAAATATCTGAGTATAAGGTACTCTATCGTTTACACCAGTGTTCAATATTATTTGAAAGCCACAGTTTGGTAATACATGCAAATATTCCCTTAGATATCAGAAACAAGCGACTGCAATTGACTATCTGAAAGCCGTTTAATTAAACCAAGTCCCTGCTGTGAGGACCGGCGCAGCCACCCCTTGCTGTCTGTGAGGTTTCAGGAGCGCTCTCTGTCCAGGCCAGTGTAGTAGAGTGGTGTGCCCTTTTGAAACCTGACGTGGAGAGGGAGCGTCTGTGTACCACAGGTCTGCTTTCTCTGGAGGGCGACACCCACAGGGCTGGGCGGAAAAGGCTGACCACAGGTGCAGTTGCCAGGTTTGGGGTGATTCAGTTTAGGGGAGGAATATTCGGGGGACACTATTTCTGAGCTTTCTATTTTATTTTCTTGAAATATGAGAAACAAACACCACACTATATTCATGACTGCTGCTGTGGGGTTAAAAATTACTCCCACTTGAATAATTCATAACATGCTATTTTTACCTTTAAAGGTTATTTCAGCTGCTATAGAGTGTGTGTTCACAGTAGAAATTTTGAAACAAACACGTATTATGTCTATGTGATGTCTTCCAGGATTTGGATGGGAATTGCATTAAACCTATAGACTACTTAAGGAATGATTGATCTGTTTCCACACTGAAGCTTCCAATCCATAAACTCAATGTGCTTCTCAATTTATTCAGACATTTGATTGATTCCATTAGTATTTGATAATTCTCAGCATCTGTCCTATGTGTGTTCTATTTACTCCTAAGTCTCATATTTTTTAGAAAAATCACATATTGTAGTTGCTTTAAATTTAAGCGATGTGTACTCGTTGTTGTTGGTGCCCACGTGGCGAGCTCCGCCGTGCTCTGCGGCCACGCTGAAATCGCTATGTGCGGAGCCGTTGCCAGCATCGTGTCCGCCTCCTGGCGGACTCCACCTTACGGAATGTTCCCTTCTGTTCCTGTTGGTGGTTTTATTTTCTAGTTTGATTTTTTACTGAACGCCTATTTTGACTCACGTCACTCTAGCTATGTCTTGAGCGCGTATCTGCTTGTATGAAATACTTGCTTCTGTCACTTTATTTTGAAATTGTGTCTGTCACAGACTGTGAGTTGCTTTGGGTGAGGGCAGCCTGTGGCTGCTTTTGCTAGCTTGCTTTTTATATTCCGACCACCGTTGTTGTTTTAGGTTGTTTACACTTCGGGTAGTTACTGCCTGTTTTAGGCATTAAGTCTGTCGTCTTACTTGCTTGAGTGTCTGACCCTGCTCGACTGTCCTCCTTTGTGTCCTTGCGGGTCCTCAGGCCCCGCATCCCCTTTATCCGGCTGTGCATTTCTGTGAGTGTGCTTTCTCAGCAGAGGCTCTGGGTCGTCCGTTACTCACTACTGCTGCCTTGCCACTTTAAGTGAACCAGGTTATGACCCTTTACAATCCCACTTCTGGGGCTGTTGTCCTCACTGCTGGCCGGCGGGGCAGCTCCGTGGCCCTTGTCGACCGCTAAGGCCCAGGGAACTTGTGAGGAGGCTGCTGTGTCCCCCGCCTTCATGGTCTGTGTCTTCCTCCTCCTTCTCAGTAGTCAAAGATTATCTTGTCATTTCTGTTCTGAAGACATCGTTGGGCCATTCTTTAAAGAATCTCTGCCAGCGTTACATTCACTCTGCTATCATCCTGGAGCCATTTTATTTTCTCTGTTCTCTAGACATGTAGAAAACATGCCACTTCCTCCCGGCTCCACGGTCGGGGGAGAATCTGTCGGTGACGCAGCAGCACGGTGCTCTGCTGCCCTTCGGAGTCTCTGGCGCTTGCCCTGCACATGTCTGAAGGTCTGTTCGGTGCTTACTGCTTTCTCTCCGTTATTCACGTGAGGTAAAACCTGCCGGCCCACCTCCAAGTTTACTGATTCGACTCTATGTCACGGACACGCTATTCTCCAGCTCATTCAGTGAGATACTTGCTTTACATGTTTGTGGGTTTTTTTCTAACTCTATAAATCTTTTTGGTTCTTTTAAAATATAACTTCCATTTCGTTGTTTATAATTTTCTCATTTGTTGTAAAATAATTGATAATTGATTTCGGACGTATCTTTATAATGACTCCTTCATATCCTTGCAAGAAAAATTTGACAACTGCTTCACGTCCATGTTGGCCGTGTTGTCTCCTGTCTAAGCCGTGCTTTTCCTGGTTCTGCTCTGATGAGTGCGTGAGTCCTGCAGCCTCTTTGTTATATCCATTAAGTTAGGATTCTGGGTCCCATTTACATTCCTGCTGCAGCACACAGGTAGAGCTGTGGGCTGTGGCTGCATGGGTGGGTCTGCCTGGTGGGCTGCTCTGCTGGGCTCCCCTGGGCTCTGCTGGTCATGCCCACGAGGCAGACGTGGTTCCCGTGACCTTGCTCACTGCAGGGTAGGGGTGGGATATACTCAGCCTGTAGCTGCAGGAGGCTGAGCTACGTGTCAGGCCTGCCTTTGCTGCTGCCTCTTGTGCCTGCAGACCCCTTGTGTGGGAGCAGAGTCGCAGGCCTGTGGAAGCCCAGGACCTCCTGGCCCCAGCTCTGGTGATGACATCTCTCTTGCAGGTGCCCCTGGTGCCTGTCCGGGTGTATGCAGGCAAGGCAGAACTCTCGTGCTTACCAAGAAAGAAAAGCCTCTTGCTGGGCAGGGTCCCTGTGCCAGTGCCAGGCCGTCCTGGGCTTCCATGGTGCTAGTAGTGAGTTCCATTCAGTCATTCTTGGATTGCCATTTTTGCTGGAGAGAATAGATTGTTTTAGCATTTTACAAAGTATCTTTTTCTTATTAATTAGACAAAAAATAGCTCCAGAAGTCAATGCTAATTTGTTTCTCACACACTCTCTTTTTGCTTCGTTCGTACTACCTAAGCTTTCAAGTTTCAAAACTGTCGGCCCAGTTAGCCTAATACTCTCTCCATCCAACAGAATCTCCCTCCAATAGTGGCCTCCATGTGCCCTTATCCAAGAAAGTCTTACTTTTTTCTTTTTCCTATTTCCTTTTTTGAAATAGGATCTCACTCTACAGCCTAGGCTGATCCTGAATTTACTGTTGTAGAACAGGCTGGCCTTGGCTCAGCTTCCAGAGTACTGGGATTGCAGGAATGGACCGCCATGCCCAGCTTTACGTGGTGGTGGGGAATTGAACGCAGGGTCTTGTGTTGCAAGGCAAGTGCTTTAACTACTGTGCCATTCCTCCAGCCCTATCCAAGAAAGTCTTACAGAACTATATAACAATATGGCTTCCAATGGCCTGAGTGCATTAGACCAGACACACTCAGCTGTCACCAGACAGAACAGGATCCAAGTGGTTCCCAAAATAGACACAGAAACCCAGGCCCATGCCACCCCCAGAATAAGTTCGCTGATTATCATCACAAGAAGGGAATTTTCAGGACTAGTCAGTAGGAGGCTCAGGGAAGTTTTATTAGCCAAAAATTCAAAATCACACACTCAAATATAGTATGGGCTCCCACGAGGTGTGCTCTTTAGTCAGACTAGGTCATATTTATGAGGCTCTGGGGATGAAAGTCTGTAGTACTTGTGAATCTACAGAAACAAGAGATCCAATTTTCAGATTAAAGGCTACCACCCCTCTCAGGAATAGGATGAAGGCCTATTCTATGGTGTCTGCAGCTTCAGGTGATAAAAGTGGGTTCCCTCGTGCAATGTCCTCTTTTGGCGGGCTCTGGTAAAGTTCACACTGTTTACCTACACGCGTCTGAAGCTGAGGTGTGCTTTTCTCTTAATAGCGCAGTTCCCTGAGGATGGGTGGTCAGAGGGGGTGCTACCAACAGGTGAAAGCACAGGTGGTATAGGCTGTCTTCAAGGCCCTTACAGATTTGCTTTTTAAAATCAGTCTTGTGTCCCGAAGCTGCGGACTTTGTCAAGAACGCAGTTCTATGATCCGGATTTCCCTGTGTCCTGGCTCCCTGTCTTCGTTATTCCCACCTTACAAGCCGGGTCCCACTGTTTGAGTTTTTGTTTTTTCCCCTTGTTTTGAGTTTTGAGTGACTGGCAGGTGAGGGCTAGTGAAAGCCAAAATTAATTAGCTAGTTCCTGGGTCTACACCAATCAAGGGCTACACCTCCTAGTACCAGGTCACAACTATCCTGGAATTGGACAAGCTGCCTCTGGGTCCAAGCCACAATGGGGACAGGCACAGGCAGTCAATCAGTGCCTATGCTAAAAGGAACTGAAGCTCCTTTTGAAACCACACAGCCAAGGGATGGTGTCACGTCTCTCTTCACAGACTTGTGTCCCTGTAGCACCTCATATTAGTATTGCTTAATCTTTTTGCCAGAAATGTCTGGTGCTTGAGTCACGAGAGGTTGGAAAAAGACAGGGACAGCTGGGAAACATCTCACTGGGGTCTCAAGAGGTCCCAAGAAACAACAGCCAGTCCCACACGGCTTAGTCAATTCTTTAGGAAAGTTACAAAGAACTTGAGAATAAGACAGAGTTCCAGGCCCCGATCTCCTTTAACATGGAGACATTGTCCTTGACCCCATGTAAGATGTCTAAATAGCTAATATGCACATGTAAGTACTAAAACTTCCTTAAAAGGTTTCTTATTATAGCATTGAAAAACATCATGGTTAGAGAAATCAGCAGGCTTCAGGATGGCCATGCTGTGCTCCAAATCATATTGCCCTGTTTAACTACTGTGGATTAACTAATTACTATTAATTAATTGATTGATTTTGTATCAGAACAAATGCTCAAATCTTAGGCAATAAGGAAAAATCGAGACCTTCTAGCACGTTACCATGTAGACATAGAAGGTACAGCGTGAAAGAGGACCTTGGGATGGCTGGTGTCCTGGCTTGGAGTTTGGCACATGGACATACCTGTCTTACTGGGTAGATGCAGTAGACTAGGTTGCAGCTGCTTGACTCACCTACGATCAGTGTTTTCCACCAGCCATCTCCTCTGTGGGCTTAAATGTTCAGGGCTTGGGGGGTGGGGAATGGTCCAGACTGCAAGCACAACCTTTCTAGGCCGTGGAGAAGTCTTAACTTTGCTGGTAGGTGATCTGCAGGCCGCACCAGACAGCACTTGGTGGAAACCTGCCTCTGCCACTTCCCACGCTGCCAGCTGGCAGTGGGAGAAGGTGCCCCAGCCCAGGCAAGGTGAGTGTGCACTCACCCCCTGGCTATCCTATGAGTATTTGCTCGCCTGTGCTCTGGTGCAGGCAGTGGATAGCCCTGGGCCAGCTCCTCAGCTGGCCTCCTTCTGCCTGTCTGGGCCCTGGATGGCACCCGCTGGCAGGTAGAGCAGGCTCCTGATGGCCCACGATTCAGCAGTTGAGAAAGGGTTGCCTTGGTAGAGCCAAGAAGGCAGAATGAAAATGAGACAGAGCTTGGAGCGCCTTTGATGAGATGTGGACTGGCGGGTTCTGGGCGTGCGTGGGCAGTCCACCGGGGTAGCCTGCAGAGCGCTGCGCATGTGGGTCCGGGCTGCAGAGGAAGTTCTGGGCTGCGTATAAAAGTTCGAGAGTCATCAACATATAAACGATAATTGCAGCTTTACCTAGGGATCAGGAAAGGTGCTAATAAAGAGATAAAATGGCAATGCGGAAGAGGAACAGAAGGTAATGGCGGAGGAACAGAAGGTAATGATAAGAGGAACAATGATAAGAAGAACCCCATGGGGGAAGAAGGGGAAACGTAACAAAAACCAAGTAAACAGAGAGAGAGGAGAGGCGAAGACGGGAGCGAAGTTGTCGTGAAGACCGCTAATAGGATCAGCTTACCTCGCGGGATGCTGCAGTGGAGGCGGAGCGGAGCTGTATTCGGTGCTGTAACTTCTCCCTGGTGTAATGACACCCCTTCCCCGGCCCCACTGGAGGAAAGAGCGAGAGGAGTGGTCTGAACAGGGCTGCAACGCGGAAGACGCTAGCTTTAGCGCAGGTCGTAGGGCACGGGGTCATTGTGAGTCCCCAGGAGCGGAGCAAACTCCACCATCCTCAGCTTCACCGTGCTATGCAGATCACGCTCCCTGGACAGAGAATAAAGGGTGTCAACGTGGCCTTTCTCAACTAGCTGCCGGATCTGGGATTTAAACACAACGGTGATGGTCCTGACAACTTCCTTCTTTTGCTGCCACCTCTGGTCATACTTTTAGGCTACAATCACAGATTCTCTCATATTTGATATAAAAAAAAATCGAATGCCAGCCCATGAAAGCAATACCTCAGATGAGATTTACTCTCACAAAGCAAAGCAGGAGGATGGCTTAGAGGCCTGCCCCGAGACAGAGCCCGGACTACCCACTGTGGCCAGCTGCTGGATTCTCCTCCTGGTTCCCCAGGCTCTGGCTGTCCCCTTTGTAGTGTCCTGGCAGAGATTAAGGTGAATTAAAGCATGTGAACCTCTCGGAGCCACACAGGACATGTTCAATGACGGCCCGGTAGCATGCTGGAGCTGGCTCTTACCCACGCGCAGCACCAACTGCGAAATTCTCAGGATTCTGTGAGCCAGTTGACATCAAGTTGTTGGGTTGAACTCAACCGCAGGAAACTGGCAAACACTACAAGTTGAGGTTTTGTCGTTGTTTTTGTTTTTGGACAGCCAGGTGCTGGACACACACCAGCTCAGCGCCGGATCGTCCTGTGAGTCTTTGGATCATGGCTAATGTGTTGACTCTACATGTGCAGTCGTTTTGCCCCTGCTATCATAATGATTTAGGACTGTATTTTGTTAACGTATTCTACCAGGCCTCACCTGGCTCTTCTCATCGGCACTTTGGACAGACCCACTTGTTTTGCGCACAAAGTCTTCTACAGGCAGAGGCAGGTCAGTGGGAGAGGTCTGAAAACAAACAGCTCTGTGGGGTCACATGTGTGGGTGTGGGCAGTGGTCAGAGGAAAGGCTCACTGGCGAGAAAGGACCCTGGAAGGACCTGGCACGTCTCAGTCTGAGCGGAAAGCCAGGGCAGGTGAGGCAACTGGAAACCCAGCCCGCTGTGGTGGCTCTGGGGCCTAGGATGGAAGCCCCCAGGGGCTGTGGGCAGGAGCATCTGCTCGTGCATATTCGAGGCTTCTGTGGGCAGAAAACCCAGCTCCCCGCCCCCACGTGCCCCTCACTTAGTAGCCAAACTCCTGAGGGTAAGCCTGCACCCTATTGTCAGGCCTGCAGAGAGCAAACGACCTATTTCTTTGTTTGTTGTGTTCTGTTTCCTACAGTCGTCCTCACTTGTGGGGATTCCTGAAACTCGAGAGGAGAAGGGTAGTGGAAACCCGTCCAAGGCCCGTCGCACCCCCGTGTTAGGGGCTCCAGGCCGGGAAGTCTTGCTCCGTGCTTCAACTTGCTAATGAATGTGACTGCTGGTAAAATTCTGTTCTCACTAGTGTAACCAAACAGGAGCTCAATTTCCTTCTCAAAATGAGACAGTCTGAATTTCTGTGAGGCATCGCACAAAGCTTTAAGATCCAGCTACGTGGCAATTTTCCACATGTCACAAACTAAGTAGCAGTTCAACTCCCTTATAAAAATAATGAAGGAAGGAGAGAGTCAACGATGAAGCAATAGCGAAGACACAGGCGGGGGTTGCTTCCCCCGTAACAACTGTGTGGACGTAGTGCTAACCAGGGCGCCGGGCACAGAGTGAAGGATGAGCGGAGGCTGGGCAGAGAGAGGCTCAGAATGAGCTTGGTGTAGGTGGTGTCCTTAGGCCTGGTGCTGTCCTCACCTTGGCGCCCTTTCACTTGCTTCTGGAAACTCAGAGCTGCGTGTCAGGGGCCTCGACTCCCAGGTCCCAGGGAAGATGGACAGCCAAGGACGTCAGCTGCATAGAACAGGAGCAGCCGGGTGCCCAGGAGAGCCTGTGTGCCATGGGGAGGGCTCCCAGAGTTGGGAGGGCTGGAGGATGGGCTTCAGGCCCACACAGAGCCTCTGCGAGCTCAGGGCAGAGGAAATCCTCACCTGCGTGACTCAGAATAGAGTCACAGGTGTCCCTGTCAGCAGCGACTTCACGGGAAAAGAAAACTGGAATTTGCAAACAGAAATTTGGGCTGAGAATGGGAGGTGAGGAAAGGGAGCTCAGTAGGAAGAGGGCAGCCTGTGAGTTCTTGCAGTTTTTGCTTTTTTCATTTTATGTTAGCTGTTAAAGGCCTTCTCTTTCTTCTAAAATTTATTTTTAACTAACTGGTCCGTACAAATATAAAAATGTCACATGCAATGAGGTGTCCTGTGATGTTTTCATGCGTGTGTGTGCTATGTGATGTTCAAGTCAGGTATCTGCGGCCCACGGACATTTGTCACATCAACCTTCTTTCCTCTAATTCTGGAAATGCCAGGACGCTACCGCTAGTGCCTCTCCTCCCAGTAGCAGCCAGGAATCAATCCGCCAGAAGCGCAAATTGTCAAGGCAGAGTATGGGGCCCTGTGACATGGGCTCTTCCTGCTGTGAGGTCTGTCCCAGCAAGAAGCCAGGGTGGGCCTGCTGGTGCTTCTGTGACGTCCAGACTGCTGTCTGCAGCAGCAGAAGTCCGCAGACAGGAGTGGTCTAAAGAGGACACTTGTCAGAGCTGATTCCCGGGGGGAAGGGAGCAAAGCGTGTGTAGCACAAGCCAAAGGCGTGGTGTGGGGAGCAGGGGCGCCTCTTTTCTTAACCAAGATCTACTGGGATCCATCGGAGACAAACAGAGATATTTATTTTAAGTAGATAGATTACCTTTCCAGCCACCAGACTCAGTTGGTGAGTATAAATTATTTTCAAAATCATCAAAAAATCTTCTACAGTTATCTTCAGCTACCCAAATTCAAATATCCTCGAGGTCTTGGGTAATACAGAATCCGAGATGCCTGTTAGCCGGAGACCCCAGTGTCTTGCTTAGACAGAGCCTGCTGTTTAATCAGTAATCCAGGTGCTCCAGGAACCTGCCCCGCCTTGAGAATGGAGTACCATTGTGTGTAGTTATTTTAATCGCTAATGAGCTGTCTGAAAGAGCTGTGACAGTTAACATACTGTTACTATTCATACTGTTAGAACACTGAACATTAATTATCCATTGGGATTGTGAGACAATATAAGATTATGAGTAGCACAGATTTCATATGTCAAAATTTACATTCTGCTGGTGAAACGGAGTAAGAACCTTTAAAGCTGAACCTTCACTTGGAGTCGAATTCAACCACCTTCCAAACGTGACTTATTAACCACAGTGTGGGGTTTTTAAGTGAAATACTTTTCATAATGTTGTTCATTACGATTGCTGTAGTGGGCAAGAGCTCAAACAACATCAAGCCAGCCCCTGTCCATGTCCGAAGCAACGACCAAGGCTATTGGTGGGCCTCTTTATCTTCTGAGGGCGTGTTTACTTAGAAATGTTTCTCACTGAGGTGAATCTTTGACTTGTAAAGGAAACAGTAGGAGTTAAAACAAACAATTGTTTATAAAATTTTGAGAGGCAACACACTCAGCACCCTTCCCAGAGTGGGAGCTTCTACCCTCTGTCCTTTGTTTCTAAATAAAGGCCTGTTCCACCCATTCTAAAAAATTGATAGGAGAGACCCATTATGATGTTTTAATTCTGAAAGAATATAAGTTCTGATTTATTCAACTGAACTTAACGAAGTCGACTGCATATTACAAACTCATTTTCAGGACCACATAGCCTGCTTTTTGGCCATATTTTAAAAGAGGTCATAGTGTAAGTATATTTTCCTATATGATTTTTAGGAATAATTAAATGTCTGCTGTGAAGAAAAAAATGTCAGGTTCCAGAGCATTTCCTCCTGTAGGACAGTAAAAAATGACTGTCAGGTGTCAAAGTTCACATATCACCAGAAGCAATGCGTGTGGGCTGGGGACGACTTTGACTTCAGCACCAACCAGGTGACCAAGCAACAGCATCTCTACAGGGACCTGTTCTCAGTGAAGACCCCGCGGAAAACCGTCACAAGGATTTGATGTTCCCGCCGATGCGCAGACGACCAAGTCTGACTGACACAGGAACACATTTCCCAAACCAAGCGGGCCGCGGTTCCAAAGTCAAGGGGGCTCCGCAGTGACAGTGCAGGAAACCGGAGGATCCCGAGCAACTTTGTGCCACCGAACATGGGAAATAATCTAGAGCACAAATAACAGCGAGGCTCACAATTTGAAACTGGATCCTCCGCAGGCACGTCTGCCGCCACCGGCCACCCCCCACATCTGCCCTCCCTCGGGGGCTCAGCCTTTCTGCCACCCGCACCTGCCTCACCCGCGCCCCTCCTGTCTAGGCGCGCCTCCACCCTCTACTTGTCTCTCGTCTCCCCAACCGATTCTCCACTCCCTACCCCTTCTGTTTCATCGTCCCTCTCCAGTTCTCTACCCGCCACGACCCGCCTGCCCGGCTCTTAGAGTGCCTACTGGGTGCCAAGCAGTGGCAGGACAAGAAAGCCGTGGAGAGAAGGCACTCCCAGCAGTTTGCACAGCTGTGGGAGAAACACGCCAGCATACAGGAAATTACAACATACTACGCGTAGTTCCATAATAGGATATTGACTTCTGAGATAATCGAAGGGCAGCAGGACCGGGCCAGGGTAGAGAAGGTTCCCTGGGAAAGGAGAGGGGTGAAGAAATAGTTTGCAAAGAGAGGAAATTCGGGGTGTAGCCAAGGAGCGTTGAAGATTTTGATACAGTTAGCGTATTGCATCGGGGAAACAGACCAGAAGAACGAGTCTCCACCGGTAAGTAGACGACCACTCAAACTGTGCCTCGGAAGGGAAGATCAGACTGAGACTATTTGGTGATGGCAGTAGTGTTTCATTGAAGCCTGCACTCCACAAGTAAAAAAGAAAAATATTGGATTATACTTTACTCCCCACCTTTGGTTATAATAGTGTAAGAATGCCACCAGGGGAGCAAGGAGTATATTTCTGTTCCGCGATGTTACAGGTTTATTACATTGTCATTAGCAATGGAGGCACTACGGGAAAGTATGAAAAACTGTGGCTAGGCCAATGAAAAGACTCAATCAAGGCCCCAGAATACAGGCTAAGAAGCATATTTCTCATTGATATGGCCTACTAGTTCACCTTTTTTCAAAGGTAGCAAGATTTTACTGGAACCATGAAGAACTCTCAAACTATTTGTGTCTGAGACCATGTGAGGTACATCGAGAAATGGTTCTGATTACAAAAATTTAAAATAGTTTGGAAAAAATTTGCGTCTTTCCTTACCAACTTCCTTCCTTTATCTTTACCAACAGACATTTTAAAAATCAAAGTCAGATTATATCAGTTGAAAATAATTTGAATTCAGTGTTGGAGTAAATTTCAGCTGTTCCTTTCTTGGAGACGACTTCTGATTAGCAGGATCCTAGCGGGTCAACTCTGCTCTCTGTGGAGCTGCTGCATTTGTGCCTGACCGGGGCCCAGCCAGAATTTCACAGGCTCAGGAACCAGCAGCCACAGGACTGACTACGGCATCGGGAACACGGCGTGCTGATCCAGCGGCTCGCTCAGCGCCAGTCTGACAGGACCGGCCGGCACCTTTCCAGAGCGTCCGCACCTCCCTGGGGAGACGCAGCCCTCCACCCCTCCTCAGCCTGTCCGTTAACAGTCCTCCCTGAAGGAAGCTCTCCTCCTCATCTAAACCCTCCCATCGACGCTAAGCCCGCTTCCTCCATCTTATCCGCAGTGTGGAGAGGCAGCAGCTGGTCCCCACCCTTCACACGATAGCCCTTCACCTCCTGAAGACGCTATTAGGTCGGCCGCTCTGCTCCCAGCTAAGTGACCGCAGATCCTTTAATCTTCCTTCATGGGTCCTATTTTCCGAGTCGTTAATCGTTTCTGCCGCTCTCTGCTGAATCCCTCTCAGCTTCTTAAGTCTTGGCATGCCACCTCTTCAGAGGGTGGCAGGGACAGTCTGAAAATCCAGGCAGCCTTCGTGCAACAGTTCTGCCTTCGCAGCGTGAAGATTATGCCCCTAACGCATCGCCCCAGCCCTTCCTGTGGGCAGCCCGCCCTGAAAAAATCTCCTTTTCGACCCCAAAGAGAAACGAATGGAAGAAAAACCGAAACTCCCACCTTGTAAACACCGTGATGATGTGAGGGTTATGTCATTGCCATTTGGTTTGGAGAACACACTCCGCGTGATTTTTTAATAGCTTAGTAGATTCCTCTACCAATCATTAAAAAAATACCCATTAGAGAGGAAGGATTTGTAATTTTGATGGCATATATGTATGCACAAAATACTCAAGTTCAATGTAAATGTTGTGTATTGCGTATGTACGTATCAATACAATAGAGAAAAATTACCCAACGACTTTGCTGCGTCCTTGTTTGCCTATAGGCCTGGTCCTCTGGAGTCAGAATCTATCATTTTAAGATCCTGCACCAGCGCTGTGGAGACAAGAAGAGGTAGAAGCGGCTTGACCATCACCTGGCGCTTGCCAGCAGGTGTGAATGCACCAGAGTGGCCTGCCCCGGGCCTCGGCGTGTTTGCAAAGCTCTCACACCAACCACGACAGCCACATGGTCTCCGAGGCTGGGCTCTACCTGGCAGCGCTGCCCGCCTGCTGCGGTGTGAGGCCCGCGTCGCCTCTGGCCACTCCGTTGATTTCATGGTCGTGATTAAACCTGCTCCCGATCTCCACGGTGTTATCTCCTGCTCCCAGCCCAGTCTCATTGTGCACTTAATGAACACACTTTCCATCCTATCATTCAGAAAATTGATGAAAGTGCTTAAATAGCATTGAACCCAGGGTTTTCCACAGGGAAACACCACTTGCTATGTACCCTCTTGTTGATATTGAACCATTTATTAAGTATGCTTTGAGCACAGAGGCCACCTATTGGCTTGCTTATGATTAGATGATCCCTTTCCTATACATTGATTGGAATTTCATACAAGAAACAATAGAAAATTGGAGTAAAGATTCACTTATACTGGCTTGTTGCGGGCATTTTTCTTATCTATCTGGTTAAAATTATGCGTTAGATTTCCTTCATTTACAAAAGCAAGGGTCTTCTTGACAAAGAAATAAAATTCTTTAAACAATTCATATTTCATTCACATTTTTAAAACTATTGAAAACATGCCAATTTAAAACTCAGCCCAACCTTTAGATTTTCACTTTTCAAACCCAATGTACTGTAATGCTGCGTGCTTTAATGTTGACAACTGTTTTAGTTACTCACTTTTGTTGCTGTGTCAAAATACCCAATATCCACAACCTAAGGGAGGAAAGATTTATTGGGCTCACAGTTTCAGAAAGCCTTTCACATACACAGCCCATTCACGGGGCAGCCGGCAGCAGGGGCACACGAGAGGCTGCAGAGGGAGCTGCTCCCCCCTCTGCAGACAGAAGCCAAGTGAGGCAGAAGCAAAGCTATCTCTAGAGGCTCAAGCAAGACCAGAATCCTCCCAGGAAGAAGCTGCAACCATATTTCTTCTTCTTCCTTTACTTAGCTCAAGCTGCCCCCAGGGACCTTCACACCCCGGGTGGGCACCCTCTCCCATTTCCTGTCCCACAAGTCAATAACACACACTTGAACTCCCTGCCTTGGGCTCCCTTCCCACCATTATCAACAAACTGGCATGTTCTTTCCAGGTCAAACCACAAGCATCTGCCCTTTCCAGCCAGCTCCACCTCCGAATAACATAGCTACAAAGTGAGGCTTCTGGGGGACACCCAAGCTCCCAAACCATAGCAATAACTTTCTCACCTAAAACAAGGAGAACGTAGTCTAAATTTAAATATTCTTTTAAAAAATTTGCATGAATATCTGATGACAAATAGTGTGTGCTCAAGACGTCAGTGAGTAATGTTCTGGGAGCTTCTGTAACCATATTTGCATTCTAGAGTTAGGCTTGACCTTGGAAACAAATGCTGTCTCCTTTCCAGACATGAAACATCAGGGTCGTCTTGGGGAGAAGTCTTAAAACAAAGAAGGGAGTGACCTTTCTCAAAGAAGTGGCACAAACTTTAGACGTGGGAGTTGGAATGTAATTGGCTTTTCCCAAGTTAAAACACTCAGTCCTTTATTATCGCCATTAATCAGGGCTCCGGGGAAAGGGCTGTCTTCTGATAAAGAGGTGCTAACTTCCTAAAAATGTGTCTAGGTTTGTCTCTTTATTAATTGGCAAAATGATACCAAGATTTAGTCTTTCTCTCAAATAGGAAGGAGTGAATGAAATAGGATCTGTCACCTGGGGGTGTTCTTATAGTCTTCTTGTTTAGAAATGAAATAATCCCATTTCACGTGTACGCAATTTTCTTCTGCTTTTGAAATAAGCAAACTCTAAATTACAAAATAGAACAGAATAAAGGCACAATTACTGCTTTTATTCATTCATAGCATATTATGTAATATAATTATCCAGTAAGCAGACAGAATCTCATGAATACTCAACAGTACCAAAAACTACAGAGAAGATATTTTAATGAAGACATGCAAATACTTGAAAAGATGATATACTTTTTCCCTGCTTATAAATTATTGAAGCTTGGCAACCCATATCCCACACAGATTGACCAATTCAGCACCAGGGGAAGAGTGAGAGAAGAGGGAAAATGCTTTTCTGAAAAAAAAAAAATGAACAGGGAGAGATACTTTTGCATTTCTGACCTCAGTCCCATATTCCAAGTTAGCCCTGAGAACACGAGGAAGGAAGGGCTAGGATAATTTGGCAAATGTCCGCAAATGACAGAGGGAAAAACAAGGGGGGCCACTCAGAGGTTTGCCTGGGCAGGCAGACACGGCGCCCCTGGACCTTGCCCACGTTAGCATCAATTACTGTCCATCAACATCCGTCCCCGTCAGAGTGGAAGGTGCAGTGACCAAGGGACAGAACAGCCTGCACATGGTGCGGTAACTGTGGGCACGAATCTCAGGTGGGAACGTGAGGCCGGGCAGGGGGAGCAGCACCTCCTAGGGGGGCTTTGCAGGTACCGTCAGTGCCTCAGCGAGCGTCACAAAGGAGATTTTCACACTGGGGCAAAGGACTCCACCATGCTGTGCCAAATGGCTCTGTTACGGTTTCTGGGAGCCAGGGCTCAGAAAATAGAATGGAGCCCCAGTGACTGGCTTTGGTGCTCTAATTTTGGGTCAGCCTAGTTTAGATGCGGCCCCTAGCTGGCAGAACTGATGTCACCGTGCGCTTTCTCCCTCAACTTGAAATTGATTTGAAACATGCTTAGAGTTTCTGAGCTCTTTGTATCATCGCTGTTAATCCTTTTGTATTATTTGACTTAATCATGAATGCATATTGAATATAGCACATTATTGAACCTTCCTATTAGAGCCGAGAAAACAGAATCTCAGAAAGATTAAATTACTCTTCTAAGGTCAATTTTTCAAGCCCTGGCAAGAAATATCATTCATTTTGTGAGTGTTGACTGAGCCCTCATCACGTCCTGGGGGAGGGGGACAGGCATGGAACCAACAGATAAATTTCCTCTTTAATTGCACTTGAAGCCCAGAAGTAGAGGCAGGCATTAAAACCGCCGCCTACACAAAACACATAAGCTTATGCAATGTGATGGCTGTCACAAGAGAATAAAATAAAAGGCTAAGTGTCAGAAGCCCCGTGTAACATGAGCCCCAAACATGGATAAGGACTGTCCGGGCAAACAGTAGAAAATGCATTCCATGAAGATGGACTAGCATGGACCAATATTTTGGGGAGAAAAGTGTCGTGTGACTGAAATGGAGTCAGAACGATGAGGTTCTGACGCAGGCCAGTCGGGACAGCCAGAGTTCCGGTTCCCATGACTTAAGCTTGTAACGAATGCTTCTGTTTGTTCTCAGGTGCACCTGGCTTGAACACCAAATCATACTGTCTCGTGGCCACAGGTCCCCTCCTTTGTGCGGCACAAGCCAGACGCAAATGTCCCACTTATGTACATTACAAATGCCAAATGGTCATGCTGTGTGCTCACGACTTGAAAAATGCTTTTATTGACGCAGAACACACCCATGACTGAAGCTGTAGTTCTCACAAGTTGAATGGAGATACAACGTGATTGGATTATGAGTAGACTTCTGATAAAATTATACCTCAAAAGTCAATACATATAATTCATAAACAAGCATGTGCTAGTGATTGTAATATTAAATCGGGTGAGGTGTGAGTGTGTGTGCATCTGTGTGCTACTGAGGATTGAGCCCAGGGCCTTTGCACTGAGATACATCCCCAGCTCATTTGTTTTGTTTTGATTTTGAGACAAGGTTTTAGTGAGTCACCGATTTGCCCAGGCTGGGCTTGAACTGGTCAACCTCCTGCCTCAGCCTCCAGAGTGCTGGGATTATAGGCCTGTGCCGCCCATCCCAGCTCAGATGACCTTTCTTGAAGCATTTTTCCTTCTTAGTTTTTCTGAATTTCACCTTGGAGAAATTCGACAAAAACAGCCATGTCTAGGTGTGACAGTCGAAGTTCTCATGTAATACATCAGTTCAGAAGTTAACCTTCATGTAGGTGAGGGTATCTAAGGCAGTGGTGGCCTCCAATACTGCCTGTCAGACAGCTGCTCTTATCCAAAGAAAAACAGGTGGAACCCGTGACACAGCTAGCAGAATGCTGCCGCACTCCACACATGACCTGTAGCAGACCCCGTGCAGCCAGAGTCCTTTCCTCAGCTTGATGGTGAGCCTTGAAAAGCTAAGAGGAAATGAAACACTGACTGGAGGCAAGAACAAAGAATAAATGTCCAAAAATGGACCCCGGATCACCCCGAGAATCTAGAGAGAAGTGACTGGAAGTGGTCCCAGCAGGCTGGAGCTGCGTAGGGTGGGATGTGGAGGTGAGTTTTAGTGCCGCCTGGAGGGTGGCATGTGTGTGAGGACGAGTGGGTGAGGACAGAGCCTTGAGTGTCAGTAGTGAAAGAAAGGAGCGGGGCTAGAAAGAGCCCCGTGGTCCCTCAAGACAGAAGAAAACAAGCAGTCTGAAGAGGCTAGCCACCTCTGCCTCTCCGCCAGACGACCTGGCTACAGGAAGGAATGGGCTTCTTGAAGTAGGCCTGGGTTAGTCACCTTTTTTGGGTGAGACACAAGACTCATAACTTAAAGGAGGAGAGACTCAGGTTGGCTCACAGTTCCAGAAGGTCTCAATCCACTCACGGTGGCGAACAGTGGCACGGGGCACGGCCCAGGGCGGAGCCAGGGAGCAGCTGCTCACCTGGTTGTTGCCAAGAGCAGCTGGGAAGAACCAAGGACAAGGACAGACCCTCGGGCCACACCCTTAGTGGTCGGCCTCTCCCGAGGAGGGGCTGCCTCTTAAGAGCACCTGGAGTTAATAGGCTGACGCACAGGACCCAATTAACCTTGCAAGCGTAGAGTCTTTTCTAGAACGCTCCAGGATCCAACCATTACAGACTCTCAAACTCTTATAAACAAACCTTGAGCATAGAATACACACGTGAAAACATTCTTCCTGAGGAAAAGGTAGAGAAGGAGAATCAACATCTCCAGGTAGTCACGTTTTCCTTTTCCAGTTTTCTCCCTTAAAAAAGTGTAATCCAGCCACTCCACACGTAACGACCATCCTGCTTTGCTTAAAAGAATAACAACGTTAGAATTTAGGAACGAAGGTGAGTAATAACAGGACAACAGAAAAATGTGTTGATCAAACTCAGGTAATTAAAGGGAAGTACAAAGTTGCCTCAGAAAAGATGAATGAGTTCCAAGGTTACAAGAAAAAGTAAATTCAAATGGAAATTTAATGAGACACAGTGAAGAGTGACAATAAAATGTGCGAGAGAATAAAATGAGGTTAAAATGTTGGAAGCTTAGCACCAGGAAGATGCTCAAGAACAGAACAAACAAACACAAAAACAAACCAGCGTGGACGAACGCAACCCGAGCGTGAGTAGGTGACGGAGGCAAGAGGCGCAGACACGCGAGCGACCCCCAGGAGCAGCGGGCGATCTCTGCACACGCCGCCCCGGGCCGCCTTGGACACACTGCCTGTGAACATCGTAAGATTTGGAAGATGAAAGTGGCCTGAGGGCTTACAGGCAGAAGGGTCAAACACTTTCAAAAGGTGAGAAAATTAGACCAACGACAGACTTCTCAAGGGTGATGTAAAACAAAATACTCCAGAGTAGGAGGGGATCGTGATCAGTCAAGCTGTCCCTTCACTGTGGAGGTTACAGAAAAAGAAGCTTAAGTATGCAACAGTTGCAGACCACCCCCAACCCTAGCCTCTCTTCGGAAATCTCCAAGCACAAGCTTTCTCCATTTGAGAGAAGACGCCAGACACAAGGAGAAACTGCAGCCGGACGTCATCATAATGGACTCTCCAGCAGGACAAACGCCGAGGTAGGGACGGGTGGGAGAACGCGGTGGGAACCACAGTGGTCAGACGGCGAGGAATGACACGCGACTGAGAAGAGGAAGGCAGTGGGAGCGGAGAGCAGAGGAAACTCGTTGATCCCTGTGTGGGTAGCAGCTCAAAGACAGAAGACATGACTAAAATCCGACAAACCGGATTTGTTTTAAAAAGATTAAGAAAGAAAATAGGGAATGAAGCTCTAAAGGAGGCAAGCCTTATTGTGCCAAAAAGCATTCTAGGAAAAAGGAGTTTAGACTTTCCTGATACCAAAAGAAATGTGAAGTATAGAAAACAACATTTCACGGAGAACAGATACTGTTAATATACATACACTGTTAGATATCATGAAAAAATTGAGTTAGAATATATCCATCATATCAATAAATGCAAATGAACCTACATTATTTACTAAAAGAAAATGACGTCCAATCTGGCCGGCAAAGGAATCATGCGTGTGAATTTGTGTGGGCACATGACTGTGTGCACGAGTCTCCTAATATGAATAACCGCGCGCACACACACCTGCAACAAAGTAACTCAGAACCCAGGAAGAAAGCACAGGTCGTGCTATGCCAGGGAATGCAAATGGTAAGAAGGCAGAGGTTGACTCCTTATACTAATTTATAAAGTATCCAACCCAAAAGGAATTAATGTTACAAGCCCATCCTTTAATCCTAAAAGACACAACTTTCATTGAAGATATTAAAGTCAACGGCATATTCATCAAATAACACAGTAACAACCTTTATGAGGAGGAGACAATGGAAACACAAGGAGGAAAAACACCCTGGGAATTTTTTAACACCACTATTGGTCTAAGGTGTGTCATGTGAACAAAACATCATACTACATAGAAAACATCATTGGGTTACACAAAGACACGTTACAGACAACACTCCCGCAATGCAGTAGCAGGAAAATGCAATACTAAAAATTTAATAATGAATTTCACTTCAAAAAATTTAAAAAGAACTTTCAAACCATCTAATACAACTCTTGAGGGGAAGGATTTATACAACCCATAAAGCAGAATTTACAAAAAGTAAATGATGAAAAACAAACAAAAAATATCAGGTCTGTGGAACATGTGAAGCAATATTCATGGGAAAATATCATTGCTCGAACATAGGTCAGTGTAGATGAAGAAATAGAAGTGGATGAATTTTATTTGCACTTCAAAAGCCAAGGAAAAATAGAAAAACATGAAAATGTATATAAAAGAGGAAAAAACAAAAAAAGGAAGTTTAATGAAACAACACAAAAACAGTATTTAAAAATTTTAAAGTCTTTCTTATTTGCATATGAAATCACAACTTCATCAGCTAATTTAAATAAAAAGAAATAAGCCACAAGTTTATTGACTAAGAAATACCAAAATGAATGGCAGAAAGAATGTGAGACTCATTGAAAGTCAGTATTGCAATTAAATTCAAAATACTCAGCAAACAGGTAAACAAACAAAATTTCTAAGAAAAACCTGCTTCCTAAAATCTACGATGAGCGATAGAAAACGCATTAGAACAATTTTAGTAGAAGAAATAGGGAAAGCACTCAAACGCTTCCGCGGGGAGAGTTCCAGACTTCATATGATGAGATAATTCTACAGCACAAACATTAATTGAGTGTGAAAGCATGAAGCAAAGCTTCGCGGATGTTTTTATAAAGGTTGTGTAGGGGTCATACCCAAATCTGACAATAAGGACAGTGTAACATGCATGGGGATTTATTCCTGGAACGCCATGCTCAATGGTAAGAAACCTTTTACTCTAATACAGTTCGCTATTAATAGACCTAAGTAAAGCAACTTTACATTTATCATTTTAGACACTGAAAAGCTTTTATCAAAATCCAACACTGAGTCTTAATTTAATGCAGTGCTCACAAACAAGAACTGAAGCATCTTCCTTAACTCAGTCCTCGAGTTCTGACTTAGTAGAGAGACTCCAGAGAGAATTCGGAACAAGAGAAGTGTAACCATTGCTACGAAAAATCATACTGAAGGTATTACTGGAAACACTGCAATTTAATTCGAGCAATCAGCTTGACATGTACAAGTTGAAAAAATAGAATTAAATCCACGACTGTCTACAGATGGGGTAAGTAGATCAGAAAAGCTCTGAACAAAGACCGGCTAAGCAGTAATCGAGCTCAGTGGGTGCTAGGAAACGCAGCAAACACACAGAGATCACTGTGAATTAAATATTGTGATGAATTTACAGAAACAGTCGAGGGCGTAATAATCAGCAATGACCTTAAAATTAGGAGACTTTAAAAATATTCTGAAGGACAGAAAGATTAAGATTAATTAAGATTAATACTGGATCAATTAAAAGGATGTCACTAGTTCTTGGATGTGACACTTCAACACAAATTTACAATGGTCACTAGTACAGTAAAATCTCAAAATAAGATGTGAACGGGCTTTCTTTGGGTGCTGGACAAATTCATAAAATGTTTACATAGAAAAGTAAGGACAAAATAAGAGTTCAGGGAAAAAGAAAGAGAAGCCATTATAAGAGAATTAATTCTATTAGGCATCAACACCTCCAGAACATCTCTCACTGGAAGCGTGTGGCTATGGAACATACATAGACAGATCAAGGAGTGGAACAGGTAGGAAATCTAGACAAAGGCCCAAGTACATACTGAATTTAGCGTACAGTTAAAGACATCTCAGATAACCAGAACAAATATGTCTTGATTTATTTTCCGTCACTTTAAAAAGTGTTTTTTGGCCATCTGACTAACTATTCAGAAAAAGGTATGTTTAGATCAATTCTTTCTCTAGAATAAATTTGAAATTAATCAGGATTTAAATGTAAAAATTATGCTATAAACATATAAAAATCATTAGTGAATTTCTTTGTTGTATTAATGAAAGCCTTTCTAACTACACATCATATCATAGTTTCAGTAAATGGAAATGTTATACATTTAACTAAGATTACAGAGAAAGGACAATAGAATGTTTGCTTTTCACATGCAGAGGCAAGAGGCTGTAGTGTTTTTACTGGGGGTTCAAATACAAGTTACAAACTGGAAGAAAATCTTTGCAACATAATCAAAAATAAAAAGCTAATATTACCGATGAGGAAAGAATTTAAAAAATAACACCAGGACAAGAGTATGGAGCCATTGCTTTGAAGTTCATTTCTCCTAATTTCAATATTTAATTTTCTGTCTATAAACCAGTCAGTCGAGCATCTGTGCTCACCAGACCTTCCCAGACTTGTCTGAACCAATGTGTGCACAGCCTGGCGCCTGGTCCACATACAACAGAAGCATCCTCCCCCAGAAGAGAAGGGGGGATGTCTATACATGGGTTCTGAGAGGATGGGCGTCCTGAAATCATGTCACAGAAGTAGCAAGGAGTTGCGTCTTTAGTACCCCCATGGGTCCAAATTGCCCATGCGTGTGGCTTGAAGCAAATTACTTATCCTAAAATCTAGCGGTTGTATTTTATTTAGCTAATTTATTTAACGATTATATGCACAAATTCCCTAAGTTTAATCATTATGTATCATAAATGTACACTGATATATATATATAAATATAATAAATAGCATGTAACATAATAATAAATAATTTCATGGAAAATAAATACATGAATAAATATGTGTATATTTTTAAAAGGGAGAAAGCAGTAGTACTTACCTCACGAAGCCGTTCTTCATGAAACAATATTTTTAAATGCAATATTTGGAACAGTTTCTAATGTAAATAAATATACAATATGCTAGTTATTACTGCATTATCAACTAGCATTTTTGTTAACTTAATTATAACATCTTAAAGCATGGAGTTAGCTATAGAAAATGTAGAAAAAATAGGAAGAATTTGAATTTTTTCTGATCTATCTAACTATTTTGCTTGTTTATTTTTTCATTTCAGCTTTTTACTCTTTAAAAAGTGGTGCAATACGGCTGTCTGCCCACAGCCTAAGTGAGCTCTTCACGTCCAGGTCAAGCGCTGGACTTTTCTGTTCCTTTCTCTGCGCCTCACTCTGCGTACTGTGGAACACAGTACATGCCCAGAAAGAGCAAAACAAAATTCACGAGAAAATACCCCCATCAGGCCACTGCTCGGCTAGGCCTGTCACGAGAAATTAGGTTCAATAAACACAGAGATTGGGCCCAAATTGCACAGAGAGGTTCAGACGGGGCTTCTAACCCCTACCGCTTGGCGGCGGGTGGTGAGAACTTAGTCCCTGTCTTGACGCACCCGATGTAGATTATGTCTCTCCACTTAGAAATTAGAAACATTATTCAGAAAACTCTTGCATGTGGTTTGACCACCAAGAGATACCACAATACTCAAGACATTGGTATATTTATTCATTTTGGTTTGGATTTCTTTTTACAAACTCTAGCAGATGTATCCCTCTAACAAAATAAAATCATTTCCCAAGTGTCCAGGCAGAATGTGTTTTCACAGGCACACAGTAGTCCACCTGCTGATATTTTACGATTGATTTCATCATAAACCTCATTTCCAACTTTTTCTGTTACGCGTGTAGTGGGATTACAATTTCACGTGTACATTTTTGGAGTGTCTGGCTGAGCTCTTTCCCCATGGAAACACTTCACAGGGGTTTAGGTCATAATCCCAAATTGGCCTCTGGAAGTTCTGAAAAGTTAATCCCCTCACAGCTAGTATCACGAAGATTGCCCATTTACTTATAACCCAGTCAATACTAGTATTCTAAAGTGCTTAAGCCTCAGTCAATTTCATTGCTAGGTAAAGGTGACACGTTGGGCTGTTGCCGGTCGCTCAGTAGACTGAAGCGTTTGACCTGCGCTGATGACAGCGCTAGCTCCTCTCCGATTGCCTGCTAATGTTCTTTTTCCCACTTTCCCACTTAACTATTCTTATCTAAATGATTCTCAAGTAGCTTTAGAAAAACTATGTAAACAATAACAACCCTCGTCTGCTGTGTAGGTCAAAACATGTGCCGGTTTCCTTTGCAAACTTTATGCTTTATTTTGATGTTCCTGTCAAGTTCTAAAATTAGCTGTACCTATGAGGACATGCGTTTTGCCTTGTTAGTCTCGTCCACAGTGCCAGGCACCGAAAGCGGATGCCCTGCTCACCTGCACAGCCGATTGTAGCTTCTTTTGCTGTGTAGTATCACTGTGAGTCATTAGTGGGCACTGGCATCGTTTTAGAGTATAATGTGAGGTGGGGATTTAACTTTCCTCCCCAGTGGCAGCGGATTTTATCAGAAATAACTATAGAGCCTCCTCTCCTTCTGCCCCAGGTTCACGATGCTGGTTAGTTTATGCATGCTTCTGTGAAACAAAGTCAGATTCTGGACTATCTGTTTCCTTCTTCACTGATACGTTTGCTTTTTTGGGACTGATATTAGAATATTTTTAATATTAAAGTTTTAAATTTTGAAGTTTTATATGACATGTCACACTTTTCTATGAATTTGACAAAAATTCATGAATTTGTTGTAGAAAATTTATACAATCTATACAACATCAAACTAAAGAAAGTAGTATTTTCGTTATCACCTATTATATCCTCTGCAAGAAATACAATCACATTGCGTCTCTATAGCTGTCCCAGTTTTTCCTCCATGAATTCTATCTGCTTACGTACATGCTTGTGGTCTCTCAGCTGGGAGAGCTCGGGCCCTTTGTGGTTTACTGATGTGCTGCTGTTGCTCCGTTTCCCATCCTTGCCCTGATATCTGGCTCAATCCCAGATTCTGTGCAGACTCTGTTCTCTGGTGTGTGCAAACCACAGACTTCGTGCGATTCCTTGGGTCTCACCACAAACCCAATCCCACCGTCACCTCGCTGTGTCAGGCAGAACTCCCAGCGGGGGCCTTTCTCTCACGTCTCCATCAATGACAGCCTTCTGGGTGCTAGGCAGAGTCGGATCAGACACCGAACCAGTCCTAATCAGGGGCTTTTCCTACCGTACCGAATTGTCAATTCATAGAACTATAGCATTTCAAAGCTAGGGAAAACCCACAACATTTGGCCTAAGACTTAAGTGTACGTGATTTTTCCACGTGTTCGGAGTCCTGGGACACGTGAGTGTTGACAACGGAGCGTCAGTTAGTGGGAGTGAAGCAAAGATGGGGACTCCTGTGAAGACGGCTCTGAGCGCGGGAGGGTTTACCAGCCAGGAGGCAGAGAGCTCGCAAAGGTTAGAGAGCCAGTTTTCTTTGAATCTCAGGCAATAAAAGTTACATAATACAGCAGACCAGTAAACTCCCACCAAAATGCTTGCATGTATGTGTACCCTGTGACTTAGAGACCGGACTGCAATTATCTTCTGTTTCTTGTGGAAGAAGATGGGTCACTTGACATGTCAAGTTTGGACTAGAGAGAGAGAGAGAGAGAGAGAGAGACTGGGGCCAGAGTCGGTCTGTGAAACACCCTGTCTTCTGGGATGCACTCACATAACTGGAGAATTAAAGGGCTCCTCCTGCACCCACCAGGGGCACAATCACAGTGAATTTAAAACCGTTTCTGAAGGAATCCTACTGGGAGTGTTTAGATCCGCAATTACAGTAAATGAAGATTCAGAATTAGCAAACGCATTTCACTTAATTAGAAGCATTAAGTAAGTACCATCAAATGTACAGTAGTGGGTGTACTAAAATGAGAAAAATGGCTGACCCTGAAAAACATTTTATTTATTTTTTATGTAACTTGCCTTGTGTTTACGGAACCATTAATGTATCCTCCAGCGAAAAGATAAAAAGACACAGACAATGAGAGCAAGTACCTTTGTCTTTAACGTAGGTACGCGCCACCATCTGTGTAGCTCTGTGCGCACATTCCCGCTTTCCTGCAGGAACTGGAGAGGACGGTTTTCACAGAACGTTGTGGACCTCTTCTTCTTATATCTTCTTTTAACTCTGATGCTTTTTGGTGCTAAAATTCCCAGAAAAAAAAAAAAAAACTAAAGGGAAAGTTGGAAAGAGGAAAGAGGAGCGCCAGAGGGGGCAGCCTGCCCCAGGGCAGCAGCTGGCCCGAGGCCGGGACTTGCTCTTCGGTTCTCTACCTGGCACAGGTGCATCTTGGGTGTCTACAGTGAAACTCGCCAGGCGGAGGAAGTAGTTCAGATCTAAGTTTGATTCTGCGGACAAGCATGTGCATGTCTCAAACATGGAATCGCTGTATCTTGTGAGCTCAGCATCAGCTAATTCTGGAGCAGTCCTGGCCAGCACCAGGGCTCTGGAGCACGCCCGGCGCTCTGGCCCCGCCTCCCCGTGCTCCGGCCTGATTCTCCCTTATCTGCACTGCTTTCCACTTCAGACTCACTGGAAAACATGGTGGTTACCAGATACTGCTCTGGGACCTGCTCTCCCACGACACACACTCAAAACAGATGCCAAGTCAACAAAACCACCAAATAAAACAAATACTTCTCCTAGTGGTAATGGGAAAGCTATCTTTGCTGCTCTTGGGTCAAATAATTGATTATTTAGGTAATTATCAGTGTTTTCAATGCTTGCATGAGTATCTGTCTCCAAGCTCTTTGTTATAATAGTTAAAATTAGAAAATGTCCTCAGAACGGCCTTCATCCTGCGGTTGTCACAGGACCAAGACCCGAATCAATACATCTTCTAAATCAAAAAAGAATTCACAGACACCATATCTATCATACACATGAAAAGAAAGTGAGCATGATAAACAGAAACTATCTGTGGGTTAAACATTTTTAAAAAGGATTTCAATGGCTGTATTCAAAAATGTATGTATCTCTTACTAAGGAAACTCAGACTGTTAAAGTTTTACTTCATGGCAAAAGTTCAAAGATGAGGATGATTTGGGGACTATCGTATAATTATGGGACCACATTTCTCAAGGCAAAAACTAACACCTTTCAACTGACTCCTGATCTGAGGGCCCGGGTCACTGAGAGAAGAGTTTGCAAACCAAAGCCAGGGTGACTCGTAATTGCGTGGTAAGAACCCGGCCAGGCTCCTGTGGCCCTGCGGGCAGAGATTCCCTCGGCAGGGCTGAGTTGCTGGGGCAGAGGGCTTGCGGCCAGCAAGACCTGTGGGAGTTGGCATGTGGCCTCTCGCAGGTTGCAGTGGGGACCGGGCTGAGCAGCCGGGGGCAGGATTGCCGTGGCTCGGCCTTCTGCACTCGGGCTGCGCCAGATGTAGCTTGTGTGAGGGAGAGGCTAGCCACGAAGCTTCCTTTCCCAGGCACATCGAAAATGAAGCAGCTGCCTGTGGCGGAGACCCTGCTGGCACCAGAATGGTGGCACAGTGCTTTACAGACTCTGTCCTCCTGCAAGTGCAGGCATGCTCATCAGGGAAGATGAGGCCCAGAGAGAGCCCAGCTGCTTGTCTGGGGTTCCCGCTCACCACCTCAGGCCTGGGCCTCAAAACATGGGCCATCGGTCAGCCAAATGCGTGACTGTGACTCTGTGTGTGTGTGTGTGTGTGTGTGTGTGTGTGTTCTTGTATTCTTTGAAATAGGAAAGAAACCAAACCACATGCCCTTCTAACATGTACTCTAAATCTGATGAAAGTAAAAGCAGGATTTTGATTCTCTCCTTCTTGAACAATGCACACACCACTAAGTGCGCACACTTTTTCTACCCTCAAAATACGCAGCAGTGAGTTTCCGTAGCTGAGAGGCCTGCCGGGTTTTCACCCTTAACTAAGCATGCAAGACGAGTACCAAAATCATTACATTTATGTGTTTTTAATGGTCTGTCGGGGTTGTGTTCGGTCCGTAGCTAGCGACTGAGCGGAGCAGTCGCCGAGGGTTTTTAGAATTCGCACGGCTCTTTCGACACAATAATTTGACAACACCGAGGGCTTCCGCCATTCCCACAGGTTGTATTTTTGAGTCTGGCAGCGCGGTGCATAGCAATCAGCTGTCTGGGTTTTGTGTTCCCACCACTTCCTCGTGTTGGATGAAGTGTCCTCGCAGAGGCCCAGGACCCCCGTGGAGTCTCCCACGGGGAGGAAACGCGCTCTCCTGGCCTCGGGGAGGCCTGTCGCATGGGCTGTCCAGGGAGGCCGAGTGACCGCCGCTCCTGCCAGCCTCGCTGCCCCTTGTACCGTTCTGGTGAGAGCCCTTCGGTGTGCTCACGCCGCACAGTTGTGTCACTGCCGTTGTGTTTAGGGGAATCGGTGCTGCAGAGCACCTCCAGGGGGCGGACGTGGAGGACAACCCCCAGCGTGGAATCGTGGAGACAGAATCAACTCTCAGCTCGGTAGAACTGGAGAACGTGAAACACCTTGCGTTTATTAGACAGCAGCTTCACGCCACGCATCTCAGCGATCCCGCCGACAGCAGTTCCCTGATTCCCCTTCTCATCTTCTTCATTCGGTGTTTCCGCAGTAGACATTTGTAATCACAAATTCGATTTTGACAGAAGTCTGACATTAAGGAAGTTTCGCTGAGTTATTTAGAATTACGAATGGCCTCATTTATTTTTAAAGAAAATAAGTTAAGATATGAAGAATGTTAAGTGAAATAAATCAGACACCAAAGGTTAAATGCCACTTGGTTTCTCTGGAGAAACCTCAAGTATACATCAGAAGTAAAATCGACGTGGCAGGAAACAAGGAAGGAGACATTTTGCAGAGGGGGGAGCTGGACGGGGAGGAAGGGCGGGAGAGGAGGAGGAGGTCGCGGGTGACGAAGACACAGGCACACTTGTACCATTCCCTAAAACAAGTATGACCGCTACGTACCGCGGCCATATGCTAACAGAAGGCTTGAAGTGATCAAAATTAGGGAAAGTAGTAGCAAGTAGATCAAAAGAGATATGTTGAAATTTGGGCACCTGGACACAACAGAGCTGCTTCCCAAGCTTGTGTGTATTTGAGGTCTTCAGTAATTTTTGATAAATACATATCTGAAATTTGTGTGACGAATACAAAAATAAATTCCCAGTTTTCTTAGGAAGAGACGAATGGTTCTTGAATCCTCAGAACAAATATTGCTGAACACGTTTAAGCACAGGCACACCGTCTACAGGTGGTGGGAAGCGTGGGTGACTTCACGGGAGGCGAGTCTTCTCCACCACGCCCCTGTGCCATCGTCTACGACAAGCTGGCCAGCTCTTCAAGCCTGTCACGAGGCCCAGGAACGCCACAGAGGGTCCCAGGCACGTGCCGCTGCACATTATCAACCTGCACTTGCTGGGGAGGAGCGATCAGAGGGAAGACAAAGGCCTCTGCAAAAACAACGAGGCCCGCGGCTCTCATTTGGGAGCATCAGGGAGGGGAGTCCCCTGTGCCCACTCCCAGGACGGCACTGGGCACAGGCCCCAGGTTCCCAGGTTCCTGGCAGGGTCCAGGGAGGTTTGGACAATGTGCCAAGCTCTTACACGCCAACAGGGAATTTGGGAAATTCTGCTTGCAACATTAGGAGGACAAGTGTGACAGGAGAGACCTCTTCCACGTTGTTATCACAAAAATATTGTCGAATAGAAATTTCATTTTTGCATTTGGGAAATGTGTTGTTTTCCCTCAGACTTGATACAGTTCAGTATAAATAAAAATAATTATATTTTAAAAGATATTTAAAATAATCTTCACAGAGTATATGGTTTATGATTTCTTTGCAATAAATATAATTGCAAATCATGTAGTTATGGATAAGTGTTTACTTATCGTATCTTTGGCTGTATGTGTGAGTAATTTGAGTAGCATACCTAATGTTAAAGCCTTAGTTTGTTAAAGATTTCTGAGATATATATTTTAAATGTTCAAAAAAGAATAAACTACTTAAAGCCCCTCGGTCAACTTAGGCGGCTCTCAGATAATTTCATGAAATGGGAAAAAATCAGTTTCAAATCAACTCCTTTAAAAAGAAAATTGCAGGTTGCAGAGTAGCCAAGTGGCGCCACCAAGCAGTACCGGTTACGGCCGAAGCCAAGCAGCTTTTCCGAGTAGCAGCGGTGCCCTAGCCATGCAAACCATTGTGAACTACGGGAGAAACCGTAAGCCACGCCTTACCCACCTGAGCAGACTGGAAGCGCAGCCACACGCCAAGTGCGACAGTTCACCTCCACCAGCAGAGAGGTGCGCGTTCAAATCCCCGAAGTTCATCACCTGTTAATTTGTTTTCTAAATTTTTTTGTTTTCTGAGCATATTTGTGTCACTGCTTTCGTTAAGAACTTCTGAGTGACTGATTCCCACTGAATTTCCCTCGCTGTGCTGCTGTGTTCTCAAGCACCCCAGCTTCCTCTCCACTCTCCTTAAGACCCGGAAAGCTTTTGGCTGATCTCAGACCGCCGAGGTCGCGTCCCCAGGGCCTGAGCGCTGCCTGGCCACATGTGGGTCCCAGCGACCCCCAGCGTCGCGGCTTCCCGCCCGGCTCCTGCCCCCAGCGCGGCAGCGCCTCCCGGCGGACCGCAGGGGCGCCCTCGCCCCCAGGATCGCGCCCAGAGGGTCCCCATTTGCGGCCTTCCAGAAGCCTGGGCAGGAGCCGGCCACGGCCACTAGATGGCAGCCTGCCCCCCAGCATGGTCGGAGAGGCGGCAACCCAAAAATCCGGGGATTTGACCGGATGTGCAGGAGGTGCTCGCATGGACCGTTCTCCTCAGCACGCCCTGAGCCACCTGGTCCGAGTGGCTCTCGCCTGGAAAGGCTCCCAGCCCAGAGGTGGCCGCTGGATATTATTTTCTTCCAAATTTCAAACAGGTTAAACTTATATTTTAACCATTTAAGGTGAATTAAAATGTAGTTTCTTGTCCCAGAACAATCTCGCAAACTCACAGGGATGTCCGGCTGCCTGCTTCCTGCCTCGGCCTCCCTGGGGCGGGTTGGAAATGACCTTCCGCGGGGACGGGGACATCTGTGGTTAGATTTGTGCTGAGGGTCTTCGACTTCTTTAATTTATTTAACAATATTTGTTTAGGTAAAAAAGCATTTTATTTAAAATGATTTGAGCAACGTGTACTGTTTCTCCTGAAGCATACAGTTAGACAAATGAGTATAGTGTCTAAAAATGAGCATATTGTCGATACACACAAAATTTAAGAAAAACATACTCCCGTTTCTTGGCAGAATAGTCAGAGCCCCTGGAAGGCTGATTCTAAGCCCCAGGTGTCCGTGTTGTCCTCGGCAGAGATGTGGGAGGCAGGTTTTGCTTCAGGAAGATCTCGGTAACTAGCCGGTCACAGGTCCTCCCGATGTTCCACGTTATTAAACACGTGCGCTTTGACGGCTTTGAGAAGAAAGTCACCCAGGTGTCCTCTCCACCCGTCATCCCGCAGCTGCAGCTGCTCAGAGCTCCCGACGCGGACACTTGGCTTACGTCCCCGAGACATGCCCCCGTGGCTGAGAAGTGTGGTGATCCCTGGGTGTGGCTTATTCTAACCTCACTGCAGGTGGCAGATGGGGCAGTAAGGCCACTTAGCGAAATGCAAGCAGAGTGCCACAGAAGATGTTAATCTGTGCAAAGTACGGAATATTTTGCCACGGCTTTGGTCCTGGGACCTAAAACGCCTTCCTGATTGGGACAGTCTGTTAAACTTCTCACGTCTTACGCTGCATACTCTTCAGAATTCACTCACAGTTTTGACGGATAATTAGATGATGGAATTGATTCCGGACTGGTCAGTTGTTTTGGAATTTGCACTTGAGCAGTTATCTTAAAGTGAAATTTGTATGTTATCTCCAATATTTTCTGTGAAACTGGAAAAATGGGCAGAATAATTGTGACCCAGAGCACTGAACATGCAAATAGCATAGCTTTCTTCAATTCTCCCCGATTCTGAGTGGTTCATCCCTCTCCATGCCCCCTCCCCCGCAAAAAAGCCAGTCCTACTTAGTTTGCTCTATGTGTGGCAAAATGGAGCTACACTGACGCCTGTGTCCTGGCCACGGTCACTCTGCCCGTGACCCAGGCCTCGTGATCACTCAACGTCATTTTGGTTTCTTGGCTACAATAGAAACAACACAATTTCCCCTCATATTTCATCTTTTAAAAATATTATCTAAAATGTTGTTAGAATGTTCTCAGTGTTGCTAAAACCAAATAGATTTCTATGCAGGTGTATATTACGAAGAATATTTAGGCTTCCGAAAATACAGTTTTTCCCCAGCCTTGAAGCTATGTCTTTGAGCTTGTACTTCAGGACAGCTGTTTAGGTCCTCCGTGCAATTGCAAATCCCGGCAGCTGTGTGGTACAGGGCACAGTCGATCGTATCCTGAACACGCGTCAGGTCCTGGGTTCACCCTCTGGCTTCAAAACACAAAACAAAAGGTACGCAGTATCGGCTGAGGTGTATGAAGTCTGTTGGCCTTTGGTCCACAAAAAAAAAAAAAAATGTTATTTGGTCATATGTGTGGTGCTTTATGGGGAATAAAACCCAAGGACCCCTGAGAAGACGACCTGCCCAGCTCCCTGCGGCCCGCTGGTTCTGAGGCTGCCTTATCTTCTTAGGTTTTACAAGTGGTGAGTTCGAGGACCCGAGGGGTCTGAAGCCCAGGGGTCTAGCCTCTACCGTCATTTCATCCGGGCTGCTGGAGTCTTGCCGAGCTCCCCTGCCGGGACTGGGGCGGCCTGCTGTGCAGAGGTAGTGGAGGGTCGTCTGGTCATCCGTGAGCATCCCGAACCCCCACTCCTTCCTGTTTGCAACCTCAGCCCTCACTCGGCTCCACCTGCTGGGAGCTGCGGCTGACTGACGCCTACCGGTAGTCTGTGAGATCTGTGTTGGAAACAACCTAACAGGTGCACGAGACGTGATCCCGAGTTGGCTGCACTTAAAGGCGGGTCTGCTGTAGCCAAATCCTCATGGCGTTCCGACCTTCTGTTGAGATATTTGGTATCATCAGTTATATGCTTCGGGCTCTCAGCAGCAAAAAGGCCTCAGACTTCAGGCTCAGGGGTAACATGAAATCACGCCAGAGGGAGGAGGCCCTGTGGTGGTCAGGACTGGAGGGCCGGGGAGAACGGCTGGTGTCTGGGGGTTCTGGGGCCGGGAACGTACGCTTGGCGTGTGTGGTGGTAATTTATACTGAACGATAAGCTACACTGCTGAATATTATATTTTTCTAATGACTCATTATTCTGGAATGATGAGGAGATGAGTAGGAATATAAGTGTATTGAAGGCATAATTGCTTTCTATTCAAACAGAAGCACGTCGTGTCTACATGGGAGAAACGCCTGGTGAATAGAATTTCTGTTCCTTTCCAGTTTGCGGCAGCGCTGCCACAAATGTGCATATAAAGCCCTAATTGCTTTAATTCCGTCCGTTACCTGATTATTTCTCTTGGCCACAGCATGTCCTCCCTGTATACCTCTCAGGGCTTTTTTCCCGCAGCAATACCCTTACCCAGTGCCTTGTGATTACGGACGTGCCATTTATCACGCCTCCACCCGTGTAGACCCAGGTACTGACATAAACAATTTGCAAACACTTAGGAAGAAACTTGCCTGAACTCTGTGTCCAATCTGCCAAATTTTATTTATCAGTGATACACACATGTCCATATACTTCTGAGTGGATAGCTAAGCACACAAATTTGCCGCGTGCATGTGGAGATGCACATATGTATGTACGATTTTAAAAGCTTTCTACAAATGCATGTATTTATATATACATATAAAATCAAGTAACACTAAATTTTAAGATGACACAAAAATGTTACCCACATTAGTTATTAATACTCATAAACTTAAGAGAACACTTGTGCATACACACAAAGAGATGGCTGCCAGTTAGTGACTTCCAAGCATGTGCCCAGAGTCCAGGCTCACTTTCTGGGGCCACAAGGGCTCCCAGGGTGCTCCGGGGTGGGAGTGACTGACACTGTCTGAGCACAGGCCTCCCGCCGTGAGGTTATTCTGGGTACTGTGTGGAGTTCAAGGCTGGCATCGCCTCCTCCCTGGAGCTGGTCTGTGCCCACCATGCAGGAGGTGAAGCCCTTGAGTGCCCAGCCAGTGCCAGCTCTGTGTGCGTCCCTCTCCCCGAACCCCTCCGCGTGGGCGCCGTTCCTCTGCTGAGGGCATCTGCCTCTGCCTGCCACTGTGGGCACACCCGGTGGCGGCCCAGGCCCTCCGCTGAAGGCACAGCCTGCGTCTCGGCCTGTCCCCTTCCTCGCTCTCCGACGCCGCACCAGGGTCGGGGCTACCACTGATCTGAAGGGGTGTGAAAACTCGGAGTCCCACGAGAGCCACGCGCGGCTCTCCTTCGACTCCATTTTGGCTGCTCCCGCGTCCAAGTCTAGGCTGCCGGCATCGCTGACCTACGCCTTCCTTTCCCTGCGCATCTCAACTCTTGGCATTTTGAGAAGCCGGGACACAACTGAGGCCAGGAGGGGTGACGCTCAGGGTATGTGCAGGCTTTCCGCGGGGCTTTGTGACCTGCCAGGCCTGTGGGCATCACGGGAGCGCTCGCTACGGGAGAGCGGGGGTTAATTCCTCTAATCGCGATTGGAAGCGAGGAGTGGCAATAAGAAAGATAATAGTTATACAGTGAAACCTCATCATATAATTACTGCATCTAATGTTTCTCGGCGCACAATGCTCAAGTTCAGAAACCTCAGCCAGGGGCCCATGAAACAATTCTTGCGTTTTATGTTTTTCTGCTTTTGCTGTTTTATTTCGCTCTTTTGAAAAAAAATTAAAAATAATTTACTGAAGTAATGACTAGCGCTTATAAAGCACTTTGTAACCTAGGATGGTCTGCGGGGCTTCTGGAGGACAGCACTGGTTGCCTGAACATCTCAGTGAGGGATCCGGCGGAGCGGAGGTTGGAGCGTCCTCACGGGCAGAAAATATTCTGTGGTGAAATGTGTAAAATTCCCTGAATCTCGTGCAGCCTTACAGGGGCAGCTGCCTAGAAGCTGGGTGGGAATCTGCAGCGGATTCATGCTCGCACCAGAGTGGCTCATTAGTCCACATCTGCCACGTGGCGGGGTGCCACCCCGCCCTCGGAGGAGGACGGCTACTGGGCCACCACCGGTCCCCACAACCTGGGAGACCTCGTGTGGGGGCTGGGGCCGGTGCGCAGGACGCTGGCCAGCATGCGCTCTGCTCCCGGCCTCTCCTCTGTGCCAGCTCTTACCCCACCCCCCAGGAGGCCCTCAGCTCCCTGTGCACAGAGCAGGAAGACGTCAGTGAGCAGCCAACCAAGGGAGCTGCCCCTTGGCAACACCGCAGGGTAGCGGCCAGATGCCAGTCAGGATTCCACACTCATGTTCCCTTCCTGCCCAGAACAGAATGTAGAAACGGCCCTGCACTCAGGAGGGAGGCAAGGCCGGCTTTCACGTCCCTGAGCCACCTGCCTTCCCTCACCTGATGGCACCTGACACGGGCCCCTCCATGGCCAAAGTCAGAGGTGCTCAAAGGACCCGGCCCCTGACCTGCTTGAAGGCGGAGGACGCAGCCCCTTCTCCTGTCCCCTGGCAGCTGTGCCCATCTTCTGCACCCTCCACCCCGTCCTGCTCAGGGTTTCCTCAGCCTCCGGGTGGTTGAGTGGAGGTCACCGTCTCACCCGCTGGTAGGCGGGACCAAGCGTACCTGCGGGTCAGCCTCATTGGGCACAGGCAGGGGCCTCTGCTACTGTAGCTCTGCCCACTTCAAACTTTGCTCTGGGCTGCAGGGCCTCCTGGTCCCAGCAGGGGACCCTCTGCAGCTCCTCTGGCCTGTGTGTACTCAGTGCCTTTCGCTACTGCACAGCACCTGGCTGCAACTGCCCAGTCACCCCTTCTGAAGCTGTGCACACTTCGGTCACGGCAGGTAGGCAGCAGTGCACACCATCTCTCATGGGAGAAGCTGGCTTCCCAACATTCTAGCTCCCGGCTTAGCCTTGGAAGGAGCATCCTTGATGGGAGGCTGCCATGCGTGGAGGCTTCATGGGCTTAGAGTGGACAAAAAAAAAATCTGGGCTCGAATTTTGTTTTACTTTGGTAACTGATAAAGTCGCTATGTTTGTATACAGGTGTCTGTGTGTGCGTGTGTGTGTGTGTAAAAAAGAGCGATCACTGCGCTCAATAGGACATTTCTTTCACAAATATCCTCTCTCCCTGAGTAAGTCCCATAAGCTGTTGCCGTTTGCGGGCTTTGTGGACAATCTTATGCACTGCACACACAAGTATTCTACCACGCTGGCACACACACATACCTTCAGGTGTGTAAAATCTGGCTTCTCTTCTAAGCGGCAATGCAACTGCTATGGACACGGGTGACAGCATCCTTAAGCTATTTCTAGTTACAAATCTCCTTCCTTTCGCTTATCTCAGTGCAAAGCTTTTAGCATGCATTTTATTCTAGTTCCTGTTGTTCAAGTAAGTCACACTTAGATTTACTGGCTAGGGCTTCTTCACCACAATTTATGCTTGTTTGTCTTACTGCCCGCTTCCAAAAGGCAATGGATCGTCTTCCCAGACTCGGGTCCGCCCTGGGCAGAAAGGTTGGCCATTTAGTGAGTCATATGAGACATCCTTCTAGAGTCCAGCATGTGCCCCTGGGTGGAGCCACTGTGCAGCAAACACCAGGAGTCCACGGTCCTGGAAGATGTCCCCTAAAGGCCGTAAACATTGCACTGTGGAATTTTAGGATCTTACACGATGCGAAGTAATTGCTTTGACTTGAGAACTTGGTCTCGGGGAGAGAGTTCACATGGGTCAGCCATCGACCACAAACTGCTATCGGTAGTGGCACTCTAGCCTGTGGGGACAGCAAGCAGCCGGACACAGGGCGGACAGAAGTCCCTGTTCCCCTTGAACTCTGGCTGAGCCTTGCTGGCTCTCATCCCCTAGGATGCCAGCTGGTCCTTCCACATTCCTTCAATAAATATTTGTAGAAATAGACGATCAATGTGATTCCATCCTGTTTTATATGCACAAAATAGCATCCACTTAAGTGTTGACTCTGGTTTAATAGTGACTTGAGATGAATTTAAGAAAAAGGCCTCTTCAATGCGACGTCACTGTGATATATCACGGATGCCGAAGGTGCGCCGTTTGCGCAGAGATGGATTGGTAAGACAGGAGTCTCGCAGAATGCCGATCTGAGGCTTTGTCTCGACACACACACACACTTATTTCTGTACAAATGTAGGAGTGAAACAATGATTTTCTTAGCTGTAAAACTCTTCCATTTCTTTGTAATATAAAAAGAAATTGGCAATAGCACCTAAGAAAGTTACACAATCCTTCTATCTCCATTAAAATTTATAAAAACTCTACTACATTTAATGTCAATGAATCTGCTAATATTACAAAGTAAAATGTACTATTGCATCCTAATATTATTTTAATGGCATGGAAATATGTGCTGCTGGAGGACATCTGCATTCTGTCATAAGGACATTGTTGTATGGAGGCGCATGCAGGACATTGCGACGTTTTCATCAGTGACTAGCGATGTATGAACAGTGGGCTCCTCAGACCATGTCACCCGGAGACAGCATAGCCGTCTTAGTTAGTGCAAGCACTTGCTAAGATTTTCCCACGACAAGGACGTAGACTAACATGGCACATCTCAGAAGGTGCTTCTCCATCCTGAAGCAACGTGTGACTGAAAATGTAGATATGAAGCATATGTATATATACATGACCATGGATAATGGAATACATATCATTTTATTTATAAATTATTTTTACAAAATAGTAAAAGGAAAAGTAACGTTTAGTAGAAAAAGTTAATACAACCCTAAAAGCAGACGTTTACAAAATCACTTAAGTTTTCATTTTACTGCAGACGTGGAGTCACAGAGAACACTTCCCTTTCTGCATGCTCCTGCCTTGCCAGGACTCCGCAGCAGCCCACCCTTTGGGACCCTCACTGACTGCTGGGTCAGAGTCCCAGCTACAGGAGCCAGGAGGGGGACACAGAGCAGGAGCCATTCCCAGGGGCTCAGGGTCTCTGTATGCAGGTGGCCACGAATACAGACTGTCCTCCAGGGTAAGAATGGAACACAGTGACTCAGGAGGACCCGCCGCCGGGGACAGTGGGCCTCCACTCCCAGTCCCAGGCTATCCAGGCCACATTCTCAGCTGGGGAGGGACAGAGGATAGCAGCTCTGGTCATTTCTCTTCCCATGGTCACGCTCTATGCAGAGCCTGTGGTTTCACCAGTAGGTAGCCTCACCAAGGGGATGCGGAGACTCCAGCATTTCTAGGACACTTAGCTGCCTGGAGACTCCCACCCCACTGCCTCACCTGCCGGAGCGTGAGGTGTATCCTAAGACAGCTTTTGTCCCGTAAGAAAAGTCACGCGTTCCTTCCACTCAAAGCACTCACACTTGTAAGACAGGTTGTGGAAGGGGAGTTACTCCCTTGAAAAGAACTGCTGTCACTCACACCGTGCCAGAGCCCTTGATAAAGAGGACAGGTGACAGAAGAGCAGGAAGGACGTGTGTACTCCTGCAACTGAGGGTGTGAGGAGTTTTGCGAACCTCTTAGGATTTCCCTGACGCGCGCTTTTTTGGATGACTACGAGAGCAAAGTTTGAGCTACCCTCAGGAAGCCATGGGCTTGGCGGGCCATGACCCCGCCAGCACCTCAGAGGGTCACGCCAGCCTTTTCGGTCCTCGTGATGATACCGAATGACCCAGTATCTTGTAAAATGAAATTGAAATCTGCAGTGAGGCAGTACTTCTGCTATTAAAATGATTTTTTTCTTTGTAATGGAGCACTGCCAGTCCAACCATTTGTGAATTGCAATTAAAATCCGAAGCCGGCAGCACTTTTGCAATTAAAACTGGCATTTTTTTTTTTAAATCTGTACCAATCTAGATAATTAGATAGGAACTAAAATACCCATTTATTGCGCACACGGACATGTACAAGGAAATAACTTGAAATTTACTATTCACGATATTCTCTTGTTAACAAGGGTATGCCAAGTGCTGTGACTTAAGACAACACTTCCGTGCTCCGTGTTGAGCCTGCTTTCGAGAATTGGTAGTAGGTACTTGGCACCCAGTGTGTTTGCTCTCTTTATTTTTGACGCAACTTTTAATACTTTGTGTTAGTGATAAGCTACTGTGGAGCTAAGGTTATACCTTTGACAAATATGTGCTATCTAGGGGTGGAAATCACATGGGGAGTTTGCTAACTGGCCACGTTTTCAACCAGTTTGTAGTATAATCATAATTAAACTGTAAGCGAGAAATTCAAAGAAACCTTAGAACAACCTTCGCTCAGGCTGCTTCAGAAGATGGCTCTCCAAATACTTCGGCAGAATGTGCACAACAGGACCAAGTGGCGGGGCCTGTCTTCCCAGCCCCCAGGGAGCCTCCGAGCTAGGAGAAGGGGGCTCAAGCCCAGCCTCGGCAAGCAGCAACTTAGAGTGACAGCATCTCATCTGAAAACAAAGCTGAAAACAGGCTGGGGAGGTAGCTGGGTGTGAAGGCCCTGGGTTTGATTCCTAGAACCCCAAAACAAACAAGCAAACAAACAAAAGACACCCCCCCCCCCCACTAATGATCCGTGTCTCCTCTACCTCCTATGCAATGTTTCTGGGCTGCAAAACGCAGCTCTGAGGCACCGTCCTATGTTAGTGGTGGGTTGTGGACTGGAGGCTCTTGACGGATGCGCAGTCTTCATGAGCACTGAGAAACCTTGGGATTTGTGGACAGTTCAAACGAGACACCGCTGAGACACCGTTGCTCACGCGCTGGTATTCAAAACTTACTTTAAAAACTACAGCGCTTGATTTAAACTTTGCATTTTTCATAGCGATTTCTTTTTATTTGATTCACTCGACAGGAGAAGCCATAGAGTGACGTCTTTCGTGTGTATGTGGTGTGTATGTGTGTGTGTGTGTGTGTGTGTGTGAGCGTGGGCGCCTGTCTGTATTTGGCAGGTAATTTAGAACCAGGAGGTCTGAAACTGTGTCAGTGAGTGAACCCACAACTAGGCGGTCAGAGCGAGAGGAGCGTTCAGGACTTCAGGGCCCCTGTTGGCCCGAGCATCCTTGCCGGCTGCGGCCACGGGCTACTGTACAAGTGAGCCCCTTCTGGGGCCAGGCAGGCTTCTGCGTCCTCACCTCCGGATGCAGAAGCTGTCCTGCAGGCGGGGACCCCGCCCAACCGATGCTTCAGGGAGTCCATCTCTTGCAGTCCCCGGCCTCCCACAGTGGACACCCCCGGGGACACAGCCATCCTCAGGGGCAGGGCTTGGTCTGCTTTGGGCATTGCCCACAGAGAGGAAGCATTTTGTGTCAGATGTAAATAACTCCGCATTAAGACATTTACACCACTGGGTTTGTAGGTAGTTGCGTCACCGCTGAGCCATTAGGAACAGGACGGATAAGGGCCCGTCACAGAGCGCGAGGACAGAAAACACAGGGCGAGCCCAGGAGGAGAGGGGCAAAGGCGTTGCCCGCGAGAGGCGCCAGCTCGAAACAGGAATAGTGCCGCCATTATCTTCCTGGTGTGATTACCCCCACCGGGGCGCCCTGGTGCTGGAGGTGCCGGTCCCTGCCCTCCCAGCTGGGCCCGCGGCGCCCGCCCTCCCTGGCAGGCGGCAGGAGCCTGTGCTCATTACGCCTGCCAGCCTGGCCGGGACTGCAGGCGTCTTTTCACCCTACTTATCTTATCTTGCTCTGAATTTACAGAATTAGAAATACAAGGCCTAATGGCAGGAGCGCTAATGCCCTGATTTACTAAATCGGAGCCTTCAGCAGCGGTTCCAACTCCCTCCAGGGTGCTCGCGCTCGCTCGCTGCTGCAGGGCTGGGGTGCCTGGCCGGGTGTCTGCAGCTCCTGGGGCCTCACCGCGGCTGCCTGCCTGCGGCCCCAGGGCCATAGGCGCTCCGCGCGCCGCCCTGCAGACGCCGCCTTCTGCCGGTGGTCTCAGCTGGCGGGCGAAGGGTTCTTGGACCCAGCTCAACCCCCGGCCTCTGCTGGGCCCGCGGACCGCTGCAGGCTCTTGCAAAGGAGACCCCGAGCTCCAGAGATCGGTTCTCACGCAAACATCCTCTTGCAAATACACTAACATTTCAGAGACGGTTGAGAATTGGGAGTCCCGCGGCAAGTGGTGGTTCTTTTCCTGGTGGGGAAAAACCAACCAACCCTGAAGCTTGGCCGCTCGGCTCTGCAGGGGCTCCGGCACGGAAGCAGGAGCCAGACAGCGACCTCGCGGGCTCCTGTCCGGCCCCTTCTCCTCTGCAACACGGAAGGGAAGACGGCGGGCACAGGTGCCAGGCTGCGGCTCAGCCTCTGCGGCGCCGCGGACCCTCGCTCTGGGCGGGACGCGCTGGAGCCGTCCAGATGCGCTCCACTCATCAAATTTCTGTCAATACCAATTTGCTAATATCAATAATCATCTGCTTCCCAGAGGACTGCTGTTCCCAGGCAGGGGCGCCGCGCTCCGTGCGGCTCCCGAGCGGCTCCGTGTGGGTGTCAATAATCCTGACTGCCGCTCTCACGTTATTGACAGTTATTAAAAATGACCTTGATGCAATTTCATGCCCATCAAAACCAGGAGCATAAGCGGGGGGTTACGAGGCGGGCAGCCCGCGCGGGGCTCCTCTGCAGCCTGACCACCATCGGTTTTCCCGGCCTCTGCCCCTTCCTGGTACGCGGGAGGCCCTGGGTGGGGGCCCCTGCTCTCTGGATCCAGGGCTTGCCGGCAGCTCCGAGAGGCCCTGCTGCGAGGGGTGAGCAGCGCCGCAGCACGTCGTCTCAGCAGCTGATGCGGTGCAGCACACCACACGCACCGCTGCCGGCAGCCGGCAGCCGCAGCACAGGCGATCGATCGATGCAGCCTGGTGGCCGCCCGGGCTCCTGCGGCACTGGGGACAACGCGCCGGAGTGCTCCCCCGGTTTTTTTTACCACTTTGTAAATGCAGTGAGCTGGCCCTATTATGAAAGCTGGCTTTCCTCTGTAGCCGGGTGCTAGGACTCCCTGGCTGTTTTAGCAGATGGGTCCGATGTACGTAGTCATTAACTACCAGGTACGAATACCCAATAGCCAGCCAGCTTATTGATAATGATAACCAACACGGAAATGCCTCCCGCTCCTCTGTGTACACAGGATAACTGTGCTGAGCAAGTGCGGATGGCCGTCTAAAGCAACCGCTTGCTAAGAACACGAGCTGCTTTAAGATGAATGCATTGGGTGTCTTTCGGGAGAACGGTCAAATGCAGATTCGAACCTGCTTCGTGTACATCCATTACATCCTACCGACACCCACCCCCTTGCTGCGAGGGCTTGTTCATAGGGCAGAGGACAGCGAGGTATCATTAAGTTTTCATTTTTAAAGGAAAAACGTCCTTTCTACAATAAAGTTGCCGAGCCTCTTGGTCCCAGGGCGTCCCCTGTGGAGGGGACCTCCTCTCCTGTCTCAGTGGGCGTCCTGCGAGGATTTCCCCAGCAAGTCTCCCAAGCTCTATCAAACAACAATTTGTCCTGCTTTAATTTTTTTCAGGAGATTCCAATGATAGTTTATCTGAAGTTCAAAGCCGTTTCTTACCTATGGGATTTATAGTTGGTTCGGACAAGAAAGCACAGCAAACAAAACCTAGAGACGCACACAGGTGTCGGAGATTCCTCTTCCACTGGGCTGGAAAATAAGACATTCGGACTAATTTTGCTTCACTTTATTTTGTTTTCTGAGACAGGATCGCACTCTGAAGTCCAAACTGGTCTTGAACTCACTAAGTAGCTCAAGGTGTCCTAGAACTCAAAGCAACCTCCCTGTCTCAGTTTCTTGAGTGCTGGGGTTATAGGCTTAGGTCACATGCCCACCTGTTAGCTGGTGCTGGGGGATCGAACCCAGCCTTAACCTTCCTGGGCAAGTGCTGTGGTTACTAAGCTGTGTCCCCAGCTCCTTTCTCATTTATTTTTGACAAATATCCATTCTTATGGAAGTGTGTTTCTGGGCATTTTATTTATTTTTAAACAATAGTAATAAATTCCAATTTTTTTGTAGAGATAGCTCATTTACCTCTGTATAGACATCATGTATTTTAAAAACATTTATAATTAGCCTTATGGATTGGATATTATACACTGAAAATTGTCAGTAGGCTAAAAGAACTCTTGGACTTCACCTTAAGGCAGCTTAATACTGTGTGTGTGTGTGTGTGTGTGTGTGTGTGTGTGTGTGTGTGTGTGTGTTGCTATAAATCAACAGTTTCCAAAGGATTCATGGCATGGCTCACGTAACAATTCATAATGTGCATGATCGGGTATGATAGTCACAGCACTATCATCACCTGCAATGTCCAGGTGAGTTGGGGAGGAGCGGAGCCTGTTTGTGCCAGGCTGCTGGAGGTCTGAGCGTTTCCTAGACCATGTCCTGCTCACGTCAGCCTGAGTTTCCCGTGGTGGCTCTCCACTGTGCCCACCAGCTTCCCACCCAAGACCCTTCCACGTCAGGCTTATGTAGGGATGGCTGAAGAGTTTCAACTTGAATGGGTCTGGACAACAGACATGGAGAATGCATAGAGCTTGAGCAGCTTCTGAGGCAGAGAACCCATGGCCACACTATGGTAGCTAATGAATTCTATCACACGTTTTCTGATTTTTGTTGATCAAAAAAGTGGCTGTAAAAAGATCAGCTATTACTTCTGTGGATTTTGAGAAGCCAGACTGTAGGACCGGCTTGGGGGCATTGCCAGGAATGGATAGGCAGAACGGCTCGGAGGCCTCCAGCAGCTGCAGGCAGATGGTGCAGCATGGGCGGAAAGCGGGGGCAGCGTGGCCGAAGGGGCTGCTGTCTTCCTGCGGTCCTCACGCGCCCCCTGTGGCCTTCCTGATCAGGCCGCTGGGGTTTCTTGTGGTCTAGAGGCCTGGGATCGCCGCGATGCATTGCCCAGACAGGACTTCATGGCCCATACTGCAGAGAACAGGATGGAGCAGATCTGGTGTCGCGTGACCCTGCGTGGGATCCTCCACAGGAGGCTGCTGAGGGTGAGTTTGGGTCACCTGTACTAGTGACTCTATGGATGCACCTCTGGGATTCAGGGTCTCCACAGGAGAAAATTCTCCGCGGACGCTCTCTGGGCCGCACTCTTGGCTGGTTACCAGTAGGGCTGGTGAGCGTCAGCCTCTAGTGCTCTCCAGCCCTGCCTCTGGTCCACAGCAAACGCGAGCGCTGCCCAGCAGCACAGCCTCCTGAAGGAGCCCAGGGAACCGCTTTCTGCCTGACACCAGTTCACCCATTCATAGGCTTTTTTTCAATGATCTTTAAGTTTCTGACCTATGAATTCTGGTCTTTTATTATTATTAAAACAGCGTCAGTCATCTACCTAGCATGTTGCTGAATTTCTTGTGGTAGTTTAGTGAAGATTAAATTAAAGTAAAAATCAGCAAACACCCACATTTCATGAAAAATATTTCTAAAATGTTGTTCAACTGCCAGCGATGATTCAAAGTGTGTAGCTGCTTGAATCACCCGTGCTGCTCTGCAGCTCCGAGGGGCTATAATCAAAGCTAATTGTGTATCGTGTATATACTCCTGTGTAGACTAATTTTTTCATGAAGGCTAATTTTCAAAATATTAAGGGAGTGAGATAAAAGACACTGTAAATCCAGAAAATAGACTCTTAGCCTCTAATTTCCACTTGTTTTGAAAGTACTTAGATAAGATGTACAAAATTAGCTTCGCATTTGAAGAAAACAATAAATTTGAGCAGTTTTCCAAAAGACCAAATGAAGACTATGGACAATGCGATTTAACCCCTGCCTGATCATTTTGCATTTCACCTTACAATTCTAGCAGCTTGTTTTTAAATCTATGTGGAAGACAAAATTACTTGACTAATTATCAGTTTCTCTACAGAGTTTTCTGATTGATCTGTCTCCTTCCCTGGGTCCCACTTTGCAAGACCTAGGGGACTGTTTTCAGGGTTCCAGGGAAAGAGTGGGGCAACTGCCCTCCCCCCACCCCAGTGGCTTGTGCTCTGGTGGTAAAAGAAACAACTTACCAATGAAGAAGTAAGGCCTTTCTATGCTCTTTGTCTCCTTGCGAACATGCTACATGTCTATACACGTGTCCCTATTTACATAAGCATATAAATACATAAATATGCACAAGCACACACATATACATATAATCATATTTCAAAATACCAGTTATATTACTAGAAGTAGATGGCATACATTACAAATTTTAATCAGCTTGTGAATTATTCATTAGTAAACAAGAAAAGGCCATTCTGCCGTAATAATGCCATACCTGCCTTCCAAGCTTACGCTGGAAAGCAGAGTTCGGTGGTCGAGACGAAGTGTCTCAATGACAGACTACGGGTCAGGCGGTCACACTCTGCGGCCCGTTTGTCACCTTTGTTCTCATCCAGCTAATATTTTCTGAGTGAGTATGTAGGGCATCAAATTTCTAACGTGATTGATAATCTGCCTACATACGACTAATTTTCAAATACATCTCCTCCGAAGCCTCACCTCGTGTACAGGGCTTGGGCTCTTCCTCGGAGCACACAAGGGACAGACTTGTCGACGCCCTGCACTTCAGGCAATGGGCCACACCCACTCAACGCTGGCTGCCAAGAGAACATTCATCACAGTGTTCAATCTCAGGCACACACACATGTACACACACACACACACACACACACACACACACATTTCCATAGTAGTAGAACACCAGGTACCCCTGAACATGTAACCGTGCATTCTGTAAATCCACTAACCTAACGTCGTACCATCAGTGACTTGAGTCAAGCCTGCTCCCTCTCCTGACCTCATGGAAACAAGGTCTCCTTAGCACCCAGCCCCTCCCTCCTGGTGCAGGGCCTTAGCAAAGAGCTCTGCAGGGCATCTTTGCCCTCTTGATCTCCAATGTTCATAAAAATACAGAGCGTGTTTCATTCAGACAGAATGGTAGCCTCAAAGTCCTTGCCAGTTTTCAGGGCCCTGAGGGAGTGGCCCTGGCTGCTCACGAGATGCTCACGTCTGTCTGCCAGTGTTCGTGTCTGGATTAATCTAATGCTCATCCACCCTGGCCCATACTTCCTGGAGGAAGGTGCCCTCCCTTCTTCCTGCCTAATCAATGAACATGTCCCCTTCTTCAGTGCCCAAAACACCACATCATTTTTTTGTGGAAATAGTATGTACATAATAAGTCATTGTATGTTTGAAGACAGCTTGGCCGTGATATTGAGGTACTTAGCCAAACTTAGTTTAGATGTCGCTGCACAGGGGTTGTTTAGGTGAGACCGACCTTTAAATCAGATGGCTTTGAGCAACTGAGTCGCCATTGTAATGTGGGGGCCTCATCTGGCAAGCTGAGGTCTTGGTAACTCTTAACACAGCTTGTCTTTCACAAGCTGTCTCCGTATTTCCTTGCGCCTCTCAGCAGCCTCATGTTCCATCCTAGCACGCTGGCCTGTGGGTGGGACAACTTGAAAATTATGCACATACGTAATCATGTGCACTTGTGAGTATGGGAATGGACATGCGCGTTCTGCCGACTCTGGCTTCCTGGAGTTCTCTGACTAATAACATGCCACTTGGAAATGCTCACCTTCCTTGTGTCGGGGGCGGGCGGAGTAACAAGGGTGGGCAGCCGGTGGCATCTTTGAAAACAACTGGGTGTGGTTTTAGAAAAAAAAAGATCTTGTTTCCCTGTGTGAGAAGAACTGACTTCCCCGCGTGCTTTCCTCGCCTGTACCATTGGATATAGTCTGGATATTGAACTCGACGGTCCCTGAGATCAAACACCCCGAGACCCTGGGAGGCAACGGTGCCTGTGTCTGCAGCAGCTTCGCAGCAAACCACAGGGCATCAAGCCGGAGGAAAACCTCACAGGTGAGCAGAGGACAGCTTGCTCCAGACGCCATCTAGCCGCTAGCAGTGTTCTCAACAAAGCGGGAGCTGGGCTGCAGCGGGAATTATTTTAGTTGTGAAACAACAGCAATCCATTCAGATTTCTACAATAAGATGGTTTTCTAGATTAGGATATAATAAGCATATTTGCAAAGATCTAGAATGTTTGACACTGCTTAACTCCTAATGGAAGTGTGACTGTCGGATGTGAGCCCAGGAAAAGCAATTTGTTGCTTAGAAGGAAGAAACTGATACAGAAATAGAAGTGAATAAAACCCAGTGGTAAAACATATAAGTAAATCTTAATAATTTAGATACACATTAACCATATAAAGCAACACTAGGTCTGATACTCTCACACAGATTAAAATTAAAGTGGTGCGTTATGTCCATGGGTATGAGAATCTCCCCTGCAGCAAATGACAAGACAGAGCATTTGCGATTTGGAGTCAACAGGTCCAGAGCTTGAATTCAGATTTGGCCTCACCAGCCGTCTAAGGGTCTTGAGGACCCCACGTGGGACAACATTCCCAGTGCCCCACGAAAGCTACCTGCCTGCCTAGAGGGGACAGAGGGGGAAGTGTTTTCTTCCTATTCTGGTTAAGAAATATAATTAATGACAATAAAAGAGAATTTCATAAGAACATGTAACTATAGGACTTTCCCAACTGTATGCTTTTTTCTGTACTTGGACTTGAATAAAGGTTTTTCAAACTAAGCAACGTCTTCAGAGTATTGCTAAGTCACTCAGCTGCCCAAGCTGGGCCTGAACTTGTGATTCTCCTGCCTCAGGCTCCCAGAGGGCTGGGATTTCAGTGTTGCACCACCAGGCCCAGATTCCAACTGTATCTTGACTCTAAACTTCTACCCTCAGTGTAGTTGAGGGATCCAAGTAGATGATGCTGGTTCAAATGATGCCAGGTTGCTGCTTGCTCTCAATGCCTACAGATGCATGAACCGGACACCATCTGTATGAGAGGAGACTCCACTGGGTCCCTGGGATTCCCAGAGGAAAGTAGACTACTAGCTCATCTCTGTACTAATAGTAGGCTGGGGGGTTGTCCTCACAGAGGGGTCAGAAGACAGCAGGACAAAGACAGCCAATGGAACCTTGTGGGACTTCAAGTAACTAAGTAATCCCAGATAATTTCAAGTGAAAAAAATTAAAGATGTGGAAGGATAAAAACACAAATGCCGTAGCACATTGAGAAAGTAGCTAGGCACAACTATATCACGGAACTTAAAACGAAAACAAAGTGAAACAGGGGGACAGCGTGGGGAGGGAGGGAGGGGTGGGTAGAGGGAGGGACAAAAGGAGAGCGGGAAGGTCCTTGTCACCTTGACAAGATACGGAGGTGCACAGAATGCTCAACTCCATTGTAAACCTTAAATTTTGCACTTACACATATCAATAAAGTGGGGGGGTGGGGTGGAGAAAGTAGCTAGGCAGATTTGAAAAAAAAAAACTTTATTTCACTCCAGAATGTGAGCTTAGAATTAAGTGTTACTCAGCTCTTGAATAAGTATTTGCCAGAACTTACTTGTTCGAGAATTTAACAAAGATAATGAGTGTTCGAAAGCATAAGGTACAGTGCTGGGCCGGGGGGAAATGTACTCCTAACGAAAAGCAGGTTGACAACGTAAGGGAATACTGAGAGGAAAATGGAGACAGGACAGACAAAACGAGTTTTAATGTCATCAATGTGCATAGCATCCTTCCTGGTCAGTGCCCCGGAAAGTGGCAACAGGGGCCGAGACAGGTGGGCGTCGCTGCTTCCACTCACCACTATGAAGACGTGCAAATGCCACGCAAACCTTCGCTGTCTCGATAATCCTCAAGCGAAGTACTATTTTTTTTCACGATTAAATAAAAACTGTTCTGGTGGTCTCTCACAAAGACATGCACCAGAAAAAAAATTAAAAATTATAAGGGGTTGAAGTGCAGAATAATACGGGCCTCCCTGTGAGGATTAAGAGCAGTAATAGTAACAAATTAACTGCTTTTAGTGAGGTAGTAAGAAAGAAGAAAAGAGTACCCACGAGGGCGCTTAGAATATGACGTAATGCGAATCTTTCTGTAGTAGAATCCCAGTAGTCGAGGGCCATGTGCTTCAAATGGAAACTCAGCCAAGCGTGATGGTGCACTCCTATAATCCCAGCACCCAGGAAAAGGATTGCTGTGAGCTCAAGACCAGCCTGGACTACAGAGCAAGACCCCGCCTTAATTTAAAAAAATATGTTTTTTAAGAAAGAAAGAACAAAACAAAACAAATGGAAACTCAACGCAGAGAGCTGAGATTGTCAACAACAGAACCTTCCCATGAGGGGCAAACCATCAGTACTATTGAAAAGCCTTCAAGAAAGCATTTTCTATGGGGCTAAAAGTTCCCAGAGAAAGTGAATTCCTTCTGGAGAGCTCACGAAAAATAAAGTGTAAAAGACTTCAAGCACTGATCAGGAGATAGTAACTCTAAAAAATTTCCAAGAAACGTTCATGTATCCCCAGTTGCTCATGACTCTGTAGGCAGCGCCTACTCAGCAACGCTCTGGTGTGCGTACGCTGCACCACGCCCGGCCCGAGAAAGAAGGGCGCACACAGAGGGAGGGGGAAAAGGTGTTCAGACAGCACCCACTAGGCCAGAGTTTGGGGGACCACTCCAATGGGGACCCTGGAGGGAGCTCGTTAGGTTCAGAGCCTCCGCAAAAGATTGAATCAGTTCTGTATTAAGAACTAGATGCAGCTGGACCTTGGGGGCGCAGGCCTGTCATCCCAGCACTCCCGGAGGCTGAAGCAGGAGAATTACAAGTTTGGGCCCAGTCTGGGCAATTTAAAACTTGGTGTCTGACAATTAAAAATGAAGATGGGCCAGGAATGTAGATTAGTGTGAAGTTCTTGTACTGGATGTCCTGTGTGTGTGTGTGCAGAAGGCCTGCTTCAATACTTAATTAATAAGATGATCACCACTTGCATCCTTACGTCTGTCCCTCTGTCCACTAGACCCCATGTTTATCAAGTACTAAAAAAATCAGAGGTCACACAAGTAGTGAGGGATACAGGACACTTGACCCAAGTATGTCCCAGTTGGAACACTGGGCCACACTGTCTTCCTACTAAGGGCACCCGGTGCCCAGTGCCTTAAATTTCTACCAGCGCCTGTACTGATTCCAAAACTGCACCTGCACCTCCTGAAGTCACAGCCAAAGAGAGTAATCTTAGTTCTTTAAAACGAGGCCAGTTTAGACCACACTTCGTGACTGCTGGGTCCACTCCCACGTGCAACCAGCCACTGGGCCTAACACCCTGCTCCACTGAGAAGTTTCAATGCAGGCACTGACCACACCATCAAAAACTAGACTCCCAAACAACTTAATTTTAGTTCCTAGGTTCTCACTGCCCAGGTTCTTTTTAAGCCATAAAGACTGAGGTGCAGAGAACTGACTAAATACACAGTTCATTGCAAAACGTTCTTACCCGCCTACTTCATGAGCAATCCGTGTTCACGTACAGCGTTCATCCTCTTGGGTCATTTCAATTAACATTTATTACAAGCATAAGTATGTGGGTTTCTTAACTTTTTCCTTAAGTTTTAACTTTGGTGCATTTGTGGAGATCTGAAAGCGCCCCAGAACGCCTCAGTGCTAAGACACAGTACAGAGAGATGCTTGCGAGCCCCACTCACGTGCTCAGTCTGGTAGCTGGACACTCAGGATCATGGTGAACATTTGGAAATCAAACACATACCTCAATTCAAGCATCTTTGGTGTCTTGTGGCAGAAAATTTGCTGCAATTTCCGACACTGGTTTTCCACCCTCTGACAGCTGAATCTGTGGGACAAGATAGCTAATTTCTTAGACCGAGAAGAAAAACAATTTCTGACATTTATTATAGCATTTTGCTTTAGTCCAAATCAGTTTCAGTTTTTGGCTTAACAGATTTTGATTTTATTATATTTATTGTCAAGGAATTTAAAAATTTGTTTATATCTTAAAGCACTCCCAACAACTTCAAATCAACATAATTTGATTTCAAATAAGCCATAGGTGAAGCTGTACAGCCAATTTCTCAGCTATGTATGCAATCCATAAAAACCTCTAAACAGAAATGTGTTTCTTTAAACCTTTTATGCAGATAAGAAAAGATCATACGTCGCAAATTATGGCATTATACAAAGATATATTGTGAAATACATGGCACTTTTCAAAGGTCTTTAAAAAAAAAACCATATAGAAGTGAAGGACTTTCCCCCAGAGACACGAAATCATGGAAAAGGAGACTTATAAAAACAAGGTGGGGCAGAAAAACGGTTTTCACTGGGCAAGGCGTTTGGCCCAAGTAGGTCATTTAAGTTACATTGAGTAAATGGAAGCATGAACATTTTTGGAACTAGCCTTCTACGGCTATTGCAGCGTCGCAAGAACCAACTGCTTTAAAGATTCAGGAATTTATTTTTAATCGAAATAGAAGCCACGTCAAGAAAACAGATCTGCCCATGTCAGGCAACATTTTTTGAAATGTATCTTCTTGCTGCTTCTTGAGGACCCCAGGTCCGCCCTGTTCACGGTTATATGTAAAGGATTGTCCAAACTGGAAGGAAGGGACGGCTTAAGAAGCCATCTTTATCTTCGTAGGGTTTAGTTCAACAGTCCACAAGTAGAGCGTGTTTGGCTCAGGCTTGGGGGGCACCAGTGACAGCAGTAAAGCACACGATTGCTGGCCTGTTTCCCTCTTCCTGGACAATTGCTCTAGGTCAACGGAAAAGGCCTCTCGCAGGTCCGCAGTTCCACAGAGTGAAAGGGAAGACAAAACTGGCCTCGGTGGGATCTGAGGGAGGTGGGAGGGTTTCTGGAGGCATGCCGGTGCCCGGAGACGGAGGACCTGACGGATGTGTGAGGGATTGTCACGGTTCGGATCTGGAGTGTCCCAGAAAGGCTTCATGTCCCCATGGATGCTACGCAGGGTCGGAGGTGGGGCCTGGCTGGACGGCGCGGGTGCTTAGGGCTTGACCTGGAGCGGCGTGTGCTGGTTCTGCCCTTCCTCCCAGACTCCTCTGTTCTGCCACACTTCCATAAGGATCCTTGTCTCTGCAGCACTGGCCCTAGCTGCAGCCCCACCACGTGACTCCTGCATTTTCCAGCCACACATCCATGAATGGACTGGGACCTTCTGAAACTGTGAGATAAAATAAATCTTTCCTTCCTAAAGAGTAGAATAGTTACTAGTTGTGGATGGTGGGTGTTCAGTCAAGTGACAAAAAAGTGACTAAGACAGGGATTCTGGAGTCACACCGGTGCCCAGAGGTGCAGGACCTGAGGGAGGGGCACAGGTCTGGGGCCACACTGGTCCCTAGGGGAGAACACATGCTGTGAGACCCCGCTGAACGCCCAAGGACGCCCAGAGGCACGCCTTCTCCAGCCAGGGTCTCCGAGTCACCTTCTTCCCATCACACCCTTGGAAAACAGGCTGCAGTTTTGCATAAACACTGAACAGTGTCAACTAATTCTCCTTCATAGGATGAAAATGTTGGTGACTTCAACATCCCCATTCCTTCCACTATTTTGTCACCTATATTAAAGTTGCTACAGAATTTATTATAATAACATCCATGATATGTGATATTTTATACTGATGATTCTTCCTGACACACACACTGTCATTTCTCAGTCTTATATTTTAATTTTGGCTCCACAGTTTAGACATTTCAACTGTCTTACAGTCAATATTTATCCACACTTACTGTACTCTTTGCTCATAATTTCTTTTAGCAATAAGAATATTTCTATATGTTTATTTTTCTTCTCGAATTACTCATTTTATTAGTTTTAATGGATAAGTGGTAAAACTGCTCAATATTTTTGAAATTTAACATAAAAGACCTGAAATGATGTAAAATATTTGAAATATAATTTTATAGTATATTCAGTTGCATTTAGGCATTTATGCTTTCTAATGAGTTGAAGATATTTTGCTCTCAAAACATTGATTGTTAGTCTAATAATCCACTGTAGTGATTATCTTTCTGCTACTTTGCTATGCATACACGTATGAATTTTAATAGACATATACAGAAATTTGCTAACATCACCAAAGTCTAATTTGGGGACATTTGCATCACCCTAGGACTCTTCGAGCCAATTTGCCATAACTCCCAGTCTCGCGTTATTTCCTGCCCTAGGCGGTTACTGATCCATTTGTGTTTTGGTATGTTTGTGTTTGGGGACCCGTCGTATCAACAGACGTTTACAGTGTGGGCTGCTGTCTTTTCCATAATGTTTGAGCTCATCCACACAATGTTTCACCTATTTATGTTCTTTTATTTCAAAATATTATCCATGGATACTTAACCAGTTGATGGACTTTTGTGCTGTTAACATTATTTTGTCTATTATGAATAATTTTGCCTGTAGCATGTATGTGTTATCAGTTTTGTATGAACATAAGTTTTCATTCTTCCAGTTACAAATGTAGGAACGGGATTTCTGGGTCATAATTTTAAGTATTTATTTCAAAATCAATCAAACTGTTTTCTAAACCCACGCTGTCACTTTATGTGGCTTATATCTTGCCCAGCAGTGCACGAGGCCCCGATCTCTCCACGCCACTGCCCGCTTCTTGTTCTTCGCCCTTTGTTACCGTAGCCCCGAGAGAGGGCGGAAAACGGGACCTTGCTGTGATCCTCTTTGTGTTCCTAATGACCAATGATGTAGAGGATATTTCTCATGTGCTGTTTGGCTGTTTGTATATATTCCCTGGAGAAATGTTAATTAGAATGCTTTCTTCATTTGACGTTTTATTGTTCAGCTGTAATCTTTTTTTCCCAGTCATAGAAGTTTTATATTTTCGGACTGTTCAGTTGGTAATTATTAGGCTAATGAGTTTCACTTTGACAGATCCATCCCTGCAACAGACTGGGGTCATTGTTACCTGTCCCTTGTCCCCAGCCCTCTTCCTTCTCTCCTCCACCGTCTCTACCCTCTTGTTCTTCCCTCTCCCTTCCTCTAGGTTTTCTTCCTCTTTGCTTTTAAGTACTCTCTGCACCTGGTCTAGCCCCTCTGACTGTCACCTGGATGCGCGTCCTTCGTGAGATGCACGTGTGTTTTCAGTCTCTGTTGTCTTTCCTTTGCTTTGGTGGTGAATTTTAAAGTACAAAGAATTTAAAGTCCAGTATATTTATTTTTTATTTTATCAACTATGCTGTTAATGTCACAGCCAAGAACTTATTTTTTGAAACAAGCTCAGGAAGGCTCACTTCAATTTTTTTTTTCTTAAAAATGACAGGATTTCAACTCTTATAGTTAGCTGTGATTCACCTGGAGCTGGTTTTATACATAGCCTGGGATGAAGATTCATTTTCCTTTTTTCTTATGGATACCGAATTGTCACCGTGCTATTTGGTAACAAATTCTTTCTAATTGATTTTTTTCTTTGACATTTTAGTCACAGTCAGTTTGTTCTAAACGTGCAGACTTACGACTGGTCTCTATGTGTCCTGCCACTCCATCTTTCTGCCACAGCCCTCGTGTGGTAATTGTAGCCTTGGCATAAATTTTGAAATAACAAAGCCTTCCACCTTCATGAACCTTTTTGTAAGAACAGGACACCCAAGTCAAATCTGCGGAAGGCCAAATCCATCACTTGGAAGAAATCTAACACCCAGTTAAACTTACTGTGGTGCACAAAGGAGAATTTTTTTTTTTGTTTTGTTTTAGATTAGCCCTCCTTAATTCAGGGAAGGTACCAATCCCAGGGCCCTGCCGTCCTCCATGATGACAACCTCCACACACCTGTACAGGCGCCTCTCTTCACACGTGCTGCAGAGAGCCCTGGGAAACAGCACACAGCTTTGTCCACTAATTTCTTTGACCCTGCTTGTCCCGAGCCACCAGCAAACTATAGGAGAAACAGTAGGTGCAGCCCGAGGCATTTTGCTCACCAGTCTTCACGCCCAGTTCACATTTTTGCCGTCTCCTTAGCTGTCCTTCCACATGCTTCCAGTGGAGGCTCTTGCTCAGCCCTGATGAGTCAGCTTAACATTTCCTTCTAAGGAGCCAGCTTTGTCCAACACTGTCTGCTCTGTCCTTACAATGGCACGTGTTGACTGATACCACAATTAGACACATTTATTTACCTATTAAGCATAATCCTCTATCTGAAAACTTGCATGAAGATGTACTGTATTTATTTAAAAAAAAACAATGAAAACAAAAACCATGTCTCTTTTGGTCAATTTACATTCACTGAGAAGTCCTTAATCCACCAGTCTGGGTGCCCCATCCACTTTCTGGGACACACGAACACCAGCGTCTACTGATATTCACCGCAGACAGAATTCAACACACGGGCCAAACCAACACTCGCACCAACGCCCATTTAGGCGAACCAATGAGTTTGACTTTTGTTGGGGTTACTGACAGGAATGTGGCTGAGCGGTTTCCTACTGAAGCGCAGACCAGCGGCTGATTGAAGGGACATGGGGCGGGCTTGCTTCCTGCCTCTGGATGACTCAGAGGGCAGCTGCACTGCGGGAGACCACCGGGATACCTCTTGGGATCTGCACATGCCTGCTGGCACTCCTCGGCCCTGTCAGCGACTGCCCAGGCATACCTCATTCTCAGGAGTCGCCATTCTGAGCAGCAGCAGTTCTTCACAACTCACCTCTTCCGCTTTCTCGACTTCCTCATTCGCTTTTGGGACTTCTGCGGTGGTGGTACATCCGTGAACTTGTCATTACAACACTGAGTGACAGATGAGGCTGGACCTCACCCTGTCACACCACACTGCGCTCCTCTGTTGTGGGGCTGCTGTTCCCAGGAGGAGGCAGCGTGAGTCCTTCGACTCTAACCGACCGCCACTTGCCCGTGTGCGGGAGAAAGGCCCCTGACAAAGGCAGGCTGCAGGTCTAAGTTGGCAGATCTGGCTGCAGCTCCCGTCCTCTGAGGCCTTGGGATGGTTCCGAAGCGGTTTAGTCCTGTGGGGTGAGACTGGGAGTTAGTACTGAATCCTCAGCCGGACTGTATCGCGTCAGGCCCTAACCCCGAATCCTGGCACAGCTGTCTGTTTTAGTACACCCGCTGCAGCTTAGATTACTTTAGTGAGAACAGATTTTTCTATTTGCATGGAAACCAACCTGGTGACACTTGTGGCATATAAGACTATTTGACAAAATAGTGACTCTCATGATGGTGCCACAGTCCCCGGGACATCATGGATGTCTCCCTAGCACTTGCTCACAGAGTCTGCTGGAGATTAGCGACCAGCCAGCTGCTGTGCACAGCCCCTTCGTGCCCCTCTCCCGCTGCGTTCTGCCTCAGCAGTTAGTATCTCCACAGTCTCCTCTTGAGTCGGGTAAGTTTCATGAAGATAAGAATGAGGGAAAAATGACCTGATATTTTTGCTTTGAGTTATGAAACATAAAATACTTCTCAAGTGCCAGAGCCTGTAAAAGTCCTTCGTGGAAATGATGCGAAGTTGGCTAAAGAAGGTCAGACCCTGAGTCCTCCTCGAAGGCCCAGTCCTCCACGAGCGCCGAGGCTTCCGCCTCCCTTAGGCCCTGAACAAGTTCCTCGCCTTTCATTCCTAACACATACAATGCTAAGCCGTCTAACAATAGCTATCCATATTGTTGAGCAAACCTTTTAGGCATTGCATTCTGACTTTAAAAGTATTTGTCTTAGGATTTTATGGGTATTTGTCTACATTCACTTTGGGAAGGATTGTACTTGTGTTTGTGTATGGGTCTTATGTATAATGTTTCAATTTTCCTGGAGTTAACTTTACTGTATAATATAAGAACCCAATTCTATTTATTTCTCAGAATAATTGTTGCATAACTACCTTTGGATATTCCTTCTGTATGTTCAATATTTGAGTAACCGAAGAGCCTATCAAAACAAATGGGGTTAAAACATGCATTTGTGAAAACCTAGGGTACATTTCCGTGAAGTCAATAAAAATCAATAGTTGGCAGTCTGTCATATCACAAAAGGCCCCGTAGAGATTAGTGAAAAGACTATTGAAAAGTAAATGTTAGTAAAATATGTACTCTATTGTAGTTCTCTTTATCTGTGAGAGATACACTCCAAGATTCCCAGTTGGACATACCAAGCCTGCGTCCAAGCCACACGATACCACAGTGATCCAATTGAAGAGCAGGAAGGCTACTGAACCTCTCACTGGGGCAGGAAACATATACACGTTGGATATGGCAAACAAGGAGACGACTCACTCTGAGTGGCTCAGAATGGACAGAATGAAATTTCATGACATGACTTAAGATGATGCTTAATTTAAGACTTATGCATTTCTTATATTTGAAATTTCACATTTAGATTTTGAAACTTGGTTGGCTGTGGGTGGCCTAAATTATGGAAAGCCAAACTCCAGACACACCATGATGGTGTTAACATCTCACAGTTTTGTTACTTCCCACCACTCCTGTCCTCTACTCATTAAAAACAACAAACTTCAAAGAAGCCCAGAGGTATGAAGAAACTGTAACTGCCAAAGGAGTGCATGCTGACTGCCGGATGTGCTCTCCAGGATTCTGCAGAACCCTGAGAACATGTATTAGTTCCTTGATGTGTGTGATTTTTATATGTGCTAAGTATTTTGGGGGATGTTTGTCTATCAACTATTCAATCAACAGTTTACTCTTTAAATGATAGGGAACTTATATTTTAACACGTGCTAGTGCAACGTTCCCTTACTACACATTGATTGAAATGTGTTCTTAGCTCTTCTCAGCTGGCAAGAAGGGGGCAACAGGCCCAGGGAAATCCCCATGCGGTAGGTACAACTTCCCACTGCCTCAAATCTTTGCTTCAAGCCTAGACTGCGGTAGGATGAATGGTGTTCTCAATTACATGTGTCGAAAGAACAACTTTTCCTAAGAAAACAGGAAAACAAGGTCTGTTCAGGTGGAACACGGCAGACGGACCACAGCAGTGACCGCCACAAAGCCCAGGGGGGTAGATCAACGTGTCTGCTGGGGTTGCTCACACAAGTACTGGGGAGGGGCTGCTTCAAAAGAACCAGACGTGCTGATGAGAAGTCATTTGCCTGTGGGCAAACTTACTTTTTTTTCTGCCAGAATAGCACAAATTGGGAATTTTAAAGAGTCTAGTTGCTTCAACTTCTCACAGACGATCGGGGTTCTGCCTCATCCTGCAAATAGACTGGCTTCTAGTGCTTAGTGACGGTGTGTAACTCAGTCTGTCCTTTGATTTTGACATTGTCGTTGTGGATTAGTTTCAGTCATATGCACAATAGATAGTGGACATGTTAAACTGGAACCTGTTGTTTCTCTGTTATTAGCCACACACACACACACACACACACACACACACACACACACACACACACACACTGGGCCTCCACTGATAAGTTACTTTCAAATTGAGTTATACAATATGAAGGTGAATTTTATTTATTAAAATGGGACACCTCCAAAGCAAGATGACACCATCTTCAGGAACAGTTTTCTTCCGATGCCTTACACGCTCTCCTGGCCTTTGGCATGTTCTTATTTAATTTGCTGGACTTTCGGGAAAATAAAATTTTTATGAAAAAGGAGCTCCGTTGGTATTGAAGCAAGATTTATAACCAAACAGAAGAGGTGTGAGTTTTGACACGTCCGGCTGCAGACCGATTTCTCTAGCCGGTGTCCGGGCTCCAGTCGCGGCCTTTGTTGTACAATGACGGATGGCAAAGCCCGCTGTTTTGTAAGCATGTGCACATCCAGATCCTTCATAATATTAGTTAAAATCAATGTGCTGCTTTTTTAATTATTGCTCATGGTACAAAGCCGGGAAGGCTCATTTAGGAATGGATCGATATTGAAAAGGGATTGGTAGATGGCAGCGCAGTACATCAGGCTGCTTGATGTAAAAATCATTGGGTCTGTTCTGTGGCGGCTTGGGGTGATCAGCCCGGTTAGCCTCCAGCTGGCCGGGGCAGCGTGACGGGCCAGCTGCCCGGGAGCCCGGGCCCCTTGCTGGGCGGCTCCTGCAGCCTCCGTGCGGCTCGGCGCGGCGGCGACCGGCACCTGCGCCGCCTGGCTGTATTGATCGCGGCAGCGAAGTTTGAAGCGTGGGAGCCATTTCTCTCTTCTTCTCCGGCAGGTCTTTTTTCCTCAAAAAGCTCCTGCATCCTAGAGCGAGTAGACGACCAGAAAAACTCAAAAGGAGTCGGAAGGCCTCGCCAGGCGGAGCTGCACAGTCCCTCACGCGGGGACAGCGAGAGGCACAGAGGCAGGAGGAGGCGCGGGCAGGGAGCTTGCCCGGGAGAGCGGTGCCCACCCGGGACTCTGCGCTCACTGGGGAGCCCAGCCTGGCCCGAGCTCGGCCGTCCCGGTGGTGTCTCAGCCTCCCGAGCGAGCGCCGGGCTGCGCGCTTGCGCCGGCCTACGTGGTGCGGGGGCACCGAGCTTGCCGTGCCCGTCCCGCTCATTCCTGATTTCATCTGGCTCTCGGGAACTCAGAGGCGGGGTCATCAGTCACGTGCACCTGCTGTGGCTTGTCCAAACTGCCCTTATAGGACGCGTAGTGCCCGGAGGGCGGGGCAAGTCCTTGTCCGTGCCGGATGCCCCATCTCTACCTGTCCCAGCTTTCCCCACGAAATCAGCAAACCATGCTTTAGCAAATGCTCCCATCGGCTCTGCAGGCCGCGCCCCACGGAAAGCGGCCGGCCGCGGCGGGTGGCGGCGACCGCCGTGGGGATGCACGCCCGAGAGAACGCGCCCTGCGAGGGCGGCCCTCCTCTGCTCCGGGGAGTCCGACACGCGCCAGAGGCGCCTGCGCAGCACGGCCCTGGGGGTGTCCGCCCGGAATCAGCCCAGGCTTCCGGGAGAAGCGGGCCATCGACGGCATTGATTTCCGGTTACGCTGTCCAAGGCTTGATGGGTAAACCTCCTTTTTTTTTTTTTTTTAACATTTTAACGACAGCGTGCTGTTTATTTTAGTTTATTTTTTCTTGACTAATTATGGGGCTGATCAGATCATCTGGTATTTACTCTGGGTAACATTAATGGTAATTTTTAAAGAATTAGGGTCATGGCTAGGCAAATTGATCAAAATCAAAGATGCTCAGGAAAAGGAAACTTTAGATTATGTTCACAAGTCATATTTAGAAGGGCTAGCGAAATGTCGCATGCTATTTCACGATCACACAGCGGTCGTGAGTCACATCGGCTTTGGCAAAGCGCATAGTTAGGTACCAGTGACAACAGAGAGAGAGAACCGTGTAGTCATGACCCCTCCCTATAGAACACCTATGTATAGCTTGAATGGAAACATGAAGCACATATGCAATTAATGCCTGATCAATCTTTTCACATAAGAGGATTTTTTGTTTCAAGTGTTTCTCGCTCCTGAATGCACGTGCCCGCCCCGTTGGCTGATTGTCTCTCTTTCACCCTCGTATTAACCTGGATGTTATTTTTTTCTTTCCTACGTGTGCTGCTTCTCTTCTTTTCAACGCATCTAAGACCCTTTTCCAGATAGTGAGTTTGCCAGCGTGACAGATTGGCTTTGCAACTTTAACTTGAGCTGACCCGGATGGACTCACTACCGCCCTGTGCCCCTAACACAGGTTAACTCGGCTCTTCCTGAAAGATCTCAGCCACCGCGTTTGCTTCTATTCCCAGAAGTATAATATGAAAGAGCCACTAAATGTTTACAAAGACTTGATGAAAGGAAATATGGGGAGAGGAATTTATAGTTCAGTTCGTTTTAGTTAAGTTTACATCCTAGGAAATAAAAAAGAAATTGAAGTAGAAACCCTGCTCTTCAGGATAACGTCTGAAGTCAGACCCTTAACCTGTTAAGACAGGCGTGATGGTCCCGATCGTATGGAATTATTAGGACAACAACATCGAAGCCATTGAGGGAAATTGAAGTTATTTATTCATGTTTGAAAAATAGGTAATTATTACCCAATACTACTTATAATCCAACATTTATCATGTGCTAGCTATAATTGGCTATTGCAGGCATGTGCTCTGTGACTCGCAGCTGGAGGGATGTCCGTCATATGAGACGGCTCTTGTGTTTGCAGAAATCTGGTGGGCTAACACGACACGACTTCATACAAATCCCCAGAAATGTAGATAAGACGCTAGATGAACGTATTTTAGTCAACATAGGTATCCCAAAACTAAAAGAGATTCCAACGCCTAGCAGCAGGAGAGGAGAGAACAGAGTTGGTGTCTGAAGGTGCGGGCTGCCCTGGAGCCCATCTCTGGGTGGGCAGTGGGAAGGAGGCTGCTGTGACGTTGTTTTAGATGCCTGCTGGGAGAGAATGCAAAGTTATTCACAGGCACAGGCAGGGCTGGAACTCAGACAACTGCTCTATCTATCCCTTGGCTTTGTAGTATAACCATTACACTCGAGTGAAAATGTTGACCAGAAAAAGAAAATGCAGCAATTCACCTGAAAACCAAGGTGAAATCTCTCATCCCTCCAGGCTATGGGTGCAAAACATGAGAAAGAGTTCTGAGATGGAAACTGTGGGCCTTCGTTTCCCATGTGCCAAGCAGTTGCATTTGTTCAACTCATTAAGTTGAGAAAATATCAGGAAAAATTATTCTAGATAAACAATAACCTTATATAACTTAGTATAAAAAACCTTTGAGGTCTAGTTATGCAATCTGGACAGTAAATAATTTCGCAGAAAAAGCAAGTATAAAGATCAAAACAATAAAATTGAAAAGCTCGATTAACAACCAATATAATGAATAAGCTCCCAGGAGTATTAAAAAATCTCACAATAAAAGTTGTATATAATAAAAATACTAAACAGAAGAAATTTCAAACAAGTCTGTTCAGAGAGCATGTTGTCCACTATTGCCCCATTCATTTGACATGATGTCGCATCCTGCAACCTGTAGTTCTGCTGGGTTCAAGCAATGTGGAAATCTGGGGTGGCGGTGGGTTGGGGCTGCATCAGAGCTGGGTTGGAGGCAGGAAAGTTGCACATACTGTGTAGAATAAAGTTGGATTTAGCGTAGGACAGAGAAAAACAAAAGCCCTTCACTCTGAGGGTAGTAGTGGGGTGGGGATGGGGGTGCCCCTGACCAGGGAGTTTCCCTCCTCACGGCCGCCGGCCCAGGGAGTCTCCTTCCGTGGATCCTTCAGCTCTGTCCTATACCCAGGTGGGCCTCAAGGGTGGTGCTGCCCATCCCATGTCTGTGGTTCATGCGGCATTTAGGGTACCCGTTGGGGATAAGAGACGTGACAAACAACTCAAGTTCTCTGACCTCTTTGTCCCTTTGTGTAGGCAAAGCCAGCAAAATTTGCCTGCCAGAAATTTAATTAGAAAATTGGAAAAACAAAGAAGCTGCTGCTGGTCAGTTGTGGCTGCTGCTCTCAGCTAATATCGACTTTACTGGGCCTGCCTCCCTACTCTGCCCTGCCGACCCCTCTACCTTCCCTCACCATCACACCGGGGGGTCTGGGAAAGAGAGCAGACACCCGTGTGGGGAACAGCACAAAGCTGAAGACAGCCTGGCTGTCCACTTAGAAAACGCAATGGCATTTGCTGAAAAGCAGTCGGAAGCCAGGTGTGGTGGCACGTGCTTATCATTCCAGGACTCCGGGAGGCCGAGACAAGAGGATCTCAAGTTTGAACCCAGCCTGGGCAACTTACCGACTTAGTGAGACCTTGTCTCAGAATTGACATAGAAAGTAAGCAAGTAAGTAAATAAAGAAGTGAGTAGAAGGCTCTGGGTTTAATCCTCAGAACTGAAAAAAAAGAGAGAAAGAAAGAGAAGCAATCAGCAGTGCTGACGAATAAGCTGTGGACAAACAAAAGTCCATGGCATTTCTCTACACCACCAGTAAACAGCTGGATGGTGGAAATTAAAATATTATATAAAACAGGAGCAAAAATTAAGTAATACCTAGGGATAAATTTGACCAAACTTCCAAATATGTATACACTCAGAAATCGGAGATTTATATAACTGAAGACTTGAGAGTTTATGCAGCAGAAGATTCAATATACTTAACAGGCCAATTTTCCTCAAATAAGTCAATTGTAGCACATTCTCAATCAAAAGGTAATCAAGTTTCTGCAGAAACTCATCAGTTAACTGTAAAATTCATGCAGAGATCAGGATGCCCAAAACGACCTTTAAGAGGAGCAAAGTTGCAACACAACATTAGCCGATCTACAAAGCTACACGGACAAAAGCCGCGTGGCCTTGTGGCTGAGACTGAACGGGGCTTCAGCGAGCAGAATACTCGGGTCTTTAAAAATAAATAGCAACTAAGCGAACCACAGGTACAGATTTAAAACTTGGAATGCTGATGTTTCCTTAAAAATGCAGAACATCTTTGCTCTTTGGGATAGGCAAATCATTCATAAATATTACACCAGAAGCAAAATCTATGAAAGGAAAAATGATAATACTGGATCTCCTAAAAATTAAGAACTTATGCTCATTACAGAGATAACGCCGCAAGAATAAAAGCGACAACACATGGAAAAACATTTGAAAGTCACGTGTCGGTCACAGAGGATTTGTTACCTGTTATACCCCTTTTAGACTGACTGAATTGAAAGGGAAACCACTTCCGGTGAGGAGAAAGAGGGTTTGGAGCTACCTCGTGGTGACAGAGGGGAGGACACGGTGTCTTCACGGTGTAGTACAACATGACGGCATCTTAACGATGTCAGTGAACACTTAGGAGCAGATTCGAGGGGAGTTGGTGAGTGGGACACTTTGGAGCTGTGGGACCCTGAGACCCTGGGGAGCAAGGTGGGGAGTGGAGTCGGGAAACAGGATGAGGGGTCACCTCTTCCTGCAATGCGTGAACTCTTTTAGGTCAGCTTTCCATTGCTGATGTAGGCTGGGCTTTGCTTTGGAAAATCTGTCCCAGGAGGAAGGAAGCCTGTCATGGTCACTCAGTCTCTTCCTGCCTCAGCTGGTCGCGGTTGGGCTCTTCCCAGATCTGTGTGGAGCACTCCACTTACCCTGATGGAGGCTGAAGAAGGACAAGAGGGCCCCAGTTAAACCTTTCAAAAAACCATGAACCAGGCCCTATTAATGACATCACTCACCAGGAGAAGATTTCGAATTGTGGCATGAATTTCCACGATTCCTCAAGAATCGCAGAAGTAAGACTGAAAAACCATACTATCTGCATTTTAGAGCCTGTGTGCTTGAAAATAAGGTGATGTGGTCACCGTGGCCTTAACTAAACAGCTCGTTACGTGAGAGGCTGATGTACCTTGGTCCTTGATGCACCTTAAAACTTCCTAGCGAAAGTTTGCCAGAGGATTTCTTCACAGATTTTGCCTCTGCCAAGAAGAAGGGAGGTAACTTAAAGCCAGAGGAAGGGGCGGGGGCGGGGGGTGGGGTGGGGGGGCGCCTGCCTGATGTTATGCTCCCCATGGGGCTCTTCCTGTGGTGGTCCCAGGTGGGCCGATGTTATGTGGGATGATGCAGAGAAAGTTTGCTGAAGACGTGATCTCACCATGGCTATCCAGTGCAAAGATGAACAGCTGGGAGAATTCAAACAAGTGAGCTAGCTGGTACCGGATTATAAACCAACGTATGACACACATATCTAGGAGATACTGAGGTAAATAAACGATTGAATAAATTCGTAAGTGGGAGAGAAGTCATATTAATGCAGAAGAATTCAAACTGATTTATGTAGCTAACTGTGCAGCAGCCACCCATTGGCAATGAGAGTGTTGCAAACCCTCACTGTGGAAATCTGTTCGACTCCATCCTGCCCAGCTCACATCAGCGGGGTCTGTGACACAGAGCCACTGCTGGACCCTGGAACAGACGCCTCTCTCCGGGCCCAGGATCCACTGCCACCAACCCGCCGACAGCTGATGTGCTCCACCCCTACTGCAGCACGGCAACTGTAGACACGGAACCTTAGGCCCGACGAGGACCCTCTCATAAGGCCACAGGGCAGTACAGGCCCTCCTTGTGCAGTCTCATCTACCTCCTAAACTCCCTCTCACATCTCCGCGTTCTCGTGAGAGACCTCAGCTCTCAGCTTGACGTGTGGCTGCCCTCCAGAGACTTGCCTGAGGTCCTCTGGACATGGGCTGTGGCCTAAATGAACTCTTAGCCTTATCCTTGCTTCCTCAGTGAATGCCTCTTACCGGCTTCTCTTTCCGATTCCAGCCTACGTCTGTCATCTCGCAGCACACGCTGCTACAGGTGGGGGACACAGTGTCATTCCCGAGGTGTGGCCTTGGCACAGGACCTTGCTTCCCAGCTGTGCAGCATGTAGAAGAAGAAGACGGCACCTGACTGGTACCACGTCAGGCAGGTGCTCAGAGGAAGTGTCGACCGTGATAGCCACGCTCCTGCGTGTGAGCGGACAGGATGTACTGAAAGGGAACATCACAGCTCCGCTCCTTCCTCAGATCCACGAACTCCAACCACGAGAACAAGCAGCATTAGACAACGTGCAGTGTCTGACCAGTCTTTCTTAAAACCATCAAGGTCAATTAAAACAAGAAAAATCTGGAGGAATTGCAGAAGACGTAAGACTGTGGAGTCTTGGGGCAGAAAAAGGACTTCAGATTTTCTTTTTTTAAAAAAGGAAATATGAGAAAAGTAGATCCCTTAGTCAGAAATATTGCACCAGTAGTGGCTCAGTAGTGCTGGCAAGGGCACCCTGGGAACACGAGATGTGGATGATAGGGCACTAGGCCGGCTCTGCAGAAAGATTATCTTTTGCATCCTTAAGTACCATGCTGTTAAAAAAGCCTAAGTCTGTTACAAAACAAGCAGACAAATGGACTACATCTAAAATACACATCGTTTTTTAACACTTACGTTGAAGTTGCTGCTTCTCATAAAAGTGGTTTTTACAAAAAATATTTTTATTAAGAAAGATGCATTGCTAACTTTGTCCACTTGGCAGTGTTAACAACGGCCGAGCAGATTCTCAAATTTGGTTTAAAAACGTTTCTCCCTGGTGGATGTCCCGTCTACCAGCTGCCATCTGAAAACAAATTTTCACAGCTTAGTTTGAAGCACCTTGAAAATGGAAGTTTCTAATGGAAGTGCTGACACCATGTGAATGGAGGTAGTGTGAATGCGCGGCTGTAATTTATAACGTCAGCCCGTGTTCCACACGCGCTCTGTGCACTGCGCTTCGCACGAATCGGAGGGGAAGGGACTGCAGTGAATTATTGTGCAATTAATCATTTGACCATGAGGGATTCATTTACTAATTAAAAACGCAAAAAGAGTAAATTGAAATAACCAGTGACTACTAAATCACGTCTTCTGAAGCATCAGCTGTGTTGTAATAAATCATGTGTATCAATCAGAGCCTACACTTTGGGTACCTGCACGTCACGACCGCCTCCGACATCGCATCTGCTCACAGACTCCTCTCACACATGTGGCCATTTGAGCCTGTAACTACAGGTGTGCGTGTGCGCAGACAGAATGATGCGTGTGTGTATGTTTCAATTCAGGGGACTTTGTATTCTAAAAATGAAAATGACTGAGGTAAAACCTGAAGTGAAGACATACTGTGAAAGGCAGCCGAGCGTGGGTCTTCCTGAGCACATGGGCGCCTTTAGACTACATCTCGTCACGTCGTACTGACATGTTCCTACCTGTGGTATGTGATGCTCTCCATACAGTTTGGCTTCTAGGCATGTTCACTAGCCAATTCCACTGTTATTTGCATACATTCCCATTTCTTTAAATGACCCATTTTTGAATATTTAAATCAGTTACCAGGCAGCATAACAAAAACAAATTAAAAAAAATTTTTAACAGAGTTTTAGGATTTTCCCCTGTGGCACCTATCCACAGAGGGGGTAGACCTTTGAGAGGACCAGAGAGGACCCCACTCCGCTGTGAAGGAGGCTTGTCTGAGTTAACTCGTGCTCCCCAACTTGAAACGAGGGGACGCAGAGGAGAGCTGCCTCCCTCAGTTCTCCTGATTCTTCTCTGCCGTCTAGGCCATGCCCCACAAAGCTAGGCACGGTACTAGAGCAACGGGCAGCTACTGAGCTAGGCAGAGCTAGGAAGACTTGCTTTAAACGAAGCACTTCAAGTGGGAAGAGACGGACATTCTCAGCTTCTAAAGGCCGCGGTGAGTTACGATGCTCTGACGTGGGTGGAGGCAAGCCGTCCGTCCTCCTGCCCAGTGTCGGGGCTGGGCTGTCTCCGGAGCCTTCCCTCCCGCCGTCGCCTCCTCTGCTGCTTTCTCCTTGCTTGGGCTGGCACGGGCATAGAGCCCCAGGGAAGGCAACCTGGCATCTGACTGCTTCGCAAGACAGAGAACTTGGGGCCAAGGGGAGGAAACAGACCCAGCCGTCCTGTTTCAGTTTGTGCGCAAGAATGTCCACATCTGAGGAGGAAGGAGCTGCCAGACGTGCAGTCGTGCTCCAGGTGTGTGGCAGACATCTGCTGTTGGCTCTGGATCTCAAGTTTCTTCCCAAGGTCGTGTGCCGAAGGCTGATGTGTTAGCCTGGGACTCTATAAGGAGGTCATGGCATCCTAGCTGGGGAAAGCGTGCTACTGGGGATAAAACTGTCCCTGGTCTCTCTCCCTCCCTCCTCTCTCTCTCTCCCTTCTTCTTCTAGCCTTCAAAGGGAAGGAGGCTCTACTTTACAGACATCCCTGGCCATGACAATCTGCATCACCAAAGGCCAAAGCGATAATACCAACTGACCATGAACTGGAAGCTCTGAATCAGTGAGCCAAGATAAATCTTTCCCCCTTTAAGTTGATTTTCTCAGGGGCTGGAGGAGCAGTTCAGCAGCTAATGCACATGTCCAGCAAGCTCAAGGTTTTGGGCTTGATTTCCTACCACGGCATAAGCCAGGTGTGGTAGCGCACGGCTGTGATTCTAGCGCTCAGGAGGCTGAGATGTGTTCGAGGCCAGCCTGGCTACACAGTGAGTTCAGGACCAGCCTAAACTGCCAAGCGAGACCCTGCCTCAAAACAAAGAGCTGACCTTCTCATCAATAAAAAGCTAATACACCCACTGTTCTGTGTGCCAGGCGCGGCATTGAAGCTAGCAAAGTCTGAGTGGACAAGGCTTTGCCTTTCTTTTATTTTTTATTCTTGAAGGAAAAGAAAAAGTCATAAATGAGAGTGGGGATGAGGGGAAGGGGAGGGATAGAATCTTATAATGGGATAATGCCAATTGCCCTGGGTTTTGATATTAGAAAACCTTGGATCCAAACCCCAGGTGTACGTTTGGTCAGTGGCTGACCTTGAGGGTGGGGAATTTGGTTCTTATCTGAGTTAGGAGAGCCAGGTGCTAGTCCAAGGGCCTGGCACAAGGCGTGTAGCCTGGGGTCTTCATTTTCTGTTTGCAAACAAGACAGGTGGGATTTCCCACTTGTCCACAGCAGAACCTGTCTGTCTCAAGCTAGTTCACACACACACACACCCGCCATTCCGTATGACACGCTGGCCGGCGTGGCAAGACCCGAGCGCTGAGCACCTCTGGCCACCGTGGCTCTGCACTTGTCTGCTGCCTGTACGCTCATGGCGATGGAACTCAGATTCTCAATTCTCTTAGTACTCAAAAATGCCTGTATATACGCCAGGAAACTGAAATGTAGCATTCAAGATTAAATTTATCATTTTTTTTTCCGTGTGCACCAAGTCTGTGCTTCCTCTGTAAACCACTGCGACAGAGAAAACCACTCAGCATGGGGCAGAGACGAACTCAAGCGTGGTGAGCGGGAGTCCTCAGCAGTTTATGGAGCAAGGGGGGTGTGACACCGAGCCTGAGTGAAGCCAAGCTCCAAAAACAGTACGCGTCCCAGCCCCCACATTCAGCTTCATGTCTCTGGCCAAGCTAGACCATGACAAGGAAGCTCTTTCGTGCCATCTGGCAACACTCTCAGCTGCTCCCTCTCTCCATGAACTTCTGAGACCCCAAGGAAGGGCCTTTCCTCTCCTCCGAGTCTCCACAGCAGCGCCCTCTGCCGCGAAGTTGACAAATATGAATTTATGCCCACTGATGGCAAATTATGCCCAACATAAATTGGCTGTTTAGCTAATGGTAACTTCTCGAAACACACATTATATATTTTTATAGTGTTAGGAACAAATACAGTTTAATTTCTTTGCTTCCTTGAAGATCAATATTGTTTTAGTACAATATAAAATAGCTTTTTTGTTGCATTCAGTTGAACTGAATTCAGCTCACTGAAGACTTGTCACAGTTGAGAACAGACCATGTGCCCAGAGCCCTGCACCTGCAGGTGCTGAATGCTAACTCTGGGTGGACACTGAACGCCAGCACTAATCAGGCCAAGACAGCAAATATGGCCTCTTCCCAAATCCCTTTGTCCATGGAGGTTTTTGTTTATGCAGAAAACTTCAGTGTACTTTTAAAATCAGGGGAAATGAACAAAATTCGAAGTAAATATATCAAAATTAAAGTATTAAAACGAGTCATCAGTACGTGTCTGTTGCAATAATTCTATTCCCCAAAACATATGCAAACCTTACCGTGTCATGATCACTTATGATCATGATCACTCAATTGCCAGCACCACTGACAAGAAATAAAAAAACAAAAGAAACGAGATAGGATTAGATAAGAACCAACCGCTTGTTCTAAGGGCCACGCTCAACGGCGCAGAGGCACGCTGCTCTTTCACGAGCATCTCGCACCAGCTTTAAAACTGAAGCCGCGTCTTCCGCAAATTCCATCACAAGAAAAACCAAGACTTCAGATGCTCATGGCCTGCACTTCCCATCCGGTGTGCCACGCTGGCATTCGAGCCAGGGGTTCCTGCCCAGAGGACTGGAAGTGATGAAATGATGGCCTCTCTCACCCTAAAGATGGCCAAGATCGCGAGGGGGTGTCCGGAGCACATTGTTTTACCGTGAAAGACTGTGTATTCTTCATCCGATCATGTCTAAATAACAGACCGCGTTCTTGGGAAAAGAATCAGACACCGCCTTTGAATGTTACAGAAACATCAGTCACCAAACTAATTTGGAGAACTTACTCTTTGATTTCATGTTTATGATACCTAGCATGTACCTTCTTGTTGCCCCTCATGTTTGTACTTTTATTAAAATTCAGAACACTCGGCAACGTGGAGGATTTGGACTTCCTAACACTCTTACCGATGATGTGGAAGAAGGTAAATCACCTGGGGAGACGAGATTTTGTACCTTGCGTGAACTTCCTACCCTCAGCGGAAGTGCAGAGTAGGAACAGAAAAATAGGCAGAGAAACCGCGCTACCTCAGTTCCTTACTCTCTAGGAAAGAGATTTTTCTTTTCATCTTCCTCTGTCATTGTGACCTCACCAGTGCCACCGCTACTGCCTCTCTCACCTACCATGTCTGCACCCGGTCCCACCCTCAGCCACTGGACTGCAGTGGGTAGAGTGCCCCTGGCTCTAGAGTTACACTCTTGTGTCGCTGTGGGCTTCATCCCAGGTGGCCCACCCACCTCGTCTGCGCGTCTTCCACTAAACTCACCAGCCACAGAAGTATTCGTTGTGGATTTGTCTTGAGTTCTCACGAGCACGGCTCGCTGGGTAAGTGGCTTTGCCACTCCATTTAGTCTGTTGGATATGGATTACTTCTGGGCAAAATAAAGCGACTTAACTGGTCTCTTTTAGCTCTGAAGCTTAGACATGTAGCTATCGTGTGTTGCAACAGTGTTACGCTTCATGATGACGATAAGCTAAAATTATCCGCTATCACAATGTCTGCAGGCACTTTGGAGGGTATTTTTCAGATACTAATGAAATAGTATATTATGCTAAGACAATGGCCAATCTAATTAATTACTATGAAATATATTGACATTTGAAAGTTAATAATTTTGCTCTTGTGATATAATTAAATATTTCTTAGTATTTCTAAAAAGCCTGGGAACATTTTTTGTTACCTTGGGCTATCATGTGCACTTTATATTACTACTTCACACACACACACACACACACACACACACACACACACACACACGCGCGCACACGCACTAATTTGTGCTGTTATAAATATAGCCAAAGACAGTGGGTGCTTCTACTTGGCACAAGTGGTTTTTGACCACATCTACATAAACTAGAAAGGAAAGGAGTCGTGGGATTGATGGCACATCATGGCATTTAATCCAGTATTTAAAATCTCATGGAATTCCCAGCATGCATGTGGAAATGTGCCCAAATTTGCACAGGTAAATTGTGTGTTCAGATGAGGTCATGGAGTTTAGCTCTTTCATCTGTGTCATGGGAAGTGCCCACAGTCCACAGAGGAGTTGCTTAATCGTGGCCTGCCATCCCCACTCGTCCCTGCGCATGGTGATTTAGAGAGAACGCTAATGCTTGAGAGCAACTTGTCCCCGGAGCATTTTCAGAATATAAATTAAGTGATATTATAGCAGAAGCCCTCTCTGAGCTCAGCATAATGAATATGAACCACCATGTTCTCCTGGCCAAGGTCACGGGATGAGGACGAATTACTCTATTAACATCTCTTTTAAGTAGCATTAGTGATAACAAATGAAGAGGCTTAATGTAATACGGATAATATTATTCATGCAAAAATAGCACACTTTATCTTGTTAAAACAATTAAAGTGTGCTTCGAGGATATTTTACACCATGGAAATATGATGGTGGCGAGGGCTTATTGCATGTTACCGAACACAGCAGCATTAGCCAGTAATGCTGATAAGCTGATAAAAATCCAAAAGCTGATTTGTATGCTATGCTAATTCGGGATCAGCCTCTTGGCCCTAGGTACTACTGAAATGCTGCACAGGATTGCAGCAAGCTTTGGGTGATATTAGATTAAATTCAATCCTTTTGCTTATAATTTTTTTCAAGGAAATTGCATCCCCATTCTTCAGCATAAACCTTCTTTAGCAGCTAAGCAGCCTGTGCTATTGCATTTTAAGCCTGGAATATTGTTGTTTTCTTCCCAGACGTATTTAAGCTTGGTGTTGGTTATAGATCATCTTACCCCAATCATGTAAATCCAAAACACAAGATGATTTCTATGGGCTGGTGATGACCTTATTCTGCGGCACGGTGGAGCCAACCTCGTGCGGAATCTGTCTTCAAGTGAAGGAACATGGTGGACCTTCGTTAACGTGGTTTGCTTTTCACCAAACTTACAGTCTTTCGTAAACAAATCGTGTTTGCCCTACTACAATTCTAAACAAAGGCATGTTAGTTAAAGGCAACTTTTCTGAAGCGATAAAAAGAAAACTGCTGGAGCTAGATGTGATGTCATCTTAAATATACTAAATGCCAGTGGTGTTAACTCTTCGAAACAGTTGTAATTATTTTATGTGAATTTCATTACAATAAGGATGGGACTGGGCTGTGGCCGTTGTGAAGTCCCTGGGGGTCTCACCTCGTCCTCTTTGGCCCTGTTGCCACCACCGCTCCAGCATGAAGAGTCCACCGAGGTCTTTCCCACTACCAGCTGAAAGTTCCATACACAAAAATCTTCACCCATCTCTTCCGGGTGAAGTCCCTAACAGCATTTCAGCAGCTTAGCACAACTTCGTAGGATGGCTTCGTCTCCTCTTTCCCAATGCTGTCCCCCTACCAGGACACAAATACATTATTAAACTTCAGTCTGGAGGAGTTACGACTTTTTAATAGTAACCTACAATAGCATTTCAAGAGACGAAAGAACTTTTTTCTTATTATTAATATTGATATGATTATGCACTAAGATTACTTTATTCTGTTCATAAAACTTCACACAGTTCGGAAGAAATGATTAAAAACTAGCAAACACATTACACTGGGGGAATTTTCCTAGTTTAATTAAGACTTCAGCAAATCCGAGCAAACAGCAATGTCTATCCTATTTCCAGCGGCTTTTTAATTATGCCTGGCATGGACAATTTTACTTAATCCCACATAAATTTTGCACGTGTGAGTGGAGCTGAAGTTTCAAGAGTGAGATCAGGTTTTGCATTACTGACAAAACACATATGTACATGAATGAGCCCCCTTGACTGTACGTAATTAGTCAGGGGACAGCAGGCTGCCAGGATTCTCAAAGCGGGGACTTAAAGTATTAGTTTCTCATATTTATGATTAATGCCTTTCTTATCAGCCTGAGGCCCCGGACAGGATCATGTAAAGCATGCTGGGTTAAATCACTCTTTGTTACAGAATGCACACATTAGACTTCAGGGACCCAAAGGACAAGCCCAACTTGCTGGTTACACCCTCATCAGAAGCGAGCCAGTGCAGACCCAGGCTGCTGCTTCTCATTATTTATACTTTGAGTGACTTTGCACATCTGACACACTTGGAATGTGCCCATCCTGTTAGCTCTAGGCAAACTGGCATACCGACGCTCATCTTAAAATTAGTTATTAAAAGATCTACATCTGCAGGGCTTGTTTCACCCTGTGTATTCATTTGTCAACAGAGAACTCTTTTAGATCATGTGCAAATAATAAGTGGCCAAACCCAGGAGGTCTTTGAGTGTGTAAATTGATTACCAGGGCTTTGGTGGGTAACAGAATTCCTATTTGGCATCGGGAGACTGTGCATTTGCCCTGGGGCAAGATGTCCCTTGGACCAGACTGTTTCAAGAGGTCCTCAGCTCTCTCAGTTCACAAGGCACTAATGCCTCTGCAAAGCACATGTAGGCAAAAAGAAATTCCTAGTAGTTCTGTGTGATAAGTAGTTAAATTTAAGCAACTACACACATTTACATGCCCAGAACTTGGCAGCTACTTGGGAAAAAATAAACATCCATGGAAAGTGAAGGCACACGTCCATATATTTATTAAATGACTGCAGATGATGAAGGCAGGCCATTTACCCCTGATGGGTATGCACTGAACAACTTCTCAAAGCTCAGATCAGATCAGCCTCCACCGCTCTCCTGTCTTAGCCACGTTGATTTTGGGGCAGGTCTACATCTCCAATAGGATGACCTCCAGCTTCCCCAAGCTCTAATGTTCCTGCAAAGACTAAGTGCCAGCCAACACAGAACCCCAATATCGTCAGGCTCAGAGTTCGCATAGTAGACACATGTTGTGCCTCGCTGTGTCTTCTAACAAAGGACATACATGTTCCACAGCCCTGGGTCGCCTGGGGACACATTAGGGGGCTGCAGAAGTAGACCACCTGCCAGGGATCTTCCAGTTCTTACAGTGTTCTGTGAACCAACATGTCTCCATGATACCAGCTGGACCTCTACTGTGTGCTGGATCCTGGAGTGGAATGTGGGCTTTACTGCCACCCTAGCAGCTTTACAGAGACACAGTGAGAGTGGTTCTAGTTTGCCATTCCGTAATAATATTAAAGCATGCCTTGGGCATGTCATCTGGTGGCAGTGTACAGCTCAGATTGAATTATAGCTTATATATAATTATTTATTTATAATAAACCTGTAAGAGCAACAATTTATTATCTAACACAGTTCCAAACATTTTTACTACATCTTGATGACACAGACAATATATTTATTGATTTGCCAACTTGCTGAAGGGAGGTGAGCTGAGGGCTTCGCCTTCCGCACACCTGGACAGTCTCTGCATGGCTTGGCCTCCAGCCCCAGCCAGAGAAGCAGCAGCTTCCCCTTGGTTCATGATCACAGGGAAGGGCACGGAGTCACTTGGACTGTGCCGTCTAGAAGGGCGTGGTGGCTTTCCGGCCTAAATGGGCCATAGCTACTGCCCAGGTCACAGCTGACAGTGTCAATAGTATGTGATGTGGAATCTTTACCCAGGTGGGGTGGAGGTTTTGCTGCCTACCTAAAGGCTCCCCCCCCACACACACATTTTATTGATATGTATACGTGCAAAATTCGGTTTACAATGAAGTTGAACATTTTGTGCACATACCTATCTCTCCTTTTGTCCCTCCCCCTACCCGCCCCTACTCGTCCCCGCCCTACCCCCCCTCTTTCACTTTGTCTTTTCTCTTAAGTTCCGTAGGAGTCATGACCTGGGTCTCTCAGAGAGACCATTCAATGTTTCACCTTCTGCTTCTGACTCACTTCACTAAGCATGATGTTCTCTCTAGTTCATGCCTAAAGCTTTTTAAAAAAGGTTCTCTCATCTGCCCCAAATTGAAGGTGTCTACTCATTGTGGTAAATAGAAAAAAATGTTTATTTAAAGCCAGCTTTGGAGAAGATAGAAAGAATAATTCTCCAAAGTTTTTAATTCTCTGAGTTGTTCCAATGGACCAGAGACTTCTATCAGGTGCGCCAGAGGGGAGACGACGTCACGGATCTAAGTGTACAGATCGTACACTAAAGTCCGTTACTGGCTGACGATCTCTCTTGACCCCTGACACTGGCAGAGGGGTTCTTTGACTGCCCTCCCCATTCTGGAGGCTCATATCTTGCTTGTCTTAATTACTTTCTCATTGCTGGGATAAAATGCCCAACACCCAGAGCGTAAGGGAGAAAGGGGTTTCTTTCATCTCATATTCGTAGGTCTTGCTCTCCATTCACAGTCCCCTGGCCACGGCTGGCGTGCTGAAAGTGTCCTGCAAAAAAGAGCTGCTCACGGACTGCAGGAGTAAGGACAGGGATTGGGAAGAGGCAGGGGCAGGAGCACGGCCCTCTGGGCCCCACCCTCAGTAATCTGCCCTCCCTCCTGGATCCCACCGCCTGACAGCGCATGGTAATCTGCACCGTCTAAACACACTGGCTGAGACATTCCAGAACCAAAGCACGATAATGCTCTCGAGCAGAAAGAGGGCGTCAGGAAGTGTTTAGTCCCTTGGTCACACGTGGTGCTTCGTTGATGTAGGCATCGATGAAGCCCAGGGAAGGAGGAAGGGGTGTCCCTAATGTGAAGCCGAATTCTTTCTCCTTTCTCCACTCGTGCTTGAGATTTCCTCTTCTTTGTTTTTAGCTGCTGGACAAGATGGAATTGTTGGATACCTGGGGTGGGGGGCGCGGGGTTGAAGCTTTTCCTGAAGAATGCAGTTCTGCTCATTCTGCTTTTATCAGTGCCAGTCTCTTCACTCCAAGGAAAAAGCACGAGAGACAGTTTTCCCTTCATACTTTCCTTGTAGTTCTGGGGACTTAAACACTTTAGTAAAATATCTTTCACTTAAATTAGCGGGTGTTGATTTCCGCTGCCTATGACTCCTGATCTAATGGAAAGAAAGGGCAGCAATGGTTTCTCATCTTCCTTGTGTTTTAGGAGTTTGCTGCGTCCCACCCAGAAAATGGTGGAACAGTTCAGGATCGCTGGCTGTCTTCCTGTTGTACACACGACTTAGCCTTCACCCCATATGTTGGCACTGGCTTGGTGCTGGTTTTGGACAGCTTTGGAAGTGCCCATCCTGACGCTGGTGACCTAAGCATCTCAGCTGTGCTGACAGGGTCCCTTACTCTTCCCAAGTGCTCGCTGCTTCCATTAGAGATGCCCCACAGTGATACCACAGGAAGGGTGGGGAACCTATGCCCACCTTCCTGTCAGGTAAGCAGATATGGCAGTCATAACGCTGGAATTAGGGCTGCCGCGTGACCAGCCACCCTGTGGCCCTGGATGCCTCATCCATTTTCTGGATGGCAGTGTTCTTTCCTTCTGTAGGGTTTTCTGGTGCAAACATGACTGTGACTATAAGGCTTGCAAGCACTTTTTAAAAAAATGTCTCTGAGTCAAGCTTGTTATGACAAATCAGTTGTTTCAGATGAATTCAATCCTTCTAAATTTCAAGTGTAAGGTCATGCTTAGGGATTTAAAGCCATGAACACTTGCTCAGTTTTTTTTATTTTTTTCTTCACAAGGGCAGCAACTCAGCCAGTTTGGAGCGAGCATACCAAACCACTTACGTGATTGTGCACGAAGTCAAAGCCATTAGGGCAGTAAGGAGTCTAACACGCAAGCCAGGGAAGCCGGAGACCCCCGTGGCTGTTGGCATGGATTGGAGGCTTGAGATGTGCCACAGAGAAACGACATTATGGGGAACATGGTGAGGCAGAGCACGGAGTTATGGATTTAAAACGTGCTTGGTTATTTGCTGTAGGAAATCTCTATTTGAGATGCCAAGAACGTTGTGGGTAGTAGCAGTTGACTAAGTCACAGTGTGACCCCGCAGCCTCCCTTTCGGTTCTTGGCTTAGTGTACAATGCCACTGCATTTTGCAAACAAGGCACTCTAATGTGAAGGGAGTAAAAGATAAAAGGGATTTTGTTAAATAATGGAAACAATAAAACAAAAGCCAGCCCGTTTGGTGCCTGATAAGTTGGGTTACATCCCAGCTAACAAAATCAGAAATCTTGAATTCGGTCCTGAAACCTAGGGATTATATGCAAAGATGTCCTCCTAAATTGGCATTTTGGATTTAAAGCAAGAGTAGAAGCAGCTCAGTTAACTGTTCGTTGTGTTTTTGCGAAGACGTTTTACATTAAAGTAGGTGCAAAGTCACAAATAAATTTGAAATTTAAGGTCAAGTAATTACAAAAGTCCGTTCATAGAATAAAAAGCAGTGGGCCACATTGCTAAAGCCCAAAGGAGCATAAACTCTAAAAGCAAATGGAATGTGGGTTACTAGGCCATGCTCAGAAATCTAAGTAAACATAGCTCCGCTCGTTACTTTTAGGGACAATAATCTTCAATGTTTTGCAAAACTTGGTTAGGTAGATGAAGAAATACGGTACAAGATTATGAGAGATTCAATGAAGAAGCCTCACTATCAGCAAGAGTCACGGTGAACTGGCATTTGAAGCTCACTACACTCTGATTAACAGGAGATTTCACCAGGTATAACAGGACGTTGAGAAAAAGAAGTGGAAACGTAATCGTGTTCTGGGCAGGATCTACGGAGTAGGGCAAGGGGTCAGAAAGATGAGGGGGAACTGGGGATTGAGTGCTGTCGGGAGGCAGTGGGCTGGCGATCAGGAAACAAGACAGGCTCGTGTGGAAGGGCAGAGCACAGTTCGTCTCCTGCAGGCCAGGGCCTACTAATTCTGTCTCACTTTATCTCAGCATTCGTTCAGTTTCCCTTCTTTCTCATCATAATTCTTTGAAAACACTTTTAAAACTGAGCTGTGGTTGGCGTGACCCTTCTAAGAAAGTGCACTGGCCTCGCTTCCACCGCCGCATTCGTTTCTGTCTCACTGGTGACGAACGAAGGTCGCATAGAGAGGGTGCCCGCTGTCCCCAGAAGGAGCCGCCACCAGGCACTTGCCCACAGTGATGCTAAAGTCTTATTTAGCTCTGCTGAGTTGGCCCCCAGACGGCCAAGAGGCACTGCTTGCTGTCTGTTTTTGTTTTGTTTTGTTGGTTTCTTCATCCGTTTCCTTTTTTCTTTTTTTCCTGACAACTTACTGAAAGTCAGCAGTAAGTCTGGTTTGCTTTGGTTTCTTCCAATCCTTTGCTGACCCCGGAGTTACTGAGCCTGCTCCCTGGCCCTCTCCCCTCCTGCTGTGTCCTGCAGCCAGCCCCCAGGGGGCAGTCCAGTGGGGTCCTGACTTCACCTACGTTCACGCGTCTGGATTTCTTCTGGCCGGGGCGGGCATGTGTGTCTGTTTTGGGTCTTCACTTTTAAAATTTCATTAGCCATCGTGCTGCTTTGGAGCAGGGAATACGTCAAAAGCAGAATTTACCGCTCTTACTTGACCATGTTTCAGAAACAGACAAACACAAAGCCTAGCTGTATAGCTGCTGAATAATTTTAGCAGTCGGAGCCTGGGCCGTGCCTTTTCTCCAAACTGGTATGCGGCAGCTGTTCTGTGTTTCCTCCCCGCACCGAGAGAAGGCCCATTGCAGAAGTCTGTTTTTCCTTCACGGATACTCTGAATCCACTACAGGATAGTTTGTTTGTTTGTGGCTTATTCATTTAATGATATTTTGTTTTCTTTTTAAGGTGCTGGGAATCGAAAGCCTTCTTCCTGAACTGAATCCCAGCCATCTAAGTGTTTGCTTGCTTATTTGATTTATTGATTTCTTTACATTTCGGGACAAAGGAGGATCTTGCTAAGTTACCCAAGCAGGACTTGAACTCAGTCCGCCTGTCACTTTCCCCAGGCTCCCAGAATGTTAGAGGATGGCTTTCTGTTCTCCAGCCGATTCATCATCCAGTGTCACTGCCTTTTCTGATATCTATGGCTGTGTGAGTGGCAGGACAGATACAGCTTTGGAAAGGCCACCTAAAAAAAAAAAACTGATGTTCAAAACAAGTGCTCAAGGTTTTGATACTGCAAATGTAGAAAATTGTTATTCTAATGATCGTGAATTGAAATTTGCGGGAAAATATTTATGCCATTTGTTTACGCCAGAAAGAAGCAGGCTGATGTGCTAACCCTAGAGGTCACTGCTTGTGGTGCAGTTTATTTGGAAACAAAGGATGGATAACACAGCTGGCACAAGGTGCCACACTCTTCAGCTTTTCATTCTCTGAAGTGTCATTCTTTTCGCTTGAGAGTCATTTTGGGCTAGAAGTACGTACATATACGTTTAATATGACAGCAGCTCGTCCTGGAACCCTGACGGAGAAAGCGCCTACTGCTGGCGGTGCTTCGGGGCTTTCGCGGAAACTCTCATGCACAGCCCAGGCCCCTTCCTCCTGAACACATCTGCTTTGTCTCACAGCAACGCATACTCTTAAATGCCACTTCAAAAGGTGAAACAAAATAATCAAAAAAATTTTTAAATGCAATTTTTATTTGGTAAATGAGTCCCTGAGTTTATGTTTGGCTTCAGGTAAGAGGTAATTCCTAGTCAGCATGATATAAAGAAAAGAGAAAATAAATATATAATGATAAACCTTCAGTAGTTTTAGGATGTTGGTTAGTTGAAAATTAAGCAAACATGGCTATTATAACTGTGAAAAAGGATTCAGAGCAATTGGCAGTGGGGTGTACGTGGGCATCACAGTGGGACGAGACTGGCTGGAGCTGCAGAGTGGGGAGCCGGGCCAGCGCAGCCGCTAGCCAGAGCTCCCTGGGAAGTGGGGCCGCTGTGTGTGCAGCGGCTGCTATGGGCGCAGGCTGGGCTGCAGAGCTTACCTGCTTTTTGTGCCTAACAGAAGTACCAGCTCATGGTTCTCTTCCCCAGCAAGGCTCATTCAGAGTCAGTCCCTGCAGCCTGACTGCTTGGCATAGCTGTGGGGCCAGACCATCCCACACAGGGTTATATTAAGGAGAGGATGCCCCGTGGGAACTCCCTGAAGCCACTGCTCAAGAGCTTCCCCTGATCAAGCTGTTGCTCACAATAACTCTGACCTTGCATACAGAGACTAAGCCAATAAATATAGCGGATATTAATGTGGCTGTCAAATTTTTCTCTGTCCTATTGGGAGGTCACAGAAAAATAAATAGCAAAAGTAACAGAGAGAGAGTGAAAGGATGAGGGAAAATACATAGAGATAGATGAGAGACTGAAAGTTATGTTCAAAAGATAAGCGGTAGGCCGTAAAGATGTCAGGTAGATAGGCGGGCTGGCAGGAGCATAGACAGGCAGGCGGGCAGATGGTAGAGCCCTACGGATACATAGAGACAGGCGAATAGACTGATGAGAGGTAGATGGAGTCAAGAAAGACATGGAAACAGGTGCACGAAGATGACATAGGTGATAATCAGAGAGATAGAAGGTTACATGTATATATGGACACGTGATAAATACACCGTGGACAAGGGGTCGGCTGGTACTTGGAGACACATGGACACGAGTAGGGCACGGTCACGTATTTTCAGGTCTGCCTGTTGACAGGCCTGGAAGAACCATCCGTCAGAAGCAGCAAGGACATGCAGCACCTGTGCCTAAAATAAGCACGGAGCGCCTGCAGTGTAAGAAGCCGCAAACCCTTTAAAACAAGCTCTGAAATCCCTCAACGTGACGGAGATTTGTCAAAGGACCACAAGTGCTAAGCGAGGGTTCATCAGCGGAGTCTGGAGCAGCGTGAGGGAAAGTGCAGTGTTAGTTCATAACCCAAAGGACAACCTAAGCAACTCCGCACCTGCCTACATATGTTATTGGGTAGATTGTTGGAGGAGTATAACAGTAAGCTTTCCTATTGCTGGGACCAAACACTCAATACCCACAACCTAAAGAAAAAGAAGTTTATGTTGGTTCAGGATTTCAGAGGTTTCAGTCCATGGTGGGCTGACTCCAGTATTGGGGAACAGGGGAACCACACCAGAGAGGAACTGGTAAGGGACCAAAAGGAGATCCCAGGGTTGTAGGACCGTGGCTACCACGTGAAACTTTTCCAGGGGGAAATGTCAACATCTGTCTAACCCAGATAGAGCACAGCCAACGGACCAAAGTAACAATTACACCAATGTCCAACTTGGTGAACCAAGAGTTTATTGGGGTTACTTATAGGAGAGGGGTGAGAGGTTATCTACCGCAGCACAGATGAGTGCTATCTACAGGAGCTTTGGTGAGGGGCTGATTATAAGGTGATGGCGAGTCAAAAGGAAAAACTCACTCCAGTATACGTGGGAACTCATGGAACCTTCATCTGCCTCCTGGGACTTGTCCTCCTGGTCAGCTTCCATTCTCCTCTGACTCACCTTCCTAGACAACGGCCATCCTTCTCTGCCAGTTCTCTCTCTCTCTCTCTCTCCCCTCTCTCTTGTGGCATCAGCACACCTAAAACCCAGGGCTTTGTGTACCCATACAAGCCCAAGGACACCCTGACCTGAAGGCCCTACCCGGCTACTCCTACTGTGCACATCTGCGACATCTGTGAGCTGTTAATTGGGTCTTGTGAGCCCCCCTCCTCCCTCCAGGAGGGACCATCTCAATATGGAGGCCCTTGTCACCCAGAACTGACCCATGTAGACACACCCGGAAGTGAGCTCTCTTTGTCCCTAGGCAGCGCCCAAGCCAATTGAGTTGACAGTTGGGCTTAACCTTCGCAGGGAGCTACATATGCTGAACAGAATTTTAAGGAACAGAAGCAGCTGCATGCACCAAGGAGCTGAAGCCTCGCCGCCTGCTCCTGTGGTGTGCACATGTTTGGGAAGTCGCTCCGGGCAGGGAGAGGGCTGGAGGAAACGCCAGACAGGCTGCGGGTACGGGGCTGCTCTCTGACCTGCACTCGTCACCATAACCAGGCAAAGTTTGAGAACTTCTCAAGGCTAAAACGATCATGCAGAGATAGACACTAAAGATAATGTGTCCCAGGACAGATAAATGGCATGTGGAAACGGTAGTGAGTTCTGGGTAAAGGGTGAGTAGTTCAGGAGCCAGTGCTGGAGCCCGGTGGAGAGGATCAGAGCCCCGAGGGAAGGTGCCACAGGAGGGAGACTGGATCTGGGGGCGGAAGCTCTCTGCGCTGCCTTTCCCGAGCACTTGCAAATCCTAATGATTCCACGACAATTGTTGTACTCAGACACAACAGAGTGAGACTTAGGGAAAACTGGCCTGCTCCCCATGACAGGCGTTGCCCTGCCTTCTTCTAAGCACACGGAGGCTGTCTTACTTGGGTTCTGTTCGGTGGGTGACACTTGGTGGCTGACACTTGTGTCCCTGTGTCGGGGACAAAGGTTCTCGCTTTCCTGGTTCCCTCTTCCGTGGACGGGGACCATGAGCCCTGGCATGCACACGTCCTATGACGTCAGACAGAAGGTATTTTCAACAGAGCAGCGGTGAGGGTGGCTCCTGCCTCCTCAGCCCAGCCACAGCGGACCTGCAAGAAGACAGCCCGCGCCAAACCCTGCGCGGTTTCGACAGCTAGGCATTTTCACCTCTGGCACAAACATCCCCAGATGGTCGCCCCGGAACTGACTTGCAGGCTGGCTCAGAACCAGGCTACCTGTCCTCCATAACTTTCTGAAACCACCGGGACGCAACGGCGCATGTGGTAGGCAGGGCGCGAAGGGCTGGGACTGGCGCGGCCGCGGGGCATTCCGTGCCCGGGGCAGCCGCTGTGTGAACAAGGGGCTCTGGGAGCCGACTTGGCGGCGCGGGGCGAGGGGAGGGAGCGGGCGCCCACCGCTGCGCGGCTGTCACCCGGCGCGTCACCCTCTCGTCAGGACGCGTGTCAGCCGGGGGTGCACCTGTCTCCCCGCGTGCGCGCCCTCTCCGGGAGAGCCTTCATTATTCAGGCATTGTGCTGCTTCCCGTATCTGTGTACACATTAAATTGCACATGATCTCTAACGTCGCTGCTACTCCCGCCGGCCTCGGACCGTGACCTCGGCCCCCGGAGATAATGGATACATCGTCGGTGGCTCTGGCTTCCGCTGTTCCTCCACGGCTCAGTACTTCCCTATTGTTGTAAGTCGAAAGCAATTACATAAAAATACGGGAGCAGGCACCTCACGGCGCCGAGAATTTCATATATCGCCAGGGTGACGGTCCTCGGTCCGGATCCGAGGTATTTCCTAGGGGAGCGTCAAGAGCCGGAGTCTGTGGGCGCAGAGACGGCGTGGGGAGAACCGAGGCGTGAGCCTCGACTTCCACGGGCGGCCTGGGCCTGGGCCCTGAAGGGCTGCGGGAGACGCCCGTGCTGGCACCCGGCCGACTTTGCGCCCTTCCTGCTCCTCCCTCGTGCGGTTGCTGCAACAGTTGGGACCCCCATCCTGAAAAAAGCAATAGCGCGTTCTTTTGCTTTTAAGAAAAACAGGCTTCCAAACAAAGGCATCTACTGCTTGATAGCATTAGTACGCTGAAGGATCGCACGGTTCAGAATTGACATTTAAGCCAGCGCTGACTCCAAGCGGCAGCGCCACCGCTGGTCTGCCGAACCCAGGAGTTCGTCGCTTTCCTCTCTCATTCCTGTCCACGCGGGGGTGAAGCAAGCCCCCGCGTGGCTGACGGAGTACCTCCCGTGCCTGGCCCGCAGTCCAGCGTTCATCAAATCTGTATTAGCTAATTCCAGGTGTCTCCGTGCAGGAAATTGTATCCCTTCCCCAGAAAAGTAATCTTGGAAACACCTAGGGCTTTTACTGTGGCTCTCTTGCCGTTCGCTAAGTGTTGTGCATGCAGAGAAGGTCCTCTCTCTCTCTCTCTCTCTCTCTCTCTCTCTCTCTCTCTCTCTCGGAGTCACTGGCTTCCTCTCCCACGTAGCGACGTGACAGTGTGACAGCAGCTCTGCCCCACCCGGGGCGCTCAACTTCTCCTCGGGGCCTGACACCACGACGCGTGGGCATCCTCGCCGACACCTACGTGTGGCTCCCAAGGACACGCACTGCTGAGCCCCGGATGGGCTGCCCGGTAGCTCCTGGGGCCATACCTGTCTCCCACTTCTGTGTCCAGGTTAGGACCTCTTCATGATCACCTCCTCCACAGCCTCCATCCACTTTACAGACAGTGGTCACCATTCCCCAAGCGAGCTCTCCACACGTGCCACCTGTGCACCTCCTCCGTACCCACACAGAGCGGGGTTTTGTCACCAGCCGGGTGGCAGAGAAGCCAGCATAACGAGGGCGTACAAGTACTCCCGTTACCGTCCCGCCCCGAGAAGACAGTCTGTGGTCGGGAGCAGGGGCTCCGGGCAACAGCCCTGGCGGAGAGTCGTTGGGCAGCTGATGGCACAGGCTGGTTGAGCTCAGATGGCTGTGGCCTGACCAACATGGGCACAGCCTCCCAGTGTCTGCAAAGTCTTGTCCCGGAACCACAGGCTGAGCTGCTCTTGCATGTTAGGCCCAGATAGTCTGAATGAGAAAAATAAAAATTCACTGTAATTTCAACAGCAAAGCCTGGGGTAACCTGTCCTTGTTGGTAGATAATTTGAAGGTGGAGTATGGAGGTGCATCCCATGACACCCACGTAACACGCCCCATGGGGCATCCTCGTGAAGGACGCCTGTCCCCACAGGCTCTCCCTTTGCCCATCTCCCTCACAGGACAAGGCAGCGTCAGCGTGCACTTTGGAATTCATTCTTCAGTAAATTAAGTCTCCTCTACTTTGAACCTTACCCAGCTTCTTGTTCAGGGTAAAGCTCGTTCTCACTGGAAGGCAGGGCATCTTCCTGCAGGGTCCTTGGAGGGCGGCTTCTCTCCCTTGGGGCTTCTGTCTCTCACCCCTTAGCCGTTTCCTGCCACGCCACTGCCCTCGCGCCAGCACCTGCACCGCCCATGGCGTAGCGCGTCTTCCCGCGTGCTCCACCCCTCCACAGAATCTTCTCCCATGTGGATCTGCTGTAAAGCATGCCGATTGCATGACCACATAGGTGGGCGGCTGCAACTTAGTCTGTTGATAACAACATAATTTTATAAATTAAGTAAACGCTGCAGATTATTTTGCATATGATTTCGATCATGATATACATGGTTACCCTTGGAGTTTGACTTATAAAGCAGAATCTAAAACATGAGAAAGCCTTTGGAATACTTCAAGGGGTGTTGTCTGCGCTCGACACTGTTAAAGCAAATCACTGAGCTGTATGCACAGACGGCATGCTGAGGAAGAGAGCACTTAGGAGGAATTTGCTGTACCCACAAAGAGCCGAAGCCCCCGAGCAGAGCTGAGTGCCAGCAGGGCAGTGCATGGTGGGACACTAACCCACACCTACACCACGAGGGGTGTCCTGACACTGCAGAAGGGGACTCCAGGTTCTGTTCTGAAGGCCTGTTCACCGAAACCACCCAACCTGACCCTTCTTGAATGCCCCTCTCCTCAGACCACTCCGTAGGCTCCAGTCTTCTCAAAGAAATCCTGTTGGCACCAAACCTTAGAATCATCTCTGCCATGTTGCCTGACTTGTCCAGTGCAGAATACCACCATACTCGCCCACTCATTGGAAACTTGCTATTAAAAACTATGAAATGGCAAATTCCAGAGTTGGAAGGGACACAGCTCATATTTAGAAATATTTCATATTTGGAAATAAGGCCTCATTCCTGTGACACCAGACAAGGCTCAAGATGAGTTCAAAAGCTTCAAAATGAGTGAAGGGCCCTGTTGATTTGAGATCTCTTAAGTTTTGTTAGGAATTTTGGCCTATACCATTGGAAAGTGGAAACTGCTGAAGGGTCTTAAGCGAAAAAAAAAAAAAAAAAGGAAATGAACAGATTTACCTTTTAACGTAGAATCCCATATATAAACAGGGGTACGTCATGGGGAACCTGGGAGTGCAGCGGGCCAACACAGGCATGGAGAAGACAGTGGGGAGATGGCTGCACTTGGAGAACTCCTTCATACATTTCCAACGCCCCACTGTGGGCTTCATGCTTACGTATATTCTAAGTGAATAGGCGTGTTGTGGTTGGGAAAACGGCTCATGAAAATAGCTGTCGCATAGTATGCAAATGCAACCTCTTGGGAGAGAATATAAAGATTCGATTTTTGCCTTCCTCGTGCACCCCAATTCTCAGATCAATTACATAATTTTTTTTCTGTTAGGTAATGCACTGCTATTATTTCACTGTTTTCATACATTTTCTCTTATACATGTTCAAACAGGTTTTGATCATTTCTAAATGTTTCTAAGGAAAAATGGAATCTAGTCCCATGTTTTTCTCACAGTGCAGGATCTTGACTTGGAGTCCAGTGTTTCTGCCATACCCTAATGAGACTTTCTCGTAGTCTGGCCTCCGGCCTGTCACAAGGAGGAAAGGAACGCTCAATCTCCTGTGGAGGCGTGTCCAGTAGGAAGGGAAGCGCTCATGTGGAGGCATGTCCAGTAGGAAGGGAAGCGCTCATGTGGAGGCATGTCCAGTAGGAAGGGAAGCGCTGGACTCCAGGGTCCTGCTCACAGCCTGCAGGCTGGGCAGGAGGGAGGTTGCGAACCTGTGGGGCAGAGCAGCAGTATTCTTGTTGGCTCCTTTGCATCAAGTGAGGCCCAAACCGGACGTTGTTACTGCAGGGGTCTACAGACGCCATTGCGTCGTGAAGGCGCTCGTGCTGGTTGGTGCCAGGAAGGTTGCCATTTGTTGCCATCAGTGCTGGATGTAGGATCGTTCGTCCTTCCACAGTGTTGTTTCTGTTTTGGAACTGGCTTATCACGGACAGAAACCACTGAAACTATGAACCATAATAAACTTCTCCTCCCTTAAATTGAAGATGTTAAATATTTTGTCTCAGGGAAGGGAAAATGACTAAGGTACTTTACTGAATTGATGCAACTTCTCAAAAAAATAAAATTAATAGGCCACGCGATATCAAGCCCTAGCACAGATTTAGAAAACTTTCTAAACCTGATATATCATATTGAAAATTCTACACATGATGCTTAGAAGCTGGGACACACTCCACCCCATTTGCTTTATCTGGTCCCAGTAGATAAAATCTACCTGCCAATTTCCCTCAAATCATTCTCCTTAAAACTTTACTCAAACAACCACTCAGCAAATATGCGCACTTAGTCTAACCCAAATAACAACACTGACAGTAGACACAGTCTATGCGACGTGACAGCTTCTCTTGAGTATTTTAACATCAACACTTTTAAACAGCAAACAAACTTTCTAAAAGTTCTTTATTGATAAGTCAGTAACTTGTCCTTTTTGACAATACCAAGGTCCATTATACCTCCAAAATTAGGTCAACTCGTTTAGAAATAGGAAAGTTAAAGAGTGGTACAGACTTTACATTAAGATGGAAGTTACAGTAAATGAAATCTAAACGCATCTTGAAAGCATGGTTGCCTCCAAGTCTGACCTGCGATCCTGAATCTGTGTGTGCTGCAAGAACCCCAGGCTCCTGTGATGCCATCCGCTGTCCCTGAGGGGAGCATGCGTGGGGACTCTGCCCCACCTGCTCACCAGCAGGGTGCCCCTGACACTCTGTCCATAACCTGGGACATGTCATTCCTCCGTGTGCCCCATCTCCTAGCAATGCGAATTCATTTGCTAAATCACAATATAAAAGAGTTAAAATTCATAGAAAATCAAAGTATGGTCAGTTTTTTTAGTCTATTTCTCCAAGCAATGTGCATTTCAATGGTACATTAAGACCCTGAAAATGATCGTCAGATGTTATGAGCAGCACAAGCATACAGGACACGTTGCAAGATTTCTTTAATAGATTTTCAAGGTCTGTTCAGACTTGACTGGGAAATTTTCTTAACTGTAAAATTCTATGTGTTTGTGTGTGTCCACCTGTGTACATGCAGAATTGTGCTAATGTCTGGTTTTGTGTGTTTGCATGTGAATGTCTGTTTATGCATCTTCTATGTGTGTGCATGTGTACGTGTTCATGTGTGTAATTGTGCATGTGTGTGAGCTCTGGAGCTGCCCCTTGCCTGTCTCGGATCGATCTCTCTCTCTCTCTCTCTCTCTCTCTCTCTCCCTGATCTCAGGTTTTCTTCCTTCCTTTCCTAGGATACCTGTCTCCATATGATTTCTATGGCCTTACTTCATTACCATATATCATCCAGTTCAAAGTCAAACCTGATCAATTAAAGTCCAAAAAATAAAAGCAGAGAAGAGGCTAGCTGCATTCCTTCTCAGAGAATTATGATTAGCAAATAGACGACCCTTCCTTGTTCCTGTCATTAAAAAAAAAAAAATAGGGCCAGGCTGCTCGGCAGGAGGATTTCTGTTAATCAGTCATATCCATCTGCAGCCTTTGTTTAGCCAGTCCGTGCCACTTTCCTCCCCTCCACCCGTGTGTTTATCGTGGGCTCCTGAAAGCCCAGAAGCCCATAGGTCAGAGAACAGCATTTTGATGGATTATGGGATTGTAACTGTCCCTGCCAGTTGACAGCTTTTATTGGCTGGGAGGATGAGCCTGTAACCCTTTATATAATTATTGTATTAAAGGCACTGTGCCTCTGTGTCGCTGGCTTGTTCAGGGATCAATGTGAAGATAATTTCAAAAATGAATAGTAAGTATTGATCGTCCCACGGTGGGGCCTTATCAGGGCTGAGGCCGCGGCTGTGGATGATAGCCCCAATGTCATTTATGATGGCATGATGCGTATTGCTGAGGAGCAATTTAAACAAAGGGCTGATTTAATTCACAGTGGATTTTTGTAGTGTGATGGGTAATAAATCACAATCTATGTAATTTTTAGAAATGAACACATGTTGGCAGTAGTTCAGGGCAGTTCCTAAGAGATCTGAAAATGACCGGGGTGGGGGGGGGGGTATCAGGCCGGACCCCCTCTGAATGATTGGGCTTTGCTTGATTCTGGCATTCACATGACCTTGGGGTCCCTGCTGGCAGCTGCTGGTTAATTTTCTTCACTGAGGACACAGTTTAACTTTCTATCTGTCTGCCAATTACCTGACATTTTCAACTTATCACCTTCTATTTTTTAAATGATTGGAGGCACATCCACATTTTGACATTTTTTTTTAAAGCAAGTGTTCGTTTTGTTTGCTGCCACAGCATTTCTCTGTCATCCTGTGGTCGCATCCCCTTTCTTCTGACAAAAATTAGCAACAGTTTACATAACCACATAGAGAAAAATTCAGAGTTTTTTTTTTTTCTTATTGTTGTTTTCTACAAGCCCTGTGTCAGATGCTGTCACCTTCCACATTTCCGCCTCACCCTCCGACATCTGCACGACCCTCCTGCTGTCCTCTCAGGGAAATGATCCTCACTGGTACTTGTTTGAAGAAGGTTTTAGTCTAACAAATCACTGTGAAGTAAATCATTGAGGAATATTGGAAGAGCATGCACAGATTGATGAAGCCCTCTAAAAGTAGAAAAATTGAAGCAACAGTCATGAATTGTAACTTGTTGATTTCTGTCATGGTGACACGAGGGCACGTGTCATACCCACTCATTTCAGAGAAAAGGCATTTCGAGGTCTCAAGCCACTGAATGTAGGTCTCTAGCAAAGAGCATTAAAGGATTAAGACTAAAAACAGAATTCAGGCTGGTCTGCAAGAGGTGAAGATTTCCCTGAGTCCACACTGACATACAGCAGAGCCAGAGGCACCAGCCGTTGCCTGCAGGCGCCTTGGTCCTGTTCTCCCCTGGGGCATCCAACGGGTTCAGGTGAATTAGGTGAACCTGTGCCTCAGAGATTCAGACTCAACACACGTGGAGACATTATTGGAGACCATCTTTGACAGCTTCTATGATCGTGACCTCTGCTGTAACACTCAGCAGGGTGCCATGATTTGGAGCCCAGGGGCACAGCCCTGAAGGGGGGGCCTGAGACATCTCTTGGTTTCCTATGTTAGTATTTTTCGTGTTTCTGTCGCCTCTAGTTTCTAAGCGTAAACATGTTGCCATAAGCTTTCCTCTTGCTCATTAGCTGGTGGTGAACGAACTCCTGTTTTGGAGTGAATAACCACCCACACCATGTTTATACGACTGACGTGCCCCTCTAGAGCTCAGTCTGAGTGGTCAGTGTGTTCTACTTATTAGCTGAATATTTTGTCAGCTTCCAAAGCATGCTGCTTGCCATGAAGTACCCCGGGCTCCTCCGCGCCTGAGTCACGTCTGGCAAGCCGTCGAGGCTGTTGCTACCTGAGCGCTTTGGCATCTCACCTTTCCACTTCAGCCTGTTCCTACCAGGTAAGGGAAACTACTGCTCCGTCCTCAGTCTGTAGCAGCCACACGACAGCTGACCCCCGCAGCCCGTGATCTTGGAACAACACACATACATCTGTGAAGAATGCCCCTCACCCTCTGTCCTGCCCTCGCCACACCTGGCTTCCATTCCCTGGAAGTGCCTTCTCACGCCTGTGTCTGTCCACCTTTGCCTGTGGCAACTGTCTCCGAAGAAACTTCAAAGAGGAACGTTTTCTTCCTTTACGGAACAACAGTGTGCCCTCTAGCTTTGATTTCTGAATTACAGGCTAGGTTTTGACTTTGTGTCACAAAACTCTTGCAATAAATTGAAAACAGCAGACAATTCTTGAGCCTTTGCTGCACACAGAACTCAAGGCCGAATCCTGGGAGCACAAAGATGAGGGTAAGATTAAGCCTTCCTCTTTGGGAGCTCCTGCTCCTCGATGGAGTAGCAGGTGCTTAGGGAGGTGCATGCCGACGGAGCACCTCCAGTGCCGCTCAGCAGTGCCCAGGGAACACAGGAAAGGGGGAGCTCCTGGGGGCAGACCTCTGGCAAGATACTCCGGTCCTGCTGCAGAGGTCAGCCAGGACCTCAGGGGAGAGTGGCTTGAAGCAGGAATGAGCAACGCAGCTGCTGAAGGGAAAGCACTGATTTGTCTATTGTAAGGGTCAGGAAACGTGTAGCAGTCAAAGGCACACGGCTGCTAGGGGTCCTCACCATCTCCCGCACACCGCAGGCACTCTTGTCCCGCCATGCTTATCACTATGTGGAGCAGTTCTGCAAGTCCTCTCTTGGGTCGTCCTTGCGCTGCCCTGGCTGCCGTGACGTCCTGAACAGATTCAGAGTGGGTGCCTCCCGTGGCTGATTTTCAGGAAGGGCCACACGTCGTGCAGTGCCAGACTGAGTGAATAAGGCGGTGGGGCACATTGTCACGTTTTTACTTGACAGAAATTGCAGAAAACGTTTGACCGACGAGGAGTGATCGCAGAACAAAGTCACGGTCCCGCAGGCGGCAACCGCCACCTTCCAATCACAATGACAAACACAAAGGGGACGGGTCAGGAAGCGTGGAGCTGGTCCTTTGGTCACGTGCTTGCGAATCTCCCAAAGGAGCGACATTGTAGACGTGCCGGGATGGGCACTGTTCGAAAAGGAACGCCGTGCGGATGTCACCGTGGCAAACGGAAGAGTCTACAGCCTCAGCCAGCCTGCTGTTGGTATCGCTGTCCACCAGCAAGCAAAGCAAAGGGCCAAGAACTAGTGCGTGTGTTGCACAGTCACCCTCTGGGTCCAGAGAGCTTCCTGAGACTCTGGAGGAAAGAGAGCAGACGAGGAAGCCAAAGGGAAGCGAACAGCCCGTCCCCAGAGCAGTGCGCCGTGGGAGAACCGTGGGTGTGAATCCACTGCCTGAGGGGCATGCATCTGTGTGGCTCAGAGCCTCACAGCAGCTGCGCTGCTGCTCTAGGCTTTGGGTCAGGTACCTAGTCTAACTAAAAATGAAAAAAAAAAAGCCATCTGAATCACAGGACTAATGTCCTTAATTGGGTTGTAGTGTGGTATCCTCACCTCAGAGATTTTTATTATACTCCATTGGTTATATCATGTCCTTAGTGTCCAGGGTATGTGTGTGTGTATATTTTTTGTTGACATAAGGTGATAATATACCTAAGGATCAGAAGATCAGAAATTTGTCTGCAGTTCTTACTACTTAGAAATAGCCTAAAACAAAAAATAGAATATATATGTACATATATTAAATAAATGTTTAAGTTAAAAAATTACTATAATAAAAAGCACATTGCCATTAACTTCCATCAAAATACTTTTCTTTGTCTTGAACACACTTATCCCCTTGTTTTTGGTAGTGTGGCTTTTGTAGTAATAATTTTCTTTTTTAAAGTTAAACATTCCTTGTGTTTTCAATCAGCATGTAAGTCATGTGCACAGACCAACCTGCCAAAGCCCTGTCTCATCAAGGCTGGAGAGTTGTGAAATCACATGTCCAAGGGAGACAAGGTTCAAGGCGCAGGGAGGGGAAGCCGGGCAGGCGAGCCAACGCAGGTGCGTGTCCCGGGATGTGGGGAAGTGGCTTTGACAACAAGGGCTATTTTTAATCCCCTTTTTTCCATATTCTTTGTTCTGATGAGCTTCCATTTAATAGCTTCCTAAGCAATCATTTTGGAAAGTTATTCCAATAAAATACTATAGTCTTTAAAATTTCCCCAATTTAAGGCCTCATTACCTCCTGTAATAAGTATACAGTGGCATTTGCTGCACTGTACTGTACTTAAGAGCCAAGGCACATTTAATGAGGAATGAGCCTTTTGAACTGGGAGATTTCTGAGGTTTTCTGATGTTTCCGATGTCTCATTTCTAATGTTAATAGGAAGAAGTGTAATTAACGGGCTTCTCAACTCGCTTGTGCTCTGTCCTCTGGAAAACTGGAGTTGGGAACTATGGGAGAAAGTCCTACGTTGAGCCATTTTTCCAGGGGGCTTGTTCTGTTTGCTTAGGTTTTGTTTTTTTTTTGGAAATGCCACTCTGAAACAACATAGGGCGGAAACACATCTGACTTGAAGGATTTATCTAACCTCAATAAGTATAATAATTAAGTACGAAACATGGCTATGAGTAGAAACAGTCCCACTCCCTCAGATAAGGTGTCCTAATAACACTACCATGTCATGTTGTCATTAATATCTGTGTAATATCCACAACTTGTATTAGTGACCGTATTTCATTATTTAAAGATTTCTCATAACTTTGCAACAAAAGTATGAAAGGAAACTTAGTGATGTCATTATTAGTAATAACGAAACTAATTCCCAAGCATTGAATACTTCTAAATATAAATCAGCTGATGACACTGTTCACATGCCACCGCATTTCACTTCCTAGCCAGAGAGGTGGCTGTTACCCCAGTTTACGGTCCCTGCCCATGGTGGCACAGCTCGTCGGAGTGGGCAATATTCCAGCCCAGTTTTGATCATTAATCAATTTCCAAAAGACATTGACTGTCCTCTGAGTGGATTACGACTAAATCATTTTAGAGAACTAAGGATTTACTCTGGGCTTTTGAAAACGTGAAGGAGATTTCACTGTACGTCTTCGTGATTTCCCGTTACCAGCTCTTGTATTTCAGAGTAAAACAACAACACTTTACCTTCTGGTTAAACGAGGTTGGAGGCTGGTCACATTGCAGCTTTATCCACAGGCTAACCAGGGACCTCTCACAACTGAGCTCCACCCAGCACTGCCGGTCAGGAAAACAGTGAAAGTTAAGAAATCTACCCGCCCCGCGCGTCCCTTTGTGTGCCTGGAGACAGCTTAGTGCAGGAGGCGCCCGTCTCCGAATGGCTGAGGAGACATTCCAAGGTGCCCCCTTGTGCAAACAGGATGTCCCCCTAAAGAACGTGCTGCCTCACAGATGATGGAGACAAAAAGTTCCTGCTCCCCAGTCTTGGCTGAGCTCCTCTGTTCTTCACGCAGAGCCCCAACCCTCTGGCTGGGCAACAGGCTCACCCCACGTGCGGTGTGGGAGAAGCCTTGTGTGGCCGCTCCTCGCGCCTTCCTCCCAGGGAGGCCCGGCCTTGCGACGCACGCGGACACTATGTGGTGAGCCCCGCCCATTTCTGTACTTCCTGTCCTCCCTCCCTGTGTCCTCTTCCCCCACGGCCACGGCCCTTCCCCCTTTCGTGGTGACCTTTGGTGCTGTAGCCTCTCCTGCTAAACCTGACTTCGTTTCGTTGGATGCCAACGGTCACGCTCATCAGAGTGGCAATGCGTAAATAGCGCTCACTGCCAACGGATTCACATTTTATTAAGCACACTGCCTCCCCTTCTGCAGGCCAAGTGAGCCTGCTACCACCCCCCAGGACGCATGACGGCCGCTGACTGTCGCCAACGGCTCTGCTGAAGTTAACTTACAGTTTTCAAAGAGAAAACCCCTGAAAAAATTTTAAATGACCACAAATTCTGTGTGTGTTAAAAAGCAAAGGAAAGGATGGTCTTGGTATTCCGTAGGATAGGCTTTATGCAGGTAAATAGGCTGCTATCGTATTTGTTTCTAAAGGGTTACCCATGAGGCAGTGGGTGACAATACGGAGATTGAGCACTCTAACTGAGGCAACAGACGCCGAACATAGTTACCGGGCAAGTGACACCGCCAGGGCAGCACCCGCAGCAGAGACGCGAAGCACACGCGCCCAGTTCTCGCTGTGCGAACGTCCTTTGTGCGGGGGAGCGTGCCCACTCAGTTCCCCCTCGGGGAAGTGACTTGCATGATGTAAGCATGCACACATGTAACTCCTGCTTATTTGTGTTAGTGGACAGGGTCAGAGATGTGGATAAATCGATATATCTGACTATTCTGAAATAATTACTATTGATCTATGGAGGGCTGGCATTCTTGCCTTTATATTTGAATATTGATATATATGACATCCTGGAAATCCTGCCTGTGAAGTAAAATGGTGATGACACCTTCTAAAAATACCCATCTCCCACGTGTGTGCGAGTGCTCTAGTTTCCAAACCCCCATCTCTTCTGCCACCTGCGCTGCTTCCTCTGCAGAAGGGCCCCTTCTCAGAATGTGCTGGAACTTTGGAAGTCATCCTTCCTGCTGGAAGTGCACGTCTGTTTCAAGTAGAAGGCTCGGAGGTGGTTTTCATTAGGGGTTGTTCGTACACTGTGGGGAAATTAAGGGGAAACTCAACAGCTGTGTGGGAGCAGGAGTAGGCTCCCTCTCTAGGACCAAGAAGGAAGCTCTCCACGGGGCCAGCCTGCTAAGCTGCCTCAGCAGAGGGAACCAGGCTCCTGGCATGTAGTAGAGGAGTCAAGGACAAAGACCCTCGTCTCGCCCTCACTTGAAGGATCCCACAGCCCGAATCTCACCAGACAACACCTAGGTCCAGAGAGGAGGGCAGCGGGTTGCCTCTTGGGGCGCAGGACGGACAGGACAGAGGAGCCGGGGACTCTGGCTAATGACAGCTCCCAGTTACTTGTTAGACTTTCCTGAGACAGAGCAGCAGCCAGACCCCGAGAGTCTCCCGGGGAGGAAAGACCAGGACCTCCGCTCCTGTAACTCGGCAGCAGAGACGAAGGCGGAGTGGCCACACAGTGGCCGCGTCGCCCAGGACGCGAAGAGGAGGCAGGCTGCGTAGACAGGAGAGCGGGCTGTGTGCGTACAGCACTCGGGAGGCTGAGGCAGGACAACTGCCACGAGCCTGGCTACACGGTGAGTTCAGGAGCTGCCTGGACTACACAATGAGCTCTGTCTCACACTGCAGTGCAAAAATGAAAACCTTAAGAATGATAGTGAAAACGAGCCTGCGGTGGTGCGGGCACGTAATCTCAGCACTCTGGGAGGCTGAGGCGTGAAGACCGCAAGTTCAAGCTCTGCTGGGGCAGCTTAGTGACAGAATGAGTCTGTTTCAACATCAAAAACAAAATGGGCTGGGGATGTAGCTCAGTGTGAAGGCGCTGGGCTCAACTCACTCCCCAACACAAATAGAGATGTTGCAAACGGCTATGACCACAACTGTTAGCATGCAGCCACTGGCGTTTAATCCTCCTTTTCCCATCCTGATATATTTTTGTTTTATAAATATTTTTCTATACTGAACAATACTCTCATAATGATTTATATTTTGCTGTGATTTTGAGCCGGTCTTTGTTGTTGAATACTTAAAATTATTTATAACTTTCAACATTAAAAGGTGATAAATATTTTATCTCAAAAACTTAGGTACATATATGAAGTTTTTCCCCGTACAAACTGGAACAAACCTTTTTAACAGGTCTAGCAGTAACTTTTGGAAGAATATCCAGATAGTATTGTCCAGTAAGCTGTAAGAAATGTGGCTAAAGTGTCAAAAGATGTCTACTAACAAATTTCCATTTTGTTCATGGAGATACTTTCGCAAAGGCAATCAATCAGGGTCTAAGCCGAGGAGTAGCATTAAAGAAAGCAACGAAAGGGACCCTTGGATGGGAGAAGTGAGACTTAAGTAGAATGCTGGAAGGAGCTCACGGGCCTGATGGGAGCCGGAACAGCAAGTCACCGCCTCCCAGGAAAGCCAGGGCTGTGCCCCTTCCCTGCTTCAGGACCCAGCGGGCCTGTCAGGCGGTAGGCACTGGCCGGGGCCATGGCGGCAGTGACTCTCCCCTGAGGTATGAAATGAGCAGAGGACAGACTTGGGGACAAAATCAGGGTAGCAGAATTTCAGGGCCTGATAGGGCACAACGAGCGAGGGCACAGGGCCGTTTGACCTGGTATTTTCTGAACTTGATATATTTACTTACAGAACACCACTCCCTGTCTTCCAGCACTTTCTAACACGAGTGAGTGGGTTGGTTTCCGAGATGGAGCCACGGAGACACACTCCCCACAGTGCTCTCCCGGTGACCTGCTTACGAGCACTCCACCCGACGTGTCGTCTGGAGCGAGCACAGAAACACACAGGAGCCCAGAGATGGGATGCAGGGTCCCCAGAAACAAAGCGAGCCGGACACAGGCTGCCCAAGTTTACAGAGACGCAAGTTCAAGACCACTCGTCCTCTGGCTTGCCCGTTCTCATCCGGAGTGAGGAGCCAGCTCCCTGCAGCTCTGAGAACAGTATTTCCTGCTGCCAAGAATGAATGAGCTAATTGTGTTTTAAATAGCTCACCTTACAAAGAATTTTCTTTCTTTACGTGAAAAGAGCTGTGATTTATTAATTTTCCTTTCCTTTATTTGCTATAGAATTTCCCTAGGATCTTCCTCATAAATCACCCTTCTACTGAAACTGATACTGAAACCACAATGCCGCGAGTGTAGATCGCAGGACAGGCATGAATGAAGCAAGCACGCTTAACATAGCAGGCGGCCCCTTCCAGGAGGCCCCGTGAGGAGCCTGCAACGCGACTCGGGCTTTGAGAGCGTCTCTCACCGTGGCCGACCATCCAACATAAAGGTGACACACCGGGCAGTAAGCACTTAAAAAAGATGGCGAGGAACCGCCACAAAGAACTCAATTAGGAAGGGAAACTCAATTATCTTGCCTCCAGCCTCCCCCAGCCGGTATCGCAATTGAACCCCGACGAAACTCAGCATCTCTACAGACGCGCTCACCACTTCCACCTCAGAACCGTCCTCTTGGCCATCCGTCTGCAACAGCTTGGCCATTTTAATTTTTTTTTAAACTAAAAATAGGAGCAAGGATTTAAAGAATAACTTCTATAGTGTGGGCAGCTCACTCCTGGGCCTGTCGCAAGGCCGGCAGCTCTCCCACTTTGCCCTGTTGTCTTCACCTGCCCTTGTGGTAGCCACGCGACACGACCTTCCCCAGACGTAGGGCACAAATCCTGTCAAGCCTCTGGCTTAGAGGATGCGCTAGCTTGTTCTGGAAAAGGTGCACTTATAGAAAAAGGAAAGGATGACTGAAAAGAAAGATCACGTTATTTGAAGTCACGGATTTGTTACTTCTGGTACTTACTGAGGGGTTTAATGTCTCTCTTAGTGGGAAGAAGCTGTATGCAATCATCCCTCATTTCTCCTCTGGAGTCCTTTCTCCTCAACTTCTTTTTTAGACTTTGAGTTAAAGCTAGCACAACCTTAAATGTTTAGCCATGTTGCTTGCAACCTACAGTTAATATACTAGGAAATCATGTAGGCTGGCCTCCTCTGCGGTGGCTCAGCAGTGTGTTCAAGGTGGTGGCAGGTGCCCGCAGGGCCCCCAAGGAGGCTTCGCTCCGGCTGCTGGTACTGCAGGAAACCTCGGGGAAGCAGGCACCCTGGAGAGCAAGAAGCCAGCCAGGATCTACTCTCCAGACGGTTTTCCCCGTTCTTTTCTGAGCTACAGTGTGGGCGCGCATGCATCTGCTCTCTGGCCACAGATGCAGTTACTCAAGCATACAGTTTCCGACTGGAGTCCTGACTAACTTGGGAAAGCTGCTTGTGGTGGAGGAAAGGAAAAAGAGTCAGGCAGGGCTCAGAAAGTGCCCCTGTCCTTGTCAGCCCCCTGGACGATGGGGGACCACAGCTCGGCGAGGGCATTGATTTCCTGAGAATTAGCTCGAGTGGTAGAAGATTGTTGATGGAGAGAGAAGACTTTGCATTTGTAAGCTTTTGGTCGTTCCTGAAACCTGTCAATTAATTTTTAAAATGTCTTACAGTTGAGAGAGTTGGGGAGGCTCTTCGAAAAACACTTTAAATAATATTTCCCTAGTTGTGTGTTATTCTGAAAAATCATCTGGTTTTAAGACAAACCCTCTCCACTCCAAAAAAATACAATTGATTTTATGAAACTCAAAATAAAAACTACAACTGAATGTTTTAATCTGTGTTTAGGTTGTATATATATCACCGATTTACCATAGACAATACGTATAGGAAAATAGATACCCATTCTTGTAATTTTCTTGATTTTGTTTTGGAATTCCATACTTTTTAAAACATATTTTAGCTAAAGATATTAGAAGTCTGAAAAATGTTGAAGTTTAGAAAAGGTAGAAGCACGTCACAACTTGTTCCCACACAAGATACATCTTCTCACATGGAGCTCTAAGGACGGCTGCTAATACCTTGACCTTGCCCGGTGAGTCTTGCTCGCCGCCAGCCCAGTCCAGGTTGGCAGTGTTACCTCTCCTGCTCGGCGTCCTGGCCTTGACTTGCTGCTGGCACAATGTCTGCGTTTGCTCTTTTCTCCTGGGCTAAGCCACAGCCCCTCGGAAAACACGCTATTTTTAGTGTTAAGTTCTGTACAATCACAATGACGCAGTCATCTTCCACTGCACATTCTCTTTGCTATTTTTCTGAGTTATTTACTTCTCCCTGAATATTTTATTTTTATATACCTGTAATCCAAATTCATTTATATATTAATTACTAACAGTTGGAGAAATTGGTGCATGTACTTATCACTCTTCCATTCATTGTTACAGTAGCCTCTGTGTTACATTTTTGTATATTATTATTTTGTATAATATATCAGGTAGTAATTTTGCATCATTCACCAACGCAAAGCAAGCGAATGTACATATATATATATATATATATATATATATATATATATATATACATCAGTTGCAAGTGCAGCGCTCTGTCGATCTTCCAGGGTCGTACTTATCTGTCTGCCTGCTACACTGTGTGCTCGCCGTATCATTACTAGCTCAGGGGGAATCAGTCAAACCAATGCAATTTGCTCAATATTGGTCAGTTTGACTCCTGACCCTGTCCCTCGACAGCGTAGCCTTGGCAACCCTGGCTGGGAGTTAAGTCAGGATGTGCTCATTGGTCTCATCTGCCACAGCATGCTGGGGCTGCTTGATGTAGCCTGGTCTTTTCACAGAAAATTAGAAATCCAATAATATACTGTATTCTGACCAGCCTAATGTTTACACAAGGAAAGCCAGAGCACAGTGAGCTTTCTAGACTACACGACAGAGTCACCAGCACTGCAGTGGGAGCTTTCTTGCATAGAACATGAATTGAGTCATTTTCTTTCTTTCTTTCTTTTTTTTTTTTGTTTCTTTGGAGGATGAAGAGGGAAGAAGAAATCTTTTATCACCTGTTTGTGAGATCAGTCCACCTGAAATTAGTCAACAGATCCTAAACTGGCAGTTTAATCTAAAAATGTGTGGTAAATCCCCTTAGAAAATATCATAGATGGTTTTAATGTTTGTATTGTAATTGACCTAATAACCGAGACAGCATGTATTTGTGTAACTGAGAAACAGCAGAAGTTGGAAGGCTACCGATAACGGAAGCAGGCCCTCAGTCAGCACAGAGCGCACTCTGGGCACCCGTTTACGCAGAGGCCTTGTTGCCATGTAGCTCAGATTCAGTATGACACGCGGGCAGCCGTCAAGCATCTCCCGGCGAGCCATGGGGAGGTTAGAGCTGGTGAACTATTGGGTGGTAAATGGCTGCCTGCAGACCTGCACAAAGTCGTTTGCTCTCACACACGCATGTCCCAAATTTCAAGTGAAAGGAATCTCTCTTGGATGCTGGGGTACAACTTGTTTTAATTTAATGTTTTTCTTCCTTTCTGGAAATTTGATAGTAATGGTGTTGGCTATCACGTAAGACAAAATAATATCTGAAGAGTATTCCCGGAGTCCTTGCAAGAAGGAGTTACATGCCGGGCTCTGAAGGGAAGCAGGTTCCTAGACGTAAAGTGGGGACACTAGTACCAACAAGAAAAGGTGCCCCCCAAGAGGAGAACCCCCAATAGAGGAGGAAGAGAGGCTGAGTGAAAGGAAAAGGGGCCGCCTCTAGTCTAGACAGGTAAACACACGAAGTTCGCAGAGTTGACTCTGCCCGCGGAACCAGGAGATACCGCCGGGAGGCCACGGTGGTGTCTACAGTGACGACGGTAGGGGCCACACGAGTGTTTCTTTTGCATTGAGAAAATTAAGTCCATAAGTAATTATTGTAAAATTGCATCATGCTAATTTTCTGCTAAGCGGTGACGGACACCTTTTCTGGTGGTCTGATGTGTACAAAATGTCGGGATTAGGGGTTTACCGATTCCTGGTTAGCCATAAAGTTTGCCTCCAGGATCAACGGCCCGAGTTTGGTATTAGTTTCTCCATCTTCACTTTCCGTGTTTACGTTCTGTTGTCTCTGGGCCTGGGCTGCTGTATCCCTTTCTTCCTGACCCACGGGTGACTCCTGTCCACAAGGGGTGAACACCCTTGGCTGTGGCCCTGGTTGCTGACGGTGTCTCGGTGCATGGGGACTGCTGGGGCTCAGCCCTTCAGCACCTGCCCTCCCCACTCACCCCCGCGCTCCCTCTGCTTCTTTGGTTTTCTCCTCTGCGCTCTGCTCTCCACCCCGCTGGCTCCCTCCCTCCTACCTTTCCTCAGCTCTGCCATTCCCGCGGCCCCACGACACGTGATGTGCTTCTTGTCCACATCCGAAGTCTGTGCTCATTCTTGGTGACGTGCGTCATTCCGATATTTTTAAAGGCTAGTGTTCTCTCTTCCCAGACAGCAAACCTTGAAAGAAAAGGGCTGCGTGTGCTTCCTGGAAATCCGACCGCCCCCGCTACTCCCACCGCAGAGCACCAGGCAGGCGCGCAGCGAACTTCCACTGACTACATCACCCTTTCCCTTCTTTCTTCCCTCTCTCTTTCCCCAGAACCAGAGTCTGCACTCACAGAGGGGGGTTCTGACTTCTTAAAATTCCGTCTTATCAGATGCTTCAGCCAAGAGTTTACTTGGCGCTGTTGCCTGGATGCCTTTGACCTTGGTATTTAGTGTGACTGGCATAATCTTCCTAGAATTTCTCTGTTAAATTGCACGTAAGGGACAGGAACTGCAGAAGGGCATGGTTGGCGTGGGCCGGCAGGGATATCCCCAGACTCAGTGGTGTTCAAATAACAATACCAGAAATTAGGGGCTGACCATTCGGGGATAAAATTCAAAGTCTCTACTCTTTATAAAAATACACTCATCAGTTATTATGTTCTACAAAGATGAAAAAGAATATATGTAATCTTTATGTATATATCAACAATAAGGGCTATAAAATGTTTTGTGGTCTCTAAATCATGCTTTATGCCCCTGTTTCGCTAGGGCCACTGTTACTCCAGCCATGTGTACCTGCATTATCACAATATAGTAACAAAAAATGGACATATCTCAAAACTTTCAATGTGTGTAAGGCTGCAACTTATATGGGAGGAAACCATGATCTTGCCTTCAAAGTTAATATTTTTCCTATGTGTTACTGTAATTTTCTTAAATATCATTATTTAATTTATGTAACACAGTTCTAGGAACAAAAGCATCCTCTCAGAAAATCTTATCTTGTTGACAAATTTGTGTAGTAGAAGCAAATTTCACACCAAAAAATCAATATTAAATGGGTGGAAGAGTCAAATTTCTTTGAAAACACAGTTTTAAGTAATTAGAACACTGTTATAGTTACCCTGTTCAATCCTATTTTTTTTTTTTTGGCAAGGTATTGGTAAAAACCCAATAAAATTATATTGCACTCCAAGATCACAGAAATTGTCACTAAAGTCATATGGACAGAAGACTGCATGTTAATCATAAACATGCTTATGAACACATGAACACTAATTTTAGAGATTGGGAAATATATATTATGCAGAAAAATGTCCCCCAAACCCAGCTGTGTCCTAGCCTTGGGGCTGCCATTGCATCACTAGTTCTGAGAATTATCCTAGGGACATCATGTGGCAGAGGGGATAAACAGTAGCTCCTTCAGTGTGTGATGTCATCTGGGTCGAGGGTGGATGGCAGGCCACCGGCAAGCAGAACTCATCTGGGGACAGTCTGATATATGAAGGAACTGGAAATTGGTTCAGGAGCTTACTCCAAGCAGTGCCTCTCGGGGTGTTCCGGGCCCATGCTCAGGGCCGAGGTGGGGTCATCTGCTCAGGCAATCAGTCAGACCACGGAGGAGTCTGGGACACAAGAGGACAATTCCGACCTACATGGGGCTGGTGTCTCACTGGATTAGAACTCGCTTTGCTTTGTGCCCCCCACAGACATGTTACGGGCAGAATGTTTTCCCGGGTGGACAAAGCCCGTGATCTAATATGCCCTCAGCATTGACCTGAGATGGAAGAACACTTTTTTATTTTGTATTTTAAAAGGTATCTATATTTCAAATTGTCTTGGGCTTTGCAAGATTAATTTGACACTTTCTAAACAGAATTATTTAGAAAGATTTTTCCCATTTTATTCCCAATTTTGAGCCAAGTTCATAATTTTTGTCTAGTGTGAGTTACACATTTTTATAGCTTACTTTTTAAAAACACTGATTCCTGTTCCTCAAATAGATCTCTTGCGGTTATTTTATGCTGCTGGACACGGTGGGGCAGCGCTGCTGGACACGGTGCGGCAGCGGTATCGCACCAGTCTTCCGAGTCGGCCAACTCACCCTTCAAGCCTTGGTTCCACCTGTGGAATTTCTGGCTCCTCCCACCGTCCTCTCTCACAACGTGTAGCCTCTGCCTGGTTCGCTGACTTGCGGGTAATAAATGTTGCACAGTAAATGCTTAAAAATTAGTTTCAATGACAATATAGCTGGTATAATCTTCCTCTTCTTTTTCTGTTTTTCAGTCAAGCCACGCCTGGCGCCACAGTCTTTTATTTTCTATTCATTCATCATTCTCTACAAGTGTTTGGTGTGCTACCACATGCAATTTCTGTAGTGCCGGGGATCGAACCCAGGGCCCTGGACTTGCCAGGCAACTGTCGAGCTATGCCGCCAACCCTTGTATAATTTTCATACGTATGTATTTTTTGATTTGCTGCTTGTAAGAATTTTGTCCAATAAGTTTTTATTTTTCACTCTCCTTGTTTTGAAAATTTTCATCTGCGCTTACATGCTATAAAATCTTGGTTGCCTTTTTAATATGAAATAACTACTAAATGATTACTCAAAATGCTCCTCAGAATTTCTTAAAATGCAAACATTACCATTAGTGACTGTAAGGAAAATAGTAATTATTTGTTCTTAGCAGAAAGTCAAATGCATCAAGTGCTTATGGTGAAGCACCGGACGATGTGATTTGGAGAAAGAAATACTTCTGCATGTTGTGCACCAATTGTCTGAATATCATCATAAGCTGATTGTCATTTTTTGAGTAGACCTCTAAGCAATAAGTTGATTTTAGGAAGGTGCAAGTTCTGTGATCACGGCCCACCTCAGTTCCCATGCACTGCCACACTCGCGTGCACATGTGTGATCATGTGAGCCCAGCTGTCAGCCACAAAGGGGACAGGGCAGTGAGCAGGAACAGGGGCAGGTGCGGCGCCAGCAGGGGGCGAGTGTCCTGTGATTCCAGGTGCAGAAGCTCTGCCAAAAGCTCAGCCAGGGTACGAGCTTCGGTATTCAGGGAACTGAAGCACCTTTGTATTCACAGGTTGTTAGCTCTTCCAGAAAAATTCCCAGAAGAGGTATCGCTGGATCAGGGGATATTTATTTCAAGTCTTTTGAGAAACTTCCATACCGCTTTCCGTGATGGTTGTACCAGTTTCCATTCCCACCAGCAGTGGAAGAGGCTCCCTTTCCCACAGTCTCACCAGCACTGACTGTGGATCAGGTTCTTGGTATGTGCCATTCTCTCTGGGTTTAGATGGTACGTTAGTGATGGTTTGATTTGCATGTCTCTTATGGCTAAGGATGTTGAACATTTTTTTTTCATGTATTTACTGGCCGTTTGAACTTCTTTGTCTGAGAGCTGCTCATTCATTTCTGTTACCCGCTTTTCAATTGGGTTTTTGGTTTTGAAGGGTTTATTTTTCTTCGGTTCCTTGTATGTTCTAGTTATTAGCCTCCTGTCTGAGGTACAGAATAGAGTACTGCTCATGTGTATAAACAGATAGGTTTGAGGCGTCTGTAGGTACGTGATTAGAACTCAAGACCATCATGCTCGGTGAAGTGAGTCGGATGCAGAAGGCTCCCAATGGTTTCTTGAATGTGTGAAAGCCAGAACACAGTCATTTCATGGAACTAAATCGGGGAACAATGGGTTCTAGTGGGGAGGGGCGGGAGTGGGAGGGTTGGAAAGGGAAAAGGGAAGGATTTGTGATTTTGCTGGGATACACATGTGCACAAAATACACGTTCGATGTAAACAGGGAAATATTCTTTCTGAATTGCAATGACATTGATGTACATAGTCATGATCTATCTGCAGGCCAATTTTGACATGAGAGCAGATGACGCCCTTTGTCTGTGGATGTCCTTCCCCTGCGGGACCATGCCCAGCAGTTCTAACGGTCCAGCCTGGTTACCCAGCCTGCCAGCCCTACACTGATCACACCTGCGTCACCTGTTGTGATCATTGTGTCATCTGCACAAGCGTCTGACTCCTTACTCCCCTCCTGCGTAGCTCAGATGTGACCCTTCTTATTCTGAGTCCTTTATAAATTTAAAAAGCACTTCAATATGCCAAAATAATTTATGAAATTGAGGTATGTACTAAACTTTTCAGATACTTAAGTTCATGTATTATCACTTTAAGACACTTGCTCTTTTAACTGGGAGCTAAAAATCATTTCTAATACATGTATTTTAATTTTTCAGCAGTTGATAATATATTTAATTAAATTCCTGCTTAGGGTTTAATAGTTTTGGGGTGTCACTATTTTAGGAACCCTCGTTATTAGTAGGACTGTGGCTATGAGCTGAATATCAGCGAGCGAGCAATCCCTTGGCTCACTATGACACTGCAGTTTCTTCACATTACGGGGTAACACAGGTGTCCAAAGACAGCCAAGGGAACACCTGGCTCACTTTCCTTAAAAGGGCGCTTTGCTCCCGGTGTTTTCCTCTTCATTGTCCTGTGACCACGAGAAGGTCCCTGAAAACAGGAATTTAGTCTTGCTGGATCTGCCTGTGTCTCAAGAGAAGCAAAAAGCCCTAAGTTCGTATAAAATATTTTAATTTTGAATGCTAAGTGACGTTTTTCAAGTCATATATTCCAGACCAACTGTTGGTGTGGGCATGAGGGCCACCATAGACCAGCCTGCTGCGCCCCACACAGCCAGAGGGCAGGTTGTGACTCTGAACTTCTCCAAGTGGGACAGAGCTGCAGGTGGGGGTCTGGAGCTGGGCCCTACCGCCGCAGCAGGCAGGAAGCGGGCGTCCTCACTGGAGGCAGGACACGTTTTGTGAAGGACAGTAGCAGAAATCACAAGGGTGTTGCATGTCAGATAGGAAAAAATGTACAGAGAAGACCTAAACTTCAGGCAGCTGCAAAGAGACTTTTAAGCGAAATAAAGAAGCAGCGAGCAGAGCTTATCCCAGCACACCAGAGCAGGGTCGTGGTAAAATAAGAATGCCTATCTACCTATCTATCTACCTATCTGTCATCTAGAAGACAGAACGACACCGTCCATTTCTGTACTTGAACTAACCTAACTGCGTGTCGACCAGCCTCCGATTGCCCCGTGCTCTGGGCGGCCCCGGCTCCCTCACTTCCCTGAAGGTAGTGCAGGAGGCTTCCAGATGTTGCGCTTGGCACACGGTCCTCTGGAAACCTTGCTTCCTTAAAGTTTTAGATGTCAAAAAATAGGATAATAATTTTAACCTAAGTTAAAAGGCCAGTGTGTGTGCAGCTTTCGCAAATTATAAAATACCTTGATTTGCTCTGAGTAATTTCCCCCAAGCTGACCCAATTGAAAAGGTATTCAAACTTATTTTTAGATATTTCAATTTTAAAACATACTAATATTTATTTGTTTGCTGTGTAAATAAATTTTTACCTGATGATAAGATATAAATATAAATCACAGAGAGACTCTAGTTTATCATGGTCTTGTTTGTTTTAGAATAGAAAAAGTAGAGATTCTGTAGCTATCAAACCCAAGTCATTCATCTAGATACACGATAAATTCATTGAATCCTTTATAAATCATTCTAAATATATGTAATTTTGATATACATTAGAGTTGAAGGAAAGCCTAAAACTCTGTTAACAAAATTTTGTATTATTTAGCTAGAAAGAGAAAACAACGGACTATTTCGATTGGTTCTTTGTTCAGCACTGTCCTGTCCAAACGCCTTGACAATGAAATAAGATTGTTGCTAACAACTCTAACTTGTCCAAGAAGGCCGAGCGGGGAGATTACCTTACATCACACAAGCGCACTCCTGCCGCCGGCCGCACCGCCCCCCCCCCCCCCAACTGGTAATAAGCAGGTGCTTCGTCAAGTCTTTTCTCCATCCTTCATTAAAGGACAGAGAATTGCTCTTCGCGGGCTCGGTCAATGCAGCTTTCCCTCCCAGAAACGCATTTGTTTCACACGCCAGCCCCGAATATTGCAGGGAGCTGCACATTTCAGGTGACAAGCTGTGCCCACGCTCACGCTGCTCTCAGGCTTGTTGGGGGGTTGTTCCGCGTGATTTTGACGAGAACAGATGATCCTCTCCGGAAACAGCCCGGGTTTCTTACCCCAGCACAGACTCGGGCATGCCACGAGTGCAGGACTTCAGGGCGTGGTCTTTTCCCTCCAGGCGTGTGTGTTTTGAGAGCTCGTGAACTCCCAAACAGCCTCTCTGCGAGGTATGCCCGACGCAGCGGGGTTAGGCTAACTGCCCAGGCACAATGGGGAAGCGTTCTTTCATGTGTCCCTTCTGTTCTTCATGAGATGTTACCGAATTTGTCATTTTGTAAAAATTGCACAGACGTACAATAGTGGTGGTAGGATTTTTCTATTTCTTTCTTTTTATGAGTTAAGAACAAAACCGTCAACCTCGGCGACAGTAGCAGCTGTTTTCATGCTTTGTGGAAGAGGAAGAAGCGTCAGGGGACAGCGGTGGTGTAGCTTTGCAGACAACACTCTAAAGTGCAGAATTATAATCAATGCAAACGATTGAACTTTGCTGCTTCCTAGCACCCGCCTATAAGATTATGGGGTTGTGGCCTGTTGGAGCCGTGGTTACTTAATCATATCAAAAAGATCCAGCCTTGAGCTGTAATTGTTGAAACTGGTGAAAGCGGGTGATGAGGCGTAACTCTCAATGCCACGGGTATGTACAGTGGATGGGCGGGAGATGGGCGCTCTGGGTGGCACAGCGCTCAGGGCCACGTGCCTTGGGTTTCCATTCAAACAAATGGAACTGAGTTTCCAGACGGAGCCTGCAGCAGCCGTGCCCTTTAACTGCCATTTCCATAGCTGGGAATCATTAATTTCTAATTCCCCTATTACTCACCCTCCTTAGCATGCGGCGTCGAAGCCCATTTGGGGGCAGAGAAGGAAATGTGGTTTCCAAGCTGCTTTACTCCTCACACTTTGTGATTTCTTTTGATGCTTTCTGACCTTAGCGGGCTACTTTCTACAAACAGAAAGCATAGGGCTCCTGTTTAGATATGATTTATGAGGCTGCATTAACCCTTCATTGACCTAGAAATGCCCTAATATTAAAACAGCTTGACACATAGAAAATCAAAAGCCCTTTTATTGAAAGTGCTATTGTCCGCATCATAAGTTCCGCCAATGCGATGCCGCAGTCGTGCCATCAATTTCCTACCGCTATTGAGCACCGGATTGAAGCGCTAATGGACAGAATCCTTTGTCATTTCTGTCCCACTGACCACCAAACAGCGCGGGGAAAGGGCCTCCCCGCACATCACTTCAGGCATTTCTAAGCGACAAGTCCAAGCTCACAGGTTAACGTTTTTAAATTAAAAAAAAAAAAAATATTGGAGCCGGAATGAATCACGAACGTCCCTGTGTCCACTGGGTGGATGTAGAGCTGCGATTCTGTTTCCCTTCTCTTGCAAGGTTCTCGAGGGACAAAGCACAAGGGAGAAGCACCTTTCAGTACAGGAGAATGCCCCGCAGCTCTGGAGGGCTCTCGCTCTGGGAGAAGAAAAGGGGTTGCGAAAGCAAGTGCCAACTGAATGTACGCGATGCTCTGCTCACTAATACTAAAAACCAGAAGCAGGTGTGGAAGGGCAGGCTCGAGGATGCCTTGTAGTTGGCCTCGGTGCCCTGTCTGTCATCCTCCCTGTCTTCACCTACCAAGTTACAGCGGCTGCAGGGAGACCCTTTCCCTGCCCGTGCCTTGAGGAAGCGACCGTCTAGCAGCCCCGGCCTGGGGAAGTAGTCTGAAGTGTGACCGGGCCTCAGGCAGCGCGTTCTGAACACAGTGAGTGTGGCCGGCTTCAGGTTCCACTCAGGACCGGAAGCAAGGGAAGCGACAGGAAGCCCTGCAGTCGGGGGCTTTTCCTGGGGGCAAATCTTGTGCACAGAGAAGGGCGATGGCTCCAGGGACAGTAAGGAAACATTTGACAAGGCGACGCAAAGTCCAGAGAACGTCACCAAGGCACACGGGGCTCAGGGAGAAGGGAGAGTTTTATTAAATGGAAGTCCCCCAACCCACGGGGACCTGCGCTCCACTTTAGGATGCCCTGGTTCTGCCTGGCTTCCGCAGACAGGAAGCCCTGTTTGCATCCGCCTGGCCCCTTAGAATATGCAAATGTGAGGGGTGAAAGAGCACTTTGAGACCTCAGGCATGAAATTTAAAATTGAATCCTGTCAAATCATAGGAACTCAAGTGTGATTCTTATTGTGTGGGTGACAGCAGGCTAATTAGTAATCTTAGAGAGCAGCACCCTTCACCTCTAGGGTCAGGAGCCCATGTACTTCCCTTGTTTACTAGCTTAACACAAAGGGTCATTACGGTAATCCCACCCTTCATGGGGCTTGGCTTTTTAATTTTATTTTTCTCACTTTCTTTCTGTCTCCCTTTGAGTCTGCGAATAAATGTATAATCAAGCAGCTCTGTTAGTATTAAAGTTAGTTAGGACGTAGACTACCTTTGAAATATTTGCCCATGAACATTACTGGGATGGTTCTTCACAAAATCTTATAGATAATTTTTTTGTCTTGCTTCCAACTTAAAAGAGAGACGGGGATGGGAGAGGGGGGTGGGAGAAGGACAGGATCAAGCCTCCCGTTAATTTCCTAATTATGGTTTCTGTTCTAAACTTGAAGTCTGCAAGTATAATTACTTGGCCAAATACCTCCTGGTTAAACTTCTATTATTTCTGTACTGTACTAAACTGCCTTAGCTATTTTATAAGGGCTAAGTATTTCACTCAGCTCTTGCAATATTGAAAGAATCTATATTCTGAGAATTTGAAAACATGTCAGCCCACCTAAATTACATATTGATCAGGTTTAATTGCATGCCACCCATCAGTATTAGGTTTGAAAATTCATAAAAGAGAAATAATGTACTCTTTGTGGATGATTACTTCTGGGGCATTTAAATGAATTCCATCACTTAACCTGGACTGAGATAGATTATTGAGCCTTGCCACCCAGCCATTCACAGACCAAGGCGGTAGAGCAGCTGTTTTTCCAACTATCAGAGAACAGAGAGTGCAAACAATATAAATTTATATAGATTTTCTTTTAAGGAAAATAGCAAAGTAAAACATTAAAAGTAAACATTCATTTTTCAATTGCTTCCTGAGTCCTCCTCCTCCTCATTGTCTCCAATCTAAGCATTCATTTTTAATCCTTTCTGGGTCCCAGGCATCCTTTTATTTCAAGTAGTAATCCACATCTTAATTAATATATAGTAATCAAAGAGATAAGCAAATGATTCACAGCTTGCTCTTAATTGTTAAGGTTAATTTTTATGCAAGTGCGTAAGAGGATTTTAGTACCGATTCTTTAGCAGGCAAGCCATTTCGTTTGCGAAAGAAAAAGGCCCAACGTTCTGTGTCCTCGGTACTGAGTACTCCTTAAGCACTGTCTTCTCACGAAGGTCACATTGGCAAAGAGCGTGAGTCCATCATTAGTTTTCAGGATGTTCTATACATTTAGAAATTATGTCTGTTGGTATTGGTTGTGTTTTGAGAAATTGTGCTTATGTATGTTTTTCTTTACAGATTATCAATACAAAGTAAAAAGAACCGGTTAAAATCATTGGGCTTACTTGGGTAATAGTTTTAAGAGCTACATTTTATTTAGACACTTTGAGGTAATAAATATCTGTGAGCATAATTAACTGTCTTTATCTAGCCGGGTCCTGGAGATGCTGTCTGAGGACCTTCCGCACTGTCTCCCGTTAATGTGAATGTTCGCTTTCGCCTCGAGAGCGATCTGGTCTGAGGGGCGTGCCGCTGCACTTGCTTTGGAGAAGTGGGTTAGCGCACGCGGCCCACTAACAGAGGCATCACTCTGTCTCACCCGGCACATACAAAGCAGCATGTTTTATTCCTTATGAAGCAAAGGTAACGCTCCAAATGAGCCTTCCTGGCAGGTCTGACTTCATTGTTTATTTGACTAAAATTACAGTTGTGGGAAGCAGAAAATAACGTTTCCCTGGAGCCAAGGGGCGCAGTTATATCTTGAGTCCTCAGTGAGGTCACGATTGCATCAGGACTCAGTGGGAGCATCAGCTGCCACATCCAAGACAACCCGGAACAGGATGTCTCAAAATGGCAGGTGCTTGTGGCTCTTGGTTGATGGCTAGGGTTGGTGGTTATGTGTGGGAGGGAAGGGCATATTTGGAGTTAGCTTCTGACACTGGATGGGCACTTTAAACCCCTCCGCACAGAAGCGTATTGTCGCTGTTGTTGTTTGCTGTATCCTTACAGCGGAGACGAGTGGCAGTGGTGGAGGACCGTCACAGCGGGGGTCCTCTGGAGAAGGCCCGCTGCCCAGGCCTCCTACACGTGGAACTCAGGTGCAGCTGAGAGAAACCTGACTCAAAGAAATCTTTCCTCACCATCACACGAAAGGGAATGCTGGCGTCACTGTGCTAACTGCCCGTCTGCTGTCTATTGAGTCACGCGGTAGTGGATTGTGCTAACCTAAATCATTCCCTGGGCAAATGTCTTTTCAAAGACTCCTCATACTCAGGAAAACTTTGAACTTTCTGTTGAGCCCTTTTAGCTATTTCCCGAAATGTTGTCCTCAGGAACCCAAGAGGAGCGGAGGCTGGGTTTGGCTATCGAACATGGAGCACAGGACGGACAGCTCGTGGAAAGCTGTTACCTTGGAGGCGAGCGTCGCCAGTCCAGGGTGATGTCGTGGGCAGAGGGAGGACAGAGTCAGGGCTGGACACAAACAGCATAGCGCTTTATCCTGAGGCCTAAAAGAAACCAGAATGACATCAAAGGATACATGATGTATATGAATGATCTTTAAACAAAATAGACATATGATCTAGGGGACTTTTATCATTCTTCAAATTCTTAGTGACCCTAGCGAATAAGTTACGGCTGAAAGAAGAGATTTCTCTATCTCTCTGCTGAAGGAATCTGGGAATCTGAACTAGAATTCCAGAACGACCCCTCAGCCATTCTAGTTGTCGTGCTGGTGGTGGTGGCGGTTGCTGGTAGCAAGAGTAATGAAGGAAGCGTGGATGATTATGGCAACTGTGACACTGGCGCTGGAGTTGTGGCCGTGATGGTGTTGCTGGGAATGGTGGTGGTGGTGAGGCTGTTGGTGAGGTCAGGACTGTCTTGAGGATAGCACGGTGTTGGTGATTCCGAACTGCTCTGGGGGGAACAAAATCAACAGTTACTTCAATGAGATGTCTAAAGATAAGACTGCAGATTGGCACTTAGCCACAGCGGGCCATCGCAAAAAAGTTCTCCATGTAGGTAAGATAGATAACCTCCAAAAAACCCCATATGCGCTAAATAAGATTCCAACATTTGGGCTTTTCAATGTTTCACCAAAATAAAAGTCGTCCCATTTGAAGAGGCAACAAAAAGAAAGAGAAACCGCGTATGCTTTAATCCAAGTAAGGCAGGAGCTCAAACCCAGCTGCCAGTGCGGGAAGGGGTGGAGTCTCCTGTCACTGTGGTCCCCATCTTCAGATGACAATTGCAATAGTTTGTCTGTGTGGATTCTTCAGGCTGAAAGGGACACCATACATGAGACACATCACCTAATGTCGGTGCGCTTTTAAGCACTTACAGGAAGTTTCCTTCCTTGTCATGTGATCAATCAGTTAACACAGAATCTGACGTTGGGGTAGGTTACAGAAATCATTGTTTTTCAGTTCTTTAAAAATCCATAAGGAATTAAGTCCCAAAGTTGTTACAAAATACGGGAGAGTTAAGACCGTGGAAGTGTCTCACTGTGGAATGCCCACTTTCTTTTGCCCCTGGAAAACATTTGTAGGACACTTTTTCTTCAACAACTGTTTGCCGCCTTCAGAGGTTAATCGAAAGCAAAAGCTTTAAGTGCAGAAGAAGCTCACGCAGGGATGGAACAAAGTATCTTATGCTTAAAAGTTCACCAGTATATTACTTAAAAAAATAATATATAAGTAATTGGGGGGCATATGGTGGACAAATTATTGCTAGTATGAATTTTTTACTTTCTTAGATTTTTTCCCACATTACTTTTTAAAATATTAAAAAACATGTTCTAATGTAATTTGAGCAGTAATTTAAATAGATTTATTGTAAGGTTTTGCTATGGTTTGAAACTGGCATGTCTCCCAGAAGCCTCACGTGTTCGGAGGCAGCGGGATGGCTGTGGATGTGTGTTACTGGGAGGTGGGGCCTGACCGGAAGGGGCAGATGCTTGGGTTTGATCTGGAAAGATTGTGTCAACTTGTGGAGATCGGGAATTGGGTAGAGCAGAGGTTTCAGGTGTTTGCTACTAATTTGTGGGTGAGGAAGTGAGGAGGGGCACCCATCCTGAGGGGAGGGGTCCAACTGGTAGCTTGAAGTAATCAGAGGAAGGAAGAAGAGAAACCTTGCTGTAGCTTCTTCTTGGAAAGCTCTGGCGTTGCCTGCCTCTCCAGAGATCAGCTTGGCTCCTGCCTCACTCGGCTTCTGCCTGCGATGCGGTGAGCAGGTCGCCTCTGCTGTGTGCTTCCATCGTAGCTGGCTGCCATGAACCGACTGCGTGAGGCCTTTTGAAACTGAGCTAAGTGACCCTTTCCTCTCTTGACTTGCAGGTGCTGGGTGTTTTGTCTCCGCAGTGAACAAGTGACATAGACAGGCAGCATTTAGGGTAAACTTAATAGCATAAATTTTATGCACATTTTATTATCATGGCTTATTTGCTGGATCAGTGATGGCAGCCCAAATCAAACTAGTTTGGAAGATAGACACTTTAATTAGATCAAGTAACCTAGCCACAAATTTTAAGAAATAGAAAAGGAATGGCTGAAAAAAACTTTCGTCTGTTTTGGTCCTTGATCCATTCGGTTAGGTTTGGAGAATGGCGGGAAGAGAACCCAGATGTTCCAGCCTGTGCTGTCTTCCCGTCTGGTGAGTAGGAAAGGAAACGATTTTAGTACTGTGAGCAGCCATGCTCACAGGACCCCCAAGGGTCCTGGGGTGGGGACAGAAGGGGTGTACAAGCCACCAACATCCTAAATTAGACAAAAGGCCATTACCCTCTATGGGTAAGTCATTTCACTTCCTCCACCAAATTCATGTGGCATAGCTATTACTGACACGAACGCTAAATTATAGCGTGGCTATCAAGAGGAACTGAGAGTTTTGAGACTCTGTAACAGAACGTGAAGAAATGTGACTAAAAGTCTGAGGATCAGGGAAGTGCTCCCTGTCTAGCCCGCAGCGCGTGTACCTCACACCTGCCGTGCTGCTCTTCCTCGCTGTTGTTGGGGTCACGAAGTCTGAAGCGGCAGTCCTCATTCTCTAGTGGACAAATCAGGAACTAATCACGTGTTCCTTAGTACCTGAGAGACGAAGCCTGCAGACGGATCGATGTGTGCGTGCCGGATCACAGTGTGCCGGAGCGGTTCAATGCCAGTGCCAGCAGTGCACTGCAAGTACTTCCCTTCCTGGATGATTTTCTTTGATTTAAATCCTCCATCACCAGATGACCCAAGACACTGGCATTTTTCTGTGATCATCATTTTTATTTTTTATTTTAATTTTTATGCTTTTGAGACAGGGCCTCAATCTGCATCCCAGGCTACTCCTGAACTCACGGCAGCCCAGGCTGGCTTTGGACTCGGGGCATTCCACCTGCACTATGATTACAGATGCGCACTTCTATGCCCAGCTAATGTTTTGTTGTGCTGGGGCTCAACACAGGACCTTACACACTCCAGGCGAGCACTCTAACCAGCTCGCATCTCTAACCATTGCTCTATAGCAAATCCACATAAAGATCAAGTTCTCCTCAGCTTTTAGACAAATTAAATAACTCAATGAAATAAATTAAATCATTTATTGAACTAGAATTTAATAGTGACAGCTATGTTTGTTTAATCAAAAGTCCTATTAAAGTATAAATATGCCTATTTTTGATTGAGTCAGTCTCCCTCACAGGAAAAAAAAAAAGATATTTTGGTATCCTAACCCAAGTACCCCAGAATATGACCTTACTTTGACATAAGGCCTTTGGAGAAGTGATCAGATCTGGGTGGGCCCCAGTACACTATGGCTGGTGTTTGCATATCCAGGGGAAATGTGCAGAGACAGACACACTGGGTAAGGCCATGTGGGAAGCCAGAACAGGGTGACAGCCGTCCAGGAGCCAGGCACCGGTCTAGGGGAGCTTCTTCCCTCACAGACCTTGGAAGAAACCAATGCTTCTGCACCTTGAGCTTGAACTTCAGGACTGTGGAAAAACAGCTTCAAGTTCTTTCAGCTCCTTAGTTTGTAGGGCATCGTTATTCAACACACGAGGAACCAATAAAAAGTCCTAAATAATTAAAGCCTAATAATGTGGGCTTTTGTACAAAGCCTATATTAATATGTAAAATATAAAATATTTGAACAATTTCTGTTTTTATGGCTGTGATACTCTTACCACATCACAAAAAGTTTCGCTTTACATTTTTCATTTATTTCCTTCATTGGCATTTTTGGGGGTCTACTTATTGAGATGCATGTCCGTCTTATGTGTTTGTGTGAGAGTGTGTGCTGCGTATGTGCACGAGGGCCGTCTCTGAGAGCCCCTGCACACGGCACGCACACATGCGCACCTCAGCTTTCTGTTGTTATTCCACTAATTTTCCTCGGAGATCTATTGACCCTTGCTTGCTAATTCCCATTTATATTTCAGCATCTGGATTGATCAGCGCTGGTCTCTAAGGTACACTTCCTCAGCCCAAACGAGAGAGCCCCGCTGTCTTGTCAGGGAGCCCTTGGGGGTTGTGTGCTTATAAACAGTTTTTTAGTAGACAGATCCACTTTATTCCTGAATTGGAAACACCTATTCCCTCTGATTCCCGAATATTTGCATCCTGGATGTTGAAGTGGCTTCAAGATCTGCTTCCCATCTGGAGATTCCATGTAAATGGGATCATATGTCAAACTGGCTTTTAGTGGCTGGCTCCTCCATGTCTTCGAAGTTCATGCACGTCAGAGCGTGTGTCAGAGCTGTCCTCCTCGCTGTTTGGGTTTTAGTGGGTAGGCGCAAGTTTCTGGGACTCTCTCCCTACACGGCACTTCCCGTGTCTCACAGCAGCAGCCGCAGGCTGAGATCGGGGCGCCCTGAGTGCGGGCATCAACTCTTCTGTCACCAGTTGAGCTTTTGTGCCTCCTACCAAAGCTCTTAAATCATTTATGTGGTGTGGAGAGATATACACAAAAATTCCTATTTATGGGCCTTGTAGAATCAAGATCACAATTACTGTTGATAATCACGCTTCGTTGTTTATACTTCCTATATAGCTTGAGAAAAATTACACATGTAATTTACTGCACATGTATTTATTATATATCACATACATACACACAGCATGTGCGTGCACACGCATGATCCATTTCCATGAAATGTCCAGGGCAGGCAAATCTGCAGACAGGAAGTGGATCAGCAGGGGCTGGGGTGGCAGGGGGGAGAGCAAGGTGTGGATGGTGCCCTGTGAGTGTGGGAGTGCCTTGGAGATGGTCGGAATGTTCTGAGGCTAGACATGGTGGCTGTGCACAGTGGTGTGAATAGCTCAACGGCGATGGAGGCTGATTTGGATCCTTTGTGAATCACACTGGATCTTCCATCAGTCACTGCCCCTGGCTCCCCAGACCCTCTCTTGTCTCCTCCTTCAGGACCCTTGCCACCCAGTCCGCACTGAAGGTAAAATGCGCCTCTGGACTTTGCCTTACACTCCTGGGACCAACAGCCCTAAGAAGGCCGCGGTAGCCTGTGGGAGGTACCTGGCACCTGATTTTTATTAATTATTATTTTAAGTTGATAAATGTGTGGAATACAATGTGATAATTTGATGTATGTACAGAGTGCAATGGGCAAATCAGGATAGTTAATTTTCTGTCTGCTTGAATTTGTTTTAAATTTTTGATTGACAGGTAATAGCTGTGTGTAGTTGGGACACTTCCTTCTTACTGCTTCGTTTCAAATCCCTGTCCTGTAGTGATGCAATACGGCGCAGCAAGCCCTGGCGAGGTGTGGCCCGCGCCTGACTTGGTGTCCTGGCTCCGGCTCCACTCCTCACCCATCCCCTCAACTTGTAGTAGTCATGAGTCGACCTCTCAATCAACATTTTAAAGTGCCAGTCATGGGAGCGTGGAGGACCTATCTGCCTATGTCTGGCCAATTTCACTTATTAGAATGCCATTCACTTACATTTCTTTTGCTGAAAATGATGGAATTTCATTTTTGAGGCTGATTTATACGTCATCATCTGTCTATAGCACAGGCTCTTCTTCCCCTTGTCAGCTGATGGGGAGGTGTCTAGGTTGAACACGTATCTTCCTGTGTGAATAGTGCTGTTCTAAACATTGCTGAATTTTACTAAGCTTTTAAGGAGGAAATGATGCCGTTTATTTTTAAGCTATTTAGAAAAACCAAAAGGGAGGAGATTCTTCAAATTCATCGTCCATGGCCAGAATTTCCCCTATATCAAAATCAGGCAAGAAAATAATAAAAAAGGAAACTCTATACTAATATCTCTAACAATCAGATGCAAATTTTTTAATGAAATACTAGGAAATTGAATTTAACAGCATACTAAAAGAATTATTCTCCAAGATCAATTTTGATTTATCCCAAAGATGCAAGAGGGAATTCACCATACACAACTCGATAAATATAAAATACATCACATCAACAAACTGAGGGACAGAATCCACACAACTATCTCAACAGATGCACAAAAGGCATTGAATAAAACTCAAGTCCCTTCGTGACAAAAATTCCGAGTAAGTTAGCTGTAGCAGTATTGTATCTCACCGTAATAAAGGCTGTATGAAGCAAGGCCACAGCTCACACCGGGCTGGCCACGATGGCAGGGACAAGACAAAGGTGTCTGCTCTCCCCATTGTACTTGACATAACACTGGAGCATATGGAGCTTTTCATCAGAGAAATTAGGCAAGAAAAATAAATGAAAAGATTGTAAATGGGAAGCGAGAAACTCAAATTATCCCTGTTTTCAGATGATATGATTCTATACACAGGAAAAAAAAAACTAAAAACCCCACTAAAAGACTACAGGAACTGATAAATTTGCCAAGTTTCAGGATGCAAAAATCAACAGATAAAAGTCAGCAGCGCAGCTGTGCCCCGGTGCCGGAAAAGAAGCCGTGGCACGTGATTTTTCCAAGGCTCGACGATTACCTGTGGGTTGGGGACAAAGAATACCGCTGTGGTTAACTCCTTGTGGAGTCTGAACATGCGAAGGTCAGATTGAGGGGTAAGTGGGGGATTTAGTTTACTAAAAGTTTCTGCGGGATCTGTTCCGGAGAATCTCAGCTGTGTTAAGCCAGCAGGAGAAGCTGCTAATCGCAGGATGAAATAGCATCAACTCCTCTTCTGGAAGACAGAAAAGAGCTCTCAGTGACGAAGCCATCTTGTTATATTCTAAGCATCGCCAATGGAATGAGATGTAAACGTCTCCGCATGAGAATTAAACTTCCCCCTCCCCATCCCACACGACTGCAGCCCTCTCTGGCAATGGTTTTGGTAACCAGGCAACATCTGTTTAATGACGCCTACTCAGCACCCAGCCCAGCGCACTGCACGAGCGGGGGAGAGGTATCCATCTTAGTAATGGCGGAGGCCGCACAGAGGAGGCTTTGTGCATGTGAACTGTATCTGTGTAGATTCAGTCTCCGTGGATGACCTGTGATTCATGAGGAAGAATGTTCTGGAACCCCTAACTATCTGCAAATGGTGTCAAGTGATAAATACGTGGGTGGGTGCCTTTCAAGGAAGCAGAGCTGTATTATGGACGTTAAGCTTTCCCAGAGCTCCCCCTAAAGTGTTGACCGCAAAATCAGTTGGACCCACAAAGAAACCAAAGGCCTGCACGAGTTTGATGCCTGCTGTCTGCCTCCGGGAACGGGAGTGTTGGTCACCTCCTGTTGGCCCATTGCTGAGCCAGACCTCTGTCATCTGAAACGGTGGCAGTTCTGAGCAGCAGACAGGACCTGAGCCAGTGGGACTGAATCACCGCACACACCTCCAAGGGGGCGGTCCCATGTACCACGAGAGCTCCCGAGGCTGAAGTTTAGGAGGAACAGGAGCAGCTCTGTAGCGACGCCAGGGTCCCATGCCTCCTGCTTCCTCCCAGGGGCTGGGATGGATGCCTGTGGCTCGGTGGGAAGTAGGTAAGGAAAGGTGGTGCAGCTGCTCCGTGACCTGGCTCCTACCAAGCGAGGAGGCACCTGGGGCCGAGGCAGCGCGGAGACGGCCAGGCGGCTCACAGAGACTTGGGCATCACAGCACCGCCCCCTGGGCCCTCCGGTTCCCACAGAACAGGCCGTGATGGTGGCAGTGCACCGGTGCTGGGTCCTGGGTCCTGTCGGTGTCACAGGCCGGGAGTTGCTTCTGCCCTTGGGAGTCAGGCAGAGGCTGTCCCCTGGCCCACTCTTGGAGATGTTTGTATTAACAGTGTTTGTTACAGTACCTGAAACAACAGAACCGAAGATCTCTACAGCGTGCCAGGGGATGCCGGCTCGTGACTCTGCCTCTGAGTTTCGAGGCTATTGTCCCAAGTCAGAAAACAAGGGCCTATTGACCTTTTCCTCAGAGAGTCTGTCTACAAAGGTCCATTTCGTCTGTGGCCCTGGGAAGACCCGCTCCTTCCCCTCCTTCTCCTGAGCCCTTCTGGGCCTGGTGTCATGCACGGCTCTTCTTCATTACAAATGCAGGATGTTGTACACATTTCACCCTAGATACGAAGCTCCACGGATGTGTTGGATTTTCGCACTCAGACTGTGCGTGTACCAGAAAAATAAACACAGTTTTGAGGTATGTATTTGCAAATCTTCAACAAAAAATAAAACTATTTAAAAAGCAAACTTGCAGCCGTCCATTATGAGGCAAATGTATCTAACAAGAAGGGCAGAGGGAAAGGACCGCCGTCACTGGCCACACAGCTGAGTGTGTGCTGCCAGGGAACCTCTGATGCGTCCCTTAGCGCAGATCCTGTAGGATTCTGACCTGATCCGATCACTGATTTTTGAGAATTTGTTCCCTGCGATGTGGACAGAGCGAGTCATGGTCTCCTTAGAGGTGAGTGAGAAAGTCAGTGCAAGGTGGTCAGCTCGGTGAGTGTCCGACACCAGCCATTTTTATTATTTAGTATAATGGACAATGGACCTTTTATTTTACTTACAGTATGTTAAGAATCAACTTACAGTCACCTAACTTAAAAATCTCATTAAGGAAATTATCTTTGTCCTATACACATCTTCGATTAGGTCTGCTCTCGAGGCCAGCTGTTAGCTTCTTCTCTGACTTTCTGTACGTGTCGTGTTCCAGTGCATACAGACCATCTGAGGCTTAAACCTACAGCCTCCTCAAAAATGCTCATATCTCAACTTCTCTTTCTGCACTGATTTCTGGCTATACTGCATGCAGTTGTCTGGAGGAAGCAGCCCTTCCTTGCCCAGGTAGATTACAGAGTGGCCACGTGTCTGCCAATAATTCTGTGAAACTCACCATGTCCCTAGGCCACTTACCATGGTTGTCTCCAAAACGAGAGTCTTAACTGGTCTTCTCAGGACTGCTCAATGCTAATATTATGTAATTCTAAGATAATTGTGATTTTCAAAGATCTGGGACTAAAGGATTAAAAAGTACGAATTTATTTTAAAAACATCAAAGGAGAATGGGCCCTTTGTCGCAGAGGCCTTCATGAGCCGCAGCTCCACCTGACTCTAAGGGGCCTGGGGTAGTCAACCGTGAAAACCAACGGCAAAGCCAGCCAATGATTCTGACCTCTGGGCTATCCCAGAAAGCAGGAAATGTTTTGTTGAATATAGAATTTGAGAACTGTGTGGTGACATGCGTATTAAATATATCCTCGTATTTAATCTCTACTTTTCTTTTTAACATAAAATACATATTTAACTTTATGTTTCCAAAAAACCACTGTTTTTTTTTTTTTTGAGATTATAAATAAAACTTCCTCCAATGTATCAAATACCTAAGAACCGGATCGCATTTCTGCATTCACATCCACTTTTGTTCAAACTACTTTGCAAAGGCAAATGTGCATCCTCCGGTAATTAATTTCCAAGATAAATTTCGCTGAGGAGACCTGGCTGAAGGACAAGGATTTTGCCTCTGAAAGTGATACCCGTTATAATGAACTTGGTGGCGGGCCAAGGACAGCCAGGATCTCAGTAAAAGCATTTCAGATTAGTTTGTCTTTTCTTTTTCTTCTAGTTTCTTAGACTTCCAACAGGTGCTAGCATTATGGATGGAATCAGGGTTCCTCTGTGAAGAGCACTAGCTCGTGAGTAAGGAGCTCTGTGGCAGAGCCTAGTGACCCAGTGACCCACTTTGCCACCTCACCCTCCTGTGACACTAGGGCATGGACGGAGTGCGGTCTAACACAACTCCCCTTGATGCTGTTCCATAACATTTCATCTCTTCCACTGGACCTCCTAGAAGGCTCGGCCTATCTCACTGCTATCTATACTTGAGTATAATATGCTCTGAAACTATGCTTAAGATTTATCTATGTCAAGTTCAGGTTGTTGGATACAGAACAGTGCAGCCGTAAAATGGAATTGCCTTATAACTCCAGAGATCCAAAAGGACGTAATCTTTAAAACACCTTGTTCTTGTTTGTCTAAGCATTAATCTGTTTGCCTTCTGCTCAGCGTACAGTCCAGATGAGAGACATGGCTTCTGCCACCTGGCACGTGAGTCTCATCACACAGATTGACACGTTGCATGGGAGGTAACATCTCCTCAGAACTGACGTTGGTCTACTTTGTGTCAGGAATCGCAATTGTTCTTGATTTTCACCCACAAGCAAAGAAATGCCGTACTTGGAAGTCCGTGACATGCAGCCTAGGTTGGAGGACGTGACGATCCTGCCTGCCTTGCTCTTGGCGTCCAGGAGTGCCCTGCGCAGAGGTGTACTGGGTAAACGGCATAGGTGATTGCGGGCAGCAGCTCCTTCGCTGCTTGTTTCTTTCTAGGATTCGTGTGCTGTGTCAATACCAAGTAAAAATATTTTAGAATTTCCCTGTTTCCCCTGCAAACACTGTCACTTTTTGAAAGATCATTTGATATTTATTTTATAATACTTTTTGGAAATCAAGCGTTTCTGTATTTCATACTATCATGTTTTCCAGATGTTTACTTCTTGAGAAGTTAGCAGAAGACAATGTATTTCAAAACATTCATTGAAATTGCCCAGGCATAAGATTAACCTAACAGGTAACTGCAAGATGAATTCCAGAGAAGAAATAGCAAAGAGGACTATAAACTGGCGTTTGGGACTTCCAAATATCTTAGAGCATTTTTTTTCCTTGGACTCCGTCTGAACGTGAAATATGAAACGTGTATTGTCCGTTTGTGTTAAGAACTAACTGTCCTCCCTTGGAAGGAGCAAAGGACTTGGAACCAGAAAAGCTGCAGTGGGATCAAACCTCCTCCATATAGGCTGTGAGCAGGGGCTGGCCCTGTGACTTCTGGAGGGCTGTGAGCAGGCTTTGACTGTATAATGCCCAGAACTCTCAGAATTTGTGAAGGTGAAATAAATCCTGTTGAGGTCAGGTGCTAATCACGCACGTGGTAGCTGATCGGTAAATGTTCGTTGATCAAATAAATAAATGAACACAGGTACTTAAACATCTTACATCTTAGGAAAGGTAGAAGATTTTTCTCATGAATTTCTGTTTATTGACCCCTTTAGTACTTCCGGGAGAATCCTATGTAACAATCCCCATAGCTTCTCATCCTGAAATAAGAAACTTCACACTGAAGAATTCTGAAATCAGGTATACAGGAGCTTGGGAACACCCATCCAGGAACCCTATTTTAAAGCAATGGTTGTTTTCCTGTCTGTTCTACTTTAGCACAGGCCGTACTGTGTCTTGATCTCTCTGCTAACCCGTGGGCTGGCCTGAAACACGTTCCTGTATCTCATTAGGTAGACTGCTGAATGCCGTGAAGAGGACTTTGTGCGGAACGTTCCCAAATACACCTCCTCCTACGGTTACAATAAGGAGCCCTGTGCTGAAGCCTCTTCCCCGTGTGCGGTGACCCAGTCACAAAGTGGATCTGCTGACTGGAATTCACGTCCTCGCGGAAGAGGCCCCAGGGAGGCTCCTGAGCGCAAGGTGCTTCGGTTATGCGAAGATACACCAAGAAGCACCATCTCGGAAACAGAGCCTCTCTCTCCAGTTGCTAGTTCTGGTGTCACAGGAGACTGGGTGTCTCAGCTTCCAGATCTGAGGATATACATCGTTACCATTTATAAGCTGTTCCATCTGATGTACTTTGTTCAAGTAGCCAAACTATAAATTTGACAAGTTTTCTCTAAGATTATTAAGTGGTGCAGAGATATATAATCATGAACAAGTATCTCATGTGAATGCAGATAATTGCAGTGTGTGTATTATATTTATATATTTGAGCCTTGAAACCAAATCACCAGAATGTATAGAATTTTGAGTCTTTCTTTCACCACAATTTAGAGGATACTCACATCTTCTTTTTGTCGCATACCTGTGGAACTTGTCCCTTCTACTTGGAGGTGCTCAATGTGAACTAAGTTTGAAGTCTTTAAAAGAAAAAAGAAGAAAAATGATATAATTCATTTCATGTCGACAAATTTGGTCGGTGTTAAATAGAACATCTATTGTAAAGTTTCCAAGTCTTCATATGACAGTACGAGAAAATAATAATATAACAATAATATAAAAAGAGAAAAATGTCTTTCTGCCTGACAAGATATTTGCTAAACAATGTAGAATAAAATTTTGTTTCCTTTTTCCAAAACCCTAGAAACTATGTTCCCATATTACAGATCAAGAAACTTAGGTCCATAGAGGCCAAGAGAATTGTCCAAAGCAAGTGAAACAGACAGAATTTTAGCTCAAATAGTGTAACATTGAGCACCCATTCTTTGCCATAATCTTAATGGCATGGTCCTGAATTGAAGTCTTTCGGGTTGTGCCATTATTATATTTGTGTATGTCTCTGCTCCCTAGAAACAATGAAACGAGAGCCTGTGTATTAATTTGTGTGTTGGAGGCATCTAAATTTAAGCAAATTGCTCATGGTTCGCCTATGTGAATCCCAAAACTTAATTTCTCCTTTCTAACCCGGATTCTGCATTCTTTGCTCTTTATCCTGTCTCCGTTCCAGCTGTCCTCTGGCTTCTGGGAACCAGCCAGTCCTCTACTCGTGACTCCAGATCCTTTCAGTGCATACCCAGCGGGCGCTGGGTCATACGCGGGTTCTACTTTTAGAACTTAGACAAACGCCCGTCCCATCTCCCACACCTGCTGTGCTAATCCACGTTTCTGCCAGCCCTGCAGGAGAGCTCTCCTCGCCCCACTCACTCACCAACCCTTGTCCACTTCCGTTGTGGTTTCTCACATCCCTCCTGGCAGAAGTGAGGCGCTAACTCGGCGGAAGGAAAGGAAGGAGCCCCGGGCCCTGCCCTCCCCGGGGCAGCTACCGCCCAGCAGCGGCGCCTGCTCACTGTTGTCACGGATGTGCCCATCTGGTGGTCTGTCACCACCTGCTGAGTCAACGGTGTGTGCTCCGAGCAAAAAGCAGAACAGACTTGGGGCGTTTGTCTGTCCTTCCGGTACCTCCCAGAGCCTCGTTCTGGAAGAGGGCCCTGGAGCCCACCAGGACGCGGACTGAGGACACCCGGTCCCAGCCACAGCAGCGTCCAAGGGTGATTGACCGTGACTGAGCAGCGTGGGCGGCTGGGAGCGGCCCAGGTACCTGCTCCTGGCCGGCACCTGAGGTACACGCACAGCACCATCTTCATCCAGCCCACCTCACCCTGCCCACGAAGGGTCCAGGCACACCCTGAGACCCCGCAGAGCCAGGATCCGCACACCGTGCTTTGGAGAATCCTCACTCCTGCCGAGCTCACGCGCGGTGGTGGATTCACGTGTGAGCTCGGCAGGCCCGCAGGACAGGCCTTCAGGTTCCAGGGTCTCGCTCCGAGGGGAGAGAAAGCAATCTCACCTTTGAAGCACGCCCACGGAGCAGGGTGGCTTCAGCGCTTATTTTGAAAAACGGCTCTGTTTCACCCACCAGTGGAATATTGAAGTAATCGAATTTCGTGGCCCTTACTTCAGCCCTCAGTTTAATTACTTGTTGTCGTTTATTGGGAAAGAAAATATGGCTGTCAGGTTTATGGGGGCAAAAAGGCTGACCCTGTTTTATCTGTCCTTGCATGAGCCTCAGTGTAATGATGACAAAACGGGATGTTAACTAATGATTAGTAGAAATGGTTGCAGTTAATTAGTTGGTTCTTCGTTTATCGTTCCATTTGCACATTTTGGGAGTAATCATTATTAATTAGGACCATCGTGCCGAAAGGGTCGAGGTGGAACCCTACAGCCAAGTTAATCAGGCAGCAATGAAAGCCCCATTATCTTGTCAGATCATTTTGGCCTGTGATCTATTTGCATTATCTAAAAGCTGCATTAGGATCAGAAAGAAAATAAAAGCGCGCCGTGTGATAGGGTTTCACTGGATCAGTGGTTTCATGTGGAACTTCTCCACGCGCTGTGCAGACCGGCAGGGACCTGTGTTGTTGGAACGGGGACACAGGGAGTAGCAGAAGGCCCGTGTCGCCACTGTCTGGTGCCCCCTTCGCACTCCTGTCTCCCAGCAAGCGACGCTTAGAATTTATCCAAGAGTACCATGGGATCTGGGTTTGACTCCATGATTTGGAGACAAATAAAAATTCAGATTTCTATTGAAATCACTTCTGAATCCAGTGTCTGATTATCGTTGAGATTTTATTTTATTAAATATTTTTATTTTTAATGGACAGGTAATTTGGGGGTGTATTTATGTGACAGTTCAGTACTTGTGTGCAACTTACCCAGCAGCCCCCATTGCCCGATCAGGTCCCACACCTGAGCCTTCTGGCTCTCCTGTCCTTCTTCATGACACACATAGTGGGTTTTTAGGACCCAGTTCCTCACTGTGTTGTGGATCGCCAGGATGGGCACCGCCTTCCCCCAGCACACGTAAGGAAGTGGAAGGCTGGAGCAGCCTGGGAGCCTCCTTAGCCGGCAGGAGAGTTGGGGATCGAAATGTAAATTACTGCATTTTTTCTTCTATTCAAATAATCAATAAAATTCTCTTATATGTTTTCATTTTTGTGGCAAGGAGGATGAGCTATGTTCTTTCTGTAAACTTTGCTAGGGTGAATAAAGGCAGCCTCAAGCGAAAAGGAAAAAACGCTAGAAAAAATTACTCGTCTCAAAGAAATGGGTGCCAATTACAGGTCACTTTAAACATGTCCTACAGGAGCAGTCAACCCTGTCTGTGCCTGTCCCAAGGAAAGCCACCCTGACGATAGTCTTCACACAGCCGGACACCCATGCCGCCGGCTGGCTTATCGAGAGCTCCTCACCAACTCATGCGGATAAGTAAGGTGCCCTGGAAGGAATCTTGGAGAGATGTTGGAGTCATCAAAACATTAACCGCGTTTGGATTCAGCCGTGGCAAGTCCCAGTGCTGACCTTCAGGAGAGCAGAGGGCAGGCCGACAGGGTAACAGATGCTTATTAAATGGCGAGAGACCCCAAACCACCAGGAAGGCAGACACGGGAGCCTCCTGTCTTCTCAAAGGCAGAAGCAGCTCCTCTGTAGCTCTGCTGGATCCTAGCCTGCCACGGCCCACTCCACACGGGAACGGGCAGGCGTTCCCACCCTGCTCTCGAGGTGCTCCTGGATCCGAGGAGCAGAGAAACCTGAATTTTACCTTAATGGCTGTAAAAGTTTTACGAGCTATTAAAAAGGTCTCCTTTATGTAACAATATGCTCTATACAACTTAAATACATTGAAACATCCAGTATCATAAGTTCTTATAATTCCTTACATAGAATTTCAAAATGACAAGAGGTATAGACTCAGTTACCTGCAGACTCAGAATCAGAGTATTCAGCCAACCTCAAATTAAAAATACTCAGAACACCAAGCTGCAGCTCTACTGATCTTGTTGTTCTTCCTCAAGAAGTGCAGATAACAGCAATTCATACAGCTCTTATGAAATATGTTAGATGTCATGTACACACGATTCACAGTGTACAGAAGGGGCCAGTGGACGTGGCTCAGCACTTGTCTGGCATGCCACGCAGGGCTCTGGTGCTCACCCGAAGAACACCGTGGGGTTGACTGTATGAATACACAGTGGACTTAAAACAGCTTAAAGTGTCTCCTTTCAGGCGTAAGACTCTAGCTTGCTCCATTTTCCTTGACTTACTTTTTTTGTCTTCTCAGTGAAGTACATGCTTCTCATAAACCCCTTCCTCCTACAGCCAGGGGCGAGAATGGTAGTGGCGGGTTCCTGCCCATCAGCGACAAGTCCCAGCAGAGGCACAGCAGCGACTCAGCGCATCCCTGCTGATACTCAAAATAAGAGTGACGATTCAAACTTTAAGAATTTGAGAAAGTCACCTAGTAAGAATAATGTGGATTAAATGTTTACTAATTCTGATTCACTTAACAAGTACAGGAGGCTAATTCATAGGTCAATGTGCATGATTACGTCAAAGCAGCGATAGTGAGAGAGTTTATAAGTGTGACAAATCAGCCAGACAGGGCAGCCCTTGCCAGTAAGCCCGGAGCCTGGAGACGTGAGGCAAGAGGATGGCTCACTCAAGCCTCCACTGGGGAACTTGGCAACTCAGCCACTCTCTCAAACTAAACATAAGAAAGTAAAGGGGCTTGGAGTGTAGCTCACTGTGAAGACCCTGAATTCATTTCCAGTATTACAGATGAAGGATGAAAGGAAGAAGGGGAAGACAGGAAAAAAGAAAGGAAGTATCACTTATGTGGTTCATCTTGTAAAAGAACTTGTATGTTTCACTTTGTTATAAAACCAATATCCCCTCCAGAGGGATAGTGTCCGTGAGGAAGCCATGTAAGGGAGAATTCAAACCTACCAAGACAGAGATGTGGGAGGCAGCGCTGGTACCAGCAAAATACTCTGGGCTGATAAACCAGTCAACTTCGGCCTTGCCGGCAATGCGTGACACCCTTACTGCACACTGATGGTGACTTATTCACAAATATCTGAAGAAACGGCTGTAAAACAAAATGGTCACAATCGTCACAATAAAGTCCAACCTGGGGATCAGAAATTGCAGGTATGGTTGAAAGACTGTCACCCCCACGGCCAGGGACACAGGTGTGAGCACTCTCCCCGAACAGGCCACTTCTAAGGGTTCAAGTTGGTGGTTCTCTCTGAGACCCAGTTTCTTTCATCTTTTTTTCCCTCTTCTTTACATTTCGCCCCTAAATCGTTCCTTGTGCTTGTGTGTACGTGTGCTGCCTGGAAATTGCACTTGGTGAGGAACTGGGGCACATACGTGTCGCATCTTACCGTTTCTGCTTCCCCCTTCCCATCCTCTCACCTGACCCCAGCTCACCTTGTGAAAGTGTGCTAAAAATCCAACATTAGGTGCACTTTTGTAATTTGCAACTTCTCTGTCACCTCACATTAAGGTTGACTTCTGTAACCAGGCTGTGAAATGATATAACTCAGACTGTCCATATGTGAAAGTGACTCTACTTGTGGTGATTAGGCTATTCAGGTTGTGTGCTTGCTGTGGGAGCTGGAGTTTGCTGTGCAAGTGAGAATTTACAAGCCAATGTGCTGCGAGTTCATCCTGTGAGGCCCTGCCTGCCTCGTCTTGGAGGCTTGTGTGGCACTCACCAGGATGGCTCTGAAAGCTTGTGATAAGGACAGAGGCTTCACCTCTCACCCCTCCCCTGACTCCAGGGCAGCCTGCCGAGAGTCACACACTTCACAAGAATCACGTATTTCGTGAGAATCACATATTTTGCGAGAGTCACATATTCACACCAGGGACAGACAGCTAAAAACGATGGCTAGGTGTTGGGTGAGGATTGGTCACTAAGTGTGATATGTGTGATGATTGAAATTCCTTTATATAATCTTTGTCTAAAACTTGCTGAGGGCTGCTCTCTGATGACTCACCCAGAATCCAGGGACAGTTCAAGCTGCCAGTATAGTATCTTGACCGTAATAAAAGAAATCTGACCTTGCCCCAGTTGGCATTTGATGGTCTCTTAATTTTGACCTATGACAACCTCCTCTCTCCGTCTACAAAAGCTGTCTCCTCTTTCCTGCCATATCTCTTATTGGACCCTTCCACTTAGTTCTTGGGGTTTCTTGTAATAGTGAAAGCACAAACTATTTAAGCTTCTGTGTTGGCTTCATGAGACCCAGTTTCTTCCCTCTCCATGGAAACACACAGTGGGTTTCTTTTTCCTAGCTGTGACTCAATGTCTGACATCCATAGCGTAGGAACAAAAAATTTATCGTAGCTTACAGTCTCAGAAGGCCACAGTGCATTTACAGGTGGGCAGCTGGGAAAAGATAGAAGCTCATGGCTGGGCTGGAGCGGAGACAGGGCCAGAGCCGGAGTTCCAGTGGCAGAGGTCCTCACAGTATGGTGGTACAGAGAGACTGGGCTTAAAGGGCAGAGCCAGCACAGGCCCCCACAGGTCGAGCCCCAAGTACCCACCTCCTTCCAGCCAGGCTTCACCTCCCAAGTCCACACAGTTGCCTTAAGAACATGAGGCTTTTGGGGACACTCCAGATCTGAATCACGACACACAGCATATCTCATCACCTGTCTGAAAATCAGGTGAGGTTGTACATGCGATCTTGATTTACAACGTGCTATTCAAACAAGGTAGCTGTCTTCTGTGGACAAAATTAGGTCCTTTTAAATTCAAATATTGAAGCCCTGGCTCACTCTATGTGGTAGTTGGAGACGAAAGTAATAGGGTTAGTGAGATCATGAGGAGGTGGGGCTCTCGTGAAGGACCACTGCCCTGAGGAGGAAGCACACCAGGAGGCTGGCTCGCCTTGTCTGCACCCACGAGCACCCCGAGAAGGTGCCTGCGAGGTGAACACACAGCCCTCGCCAGAACCAGGCCAGGCCACCTCCCTGACCGCAGATGTCCGTGCTCCAAAGCGTAAGAAGACAGAAAGCGGTGTTTAAACCACCCGGTTTGCTGTGGCAGCCTAAGCGAGCTGATATATCTCACTCTGAAACATCTAGTCATGCCAAGAGCTACGGGGGGCTGGGGAGGGGGTGAGTGACAAATAAAATGACTCTCCTTGTTCACAAGGCACCTGGAAGCCAGGTGAAGAGATAAGGGTCAGGAAGACCCTCCCATGCAAGGGAGAAGGGTGACTGAAATGAAACACACTCAGAAAATGCCTACACTGCCAGCCACTGGCTCTGCTCCTGAAGATGTCTTCCTAGAGGAGACCAGGCAAAGAAAACTGACCTGAGCCACCTTAGACCAAAGGAGATGTCCACGGCTCCTCAAGGGCCACTTACGGATGGCACAGTCACTGAGGTGGGGCTGTGTGCCACCCCCATGGAAAGGGAGAAGCCAGCACACGCAGCAGCTGCGTTAATTCTGGAGGGTCTCTGTGCCGTGCCAAAGAGCTGGGGCTTAAGCAAAGAAATGGTGAAGTCAGATTCACGTCTTACTTACCTAATGGCTCCCATGGTTAGACAAGGGCAGACGTGCTAAGGGGCCTGGACGCCAACAGGAAAGCGAGCAGGCTGTTTTCAGTAGACATTCATTCATTCATCTGCCTCGTCTATCGTCTATTCAGCAGTTCTGTCTGCCTGCCAGGGAAACCCGACCCGTGTGATAGACAGCAGGCCAGGCCCTACCATGTGCCTGGTGGGTAGAGTGTCTCTTCCGGGGAGATGGCCCATACACAAACCGAACAGCGCCGTGTCTCAGCAAGTGCCAAGTGCTGTGCCGAGTGGGAGGGCTGGGGACAAATGGCGAGGGAGTTTAGTTTAGCTAGACGGGACGAGAGACTCCATTTTGAAGAGGGTGTGTGTGAGCACAAATGTAAAGAATCACTGAAAAATGTGACAAGAGAGAGAAAGATGTTCCCTCTACAGAGGGGTGGTCTGCACCGATGGAAGACAAGAAACAAGGCTGCGAGGAAGAAATAATTCTGCCTATCCCTTCCTCCCTGTTTTTATTTATTTGTTTTTTGAGACAGCGTCTTGCTCTACTGCCCAGGTCCTGAACTCACCATGAAACCCAGGTGGGCAATGGACTCACAGCAGTCCTCCTGCCTCAGTCTCCTGCGTACTGAGATAACAGGCGTGCGCCACCACACCTGGCTTTATGTGGGCTGGGGAATTGAACTCAGGCCCTTGGGCTTGCTAGGCAAGAGCTTTAACAGCTGTGCCCTTCTCCCTCCTTTTTTTTTTTTTTTTTTTTTAGAAATAACCAGCCTTTCCACATTTACAATAATCATTTTGGAATATTTTTAGGTTATTTTTCGATTAAGGTGTTTTCAAACCGTCCATCTGTGTCTGATCGACTTTTAGGACATGTCTCTCAATCTGTCATATTACAGGCTTGTCTCCCTTTTGCCCTTGCAGTTGACTTCCTGAGGGGTCACGTGTGGATTGCACCCGTGGGACGAGCCTCAGTATGGCCTCTACCCTGTTCTCTGTAAGTTTAAATAATCAAACATGGGGTCTTTGCTTTCTTGCTTTTAGTGTTTTCTTTCTGCAAGACTAATGGTAATTTTTTTCTCTCGTATTTTGAGGCGTGGCTAACGGCATTTGATGACTATGTCCATGAATTTTTAGGTTACAAATCATGTTGTGCCAGTAATTTTATTCTTGTATATTCCTTTGAAAACGCCTCTGAGGAGGCGTGTCTTCACGGCTGTGTGTACAACAGAGGATGCCATAGGAAGGCCAGGATATGGGTTTGACTCTCGCTTTTCACTGACCTGTTTCCAGCCGGTCATTTACAGCCTGCATTAGTTCCCTGTGATTACCGCGAGTGACTGCGAGATCACATTGCTGACGCTGTTGGGTAGGCTGGGAGCTGGGAAGCCTGGAGCAGGGCCAGAGGGCGGAATTGCCCCCTTCGTCCTCCCCAGCTTCTAGGTGCGCCTACATCCTTAGCTCCAGGCTCCTTACCTCCCTCAGCCCAGCACAGCAGCGTCCTTATTCCGCCTTGACCTCTGCTCCCACCGTCTGGGTCTTTGAACTTGACCCTCCTGCTTCTCTCCCGGAAGGGGCCTGGTGCAGGCCACCCAGACGACCCAGGAACGCGTCCCCAACTCACTCACCCTACCCGGAGAGTGGCGTGCTTCCGTGATCGGGGGGTAGGATGTGGGCGCCTGGAGGGGCGGCTCTGCCTACCCCTGCGCTCTGAGCTCTCATGTTATGGATTTTGACATTCGTTGCTTACTCACGTCTGTAGCTTTCTTCAAGGACTCCTGCGACCCGTCTGTTGGACCTTTACTGGTCATTTTTATTTTTCTTTCTTTTTTCCCCACTATTTTTATTAATATGCAGATGTAATACATAGTATTTACAACGAATTTGGGTGTTTTGTACACATATGTATCACATCGACTTCACAATCCCTTCCCATCTTCTACCCTCCCACCCCCTCCCTGTCCCTCCCCCCGGCTCTGGCTGTCATTTCCTATGGTTCCAGAGAATGTCTGTGTTCTGGGTTTTCCAAGTCCGAGAAACCATACGGTGTTTCACATATTAATCTTCTGCACCTAAGTCATTTCACTCAAGTCTCCACTCTACCTCAGCTTCCTATTCCTCTAACGGGTTCGCAGTGGTCAAATCTAGGCGTAATTTGTTCTATTTGCTCTTGGTTCCTCCTGTTTCAGTGATGAGTCCTTGAGGGTGTTGCTTTCAATCCCATCCTTGCGGGTTTTACCATCTTCTAATTTTAGTTTCTTGCTTCTTCGTGCCTTTTTAAAAAACAATTCTAGTACACGTCGGCGTTTCACCGCTGGCATCATTGCTTTTCTTGTCTTCCACCACACTCTTGAGCAGGATCTGCTCCTTCGGTAAGTCCGCTAACACACCTTCTGACACCGCGGTCGTTACCGCGGGACGCAGGACCGCTGCTTCGCTGAGTCTTTTTCTTTTCCTCGTGGTAACTCGGTATGGAATTTGGCTGCTACTTTGTATTGTGGGTTTTTAAGTGAAGTCAGTTTTCCTGCACTTCCGGCGCAGATGCAGGCCAGGACATCTTCGTGTTTTTGCCTTCAAGGAACCTGAGTCTGAGTCTCTCTTGCCGTCCACCTCAGTTCTATTTATACCCTTTTCAAATATTTTCTTCATTTTTCATATTCTGCTAAATTCTGATGTCATCCCCAGAGATGCCTCCCCCTTCCCCCCAGTGGGGCACTCACTGGTCCTTGAAGGTGTTTGCTGGCGTGGTCGTGTGGACGCCATTTGGCTCCTCCTGGTGCGGAGAGCTTTGGTGCAGGCCTTGAACTCACCTGCTGCTGTGGGGGTGAGGCTTGCCCAGCTCGGGACCCTGCTCTCAGGCTATCTCGGTGGGGTGGCCAATAAGCCCATGTTGGCTAACTCGCCTTCTCGGTGCTTGGCCGTGCCTTCTGCTTCTGCAGAATGCAGACTCCACACCAACCCTGCAGTCGTTTCCGTACTGATTTCACAGAGTTGCTTGGCTGCTGAGTTTCATTGCTGATGTGATAGATGGGGTCTGTTTACTGTGATTTATCAGAGATTTTATTTTCCCTGTGCCCATGCCTGTAGTTGCTCCTTTCGTTGAGCGTTGTGGATTTAGAGAGGCTGGACAGTCTGTTTCCTCAGCTGCCGTGTTCCAAAATGTCCGCGGTGCATGACTCTTGGTCTGCGAGGGGTGTGAAACTTTGAGCAGAGAAATAAAATGGTCATTGTTGAAATATTTTGTGGGCTGTTGCATAAAGAAATTCTTAATTGGGAGGCACAGAGGCAGAAACTGGCGGGCCAATAGCTTGTTTTTTTGCAGGATTTGTTCAAAGAAACTAAGGCTTGATCTAAGGTGGCGGCACTGGTGGTGTGGAGCTCACTCCAGATGTATTTCATACCTAGGGTCCTTATCAGAGCTCCAGATGTAAGTGAGGAGGGACCTTGTGGTGATGCTGTGGGTACTGGGCATGGAAACCGACTTAACGCTGCTATCCGTCCCTGACAGTACCTACAGGGAAAACACAGGTGAGGACAGGAAGCAGAAATTGACCTTTTTAGGATCTTCTCTCTCTGAGAGGCCTTTGATTTTTAAAAAAAATTATAATGAAATAATTTAGAAAGGAAGTATAGTATTTATTAACTATATGATATATTTCATACGTGGCCCAAGAAAGATCTTTTTTTTTTTTTTGGTCGACAAGAAGGAAGGCAAAATGTGGCAGGACACAGGTTGGACGTGTTTGGAGCAGAGGTCTTTGTGTGGGGTTGGGTGCAGTCTATCCTTGATGACTTCCGAGATGGTTGCAGTTACCAGAAGTCACTAACCTGGCTGTTTCATATAGGCTTATTGTGTGTTGTATATAATCCACTAAAAATAGCCACTATTCAACTGATTCAAAGAAGCATAGTGATTATGAATATCCCATTCCTATAGGAACAGGCAACTCATTCCCCTGCATGTACATTACCTAGGTAAGGACAGAGCTTCATTTAAGTGTGTTATCCATCCCCCGGGGACATAGTGTTCTGTGATAAGAGACAGAGGCCTGCCATGGGTACTGTTCTCCATTGGAAACTAGAATGGGCCTAGAATCTGAGGACATGACTCACCCAGCTGTAGGTACAAGAGATCATTGCGGCTAAAGTAGAAGCGATATCTTGCTGAGGAGGTCAGAAATTGCTCTGCTGATGGGGGTTGAAATCACTCGGTGCTATGAAGAATAAACAAAGGTATGAAATTTTCTATGTGGGCAACTGGGCCCCATGGTACAGGCCAATGCTGCCAATACTGTGGGAGGGTGAGGCAAGATTACAAGTTCAATCCCTGCCTGAGCATCTTAGTGACTTGGTGAGACTTTGTCTCAAAAAAAAAAAAAAAGAAAAAGAATGGACTGGGGATGTAGTTCAGTGTGCCAGTGTGAAGATGTGGGCTCAATTCCCAGTAGCACACACACACACACATGCATGTGTGCATGCTCACACACACACACACACACACACACACACACACAGAGAGAGAGGCACAGAGAGTAGGTCAAACACAAACACCTGTCTTGGACCACATAACTTAGAATCCAAAGTGGTTCCTAAGAGGAACAGATATTTTTGCTTGCAAATATGTAATTTATTTGAGTAATATTACCCATTTGTGACAGACTTACTGACCTTTTTCCCCGAAGTGTTGACTTTAAAAATCATTAAATCCAGGGTTGTCATCTTCAGTGAACACAGAACACAGCTGCAGCTCCAAGGCAAAAGGCTTCATTCCTTCACCTTAAGTCAATATGGGACAAGGAGTGGAGTGGTGACTGTCTCCCAAGACTGAGGACCCTCCTGGCATTTCATTTTCTGTCTTATTGGACTGGCTTCCAAGCCACCAAGCCCAGAGAATATGGTGCCCTCCTCCGGTTCCCTAGGCAGCTGGGAATTCCTTTCTTGCCTGGCTCAGCTTGGACTCTCACGTGCAATGTTGAAGACCTTGACCTTGAACGTTGTCCTGGAGCTGGGATTGTTTACGTTGGCATGTTAGTTTCAAAACAAACAGATAAAGGAATTCACATTCAGTAAATAATACAAGGTACCTTTTAAGTATAAAGATGTTGATACGCCTTTCCTTTAAGTCAGCCCACTTCTGATCTCATTCTAATTAAATCAAATGGCCAACGTTTGGTCTATACTTTCTCCATATTTCCTATCATATCACATTTCAATTACTTTTACTTTTAACTTTCAAGATTTAAATCTTTTTTTTCAGGTCAGGTCATTTAAAAAATTACATTTTAAGAATGATTCCACTTCTTAGTGTATCAGAGAGATAATCAGATTTTATCTAGGAAGTGTGCACTCTCTTTTACACATTTAAACGAAAATCAAGGTCTCAGACAGCTATTTAGTACCGAAATGGGAAACCCATTAAAACAGACACAGCCCTTTTAAAGTCAGCTGTTCATTTCTAATGGACAGGAGACACTTTTTGTCCTTTAAAGGGGCTGTTTTTTGACTGATAACAGAAGAAACAGGTAGCTCTCAAGCACTGTTCACATTCACTGTGTATTGGCAGACAAATATGAAATCGGTTCATTTTCTTTGGAAGATGAACAAATGTAGAAGAAAGAATTACAAAGAGGATATTGCTAATAAAAACCACGCAAGTGCATTTTTAACTCCTGCAGCAGGCAAGGACTGGCCGGCAGAGCCGTTCCCACTCGAATGCCAGGGTCCCTTTGACGTGAGGCCTAAAATGGCCCTGGAGCACAGAGCAGCCGGGCTGCGCCCTGTCACACTCACGACACGAGCGGAGCAGGACGAGGCCCTCCTCCCACTAGCAGGTGCGGTGTGTACACAGACATTAGCCGATCTGCGGGACTTCCAGGCACCCTAAGCAACTGATTTACTGGACAAATACAAAATAATCCACAGGTAACCTTTAAGCCTAAGGACCCCGAGTGCCTGACTTATTTGTGGCTTTCTTTCTTTCTCTTCTCATCCTTTCTCTTTCTACTTTTTTTTTTTAATGAAGGGATGAGTGAGGCTCCGAATAATTTCTAAGGAGGGATCATGGGAATTCTGTTATTAATCACACATCAGCAGCACCCCACATGGTGGATACCGGAGGACGTAACAGATCGTAGCTGCCGCCACCTTGTTCATTCATAGGGCTGAGTGACTGTGACGTGGCACCTGGTGGGGAGCTGTTAATAAGAATTATGAAATGAAGTAAGTGGGGTGTTGACGCACGAATTGCCCAGGCGGTGGAAGCTTCTTGTCCTGGCTTTATGACGGCTTCAGCTGTGCTAAATTATGAGCTTTGTCACCACCAGCCTCTACTCTCATGTATCTCTGAAGGGCAGATGACCCGAATGAATGCAAATCGAATTAGGTTTCCTCTCAGAGACTTTAATACCATAAATGAGAAAGAGCATTCATCACAAATAACTAGGGATTGTATACCAAAGTGCTTGAAGAAAATCAATATACTTTCAGCTGCTCTCGGCCTATAAATGTAAATGAGAAGAGATATAAAGCTGATATGCACTAAAGAAAGGTTATGGAGGGAGCAACACAGAACACTAAGAAATCAATTGAATAAACTTGAAAAATGATTCAGATAGAGTAGATATGAACATAGAAAATCAATCATATAATTTAAAGAATAAACAGCTTGAACCTCGCAAATCTCCCGTATGGTTTCAGAGTGCAGGATTTTTAATTTAGCGTTGATATAACGCCAGGCGACGAGAATCTGCAGATGGCAAAAGGCAAGGGGGGAAATCAATTCATTCTTGTTCTGTGGTCTTAAGGGGTATTTGATATTTACAGCAGGGCAGCATGAATCCTTGTATAAATTTACATTTTAAGAGATAAAGGGCCTCTGTATTTTGTCTTGTTATTGTTAATAGAAACTGTCTACTTTTATTGTGTCCACTTTCTGGGGAAGCGTAGCTGTCTTTGTGGTGCTGCGTGTCACAGGCAATTTTCGAGGCTTTATTTTCTTGATACACAAAGTTTTGCTTTGTGCTTTTCGCCCCCACTGCCAGGCAATTGAGGTGGCATAATTGCATCAGTGCTACAGAAATACAGGCTGTGATTTGGGGGGGAAAACAATTCCAGACAAGTTCATTTATCTGTTGTGTGGAGGTTTAGAGGTTAAGAAAATGTGACGGGGTACAAGCAAATGTCTATGTAAATCCAAGAGACGTTCGTGGCCCTTGTAGTCAGTTACTTGTCTTTTCCTTCCAGCTCCGGGATTTGTCATCAGAAAAAGCTGAGAGATCAGATTCGCCGGGGATCCTGTGGACCCCAAGGCGGGAGCGCGCCCGAGCTCTGCGGCCGAGCACGCGTCATGTGTGTGATGTGCCGCTGATTTGCCTAATGGAAGTGGATCCGGCGCGGTGGCGGCGCCCCGCGCTGGGTTTTGCTTCGCCGCCGTCACTGCGTTCCGGGCGGCGAAGTCCCCGATCTGCGCTGGGAAAGCGCCGTGGAAAGCCACCGAGGAGACGGAGGCCCTGCGCTGAATTCCCAGCGAACTCCACTTAGCGAACATGCTCAGTCTGATCCCTTCCCCCAGAATGGAAGTGGACCCAAGTGCAGGTTTTCTTTTGATCAATTTATCAGCCTAGATGCCATTTCTGCTCGTAGTTTAGGGCGGCCAACAGGGGCTGGATGTGTGAGTAGCTGAGGGCCTTTGCTGGACGCTTCTGTGGCGGACCCCCCAGCTCCGCCCCCGTGGCTCCTAATGTGGAAGAGGCCCTGCGGTGGATCGTAGACCAATTTCGTGCCAGGAATGTGAGAAGCAGGGAATGCATATGCAATGTCCCCAACCAGCGTCCCTCACAGGAGAGCCAGCGCTTGGGGCTGCGGAACAGCCCCGCCTTCCTCTGGTGAAGACACCCACAAGTTGCTCAGACGGCGTCAGTTCTGTCAGATCCTTCAGTATCTGGGCATCGAGTCTTCTGAAATAAATACGCAGAGGCTTCCGGCTCCAGAGAGGGAGAGGAGACACCCTTGCCCACTTTCCTGCCGAAGCGCCGCGAGGGCCGGAGCACCGGCTTTCAGCACCCAGGAGACCAAGGAGACGGGACACGCAGAGATGTCAGGACTGAGAACGGCAGGTCCGCGAGCTCCCCGCGTGCACCCGGCTGGGGCCAGGGGAGCCCGCAGGGGCGGGGATCGCGCTCAGAGCAGCTCGCTCCTCATCGCCGGGCCTGGCAAGGGCTGCCCGGAGGACAGAAAACTGGCTGTCTCTGGGGACGTTCAGGACCCGTGCTGTCTACTGTCAGAATAAGCATCTTAGGTCTTCAAACCTATTTTTGAAAAGTACGCAAACACAACAGCGCTGATCCGGAGCTTCCTAGGCAGGGCGGCGCTCACGCCCACCTGGAGGAACGCCACGCACGGGTCTGGGTTCCCACTGGGAGCCCGAGGCTGACACCACGGAAGCTCTGAAGTCCCGTGTCATCCCTCGTGCCGAGGACCCCGGTGAGCAGGTGATAAGGAAATCGGCAGCACGCGTCTCCGAAGAGCCTCTCACACGCTCAAAATCCCGACCCTTTGCTTCCAAACTTCCTGGCCAGGCCTGGCAACGCCCTGATGCCGCCCGCCTGCCCGCTGCGGTGCGGGGATCATGGTATTCGTGATAGTTTGGAAAACAGAAAAGAAACTGAAAATAGAACAGTAACGAAGTAGAGGCCGTAGCTCAGTGATTAGGGCGCTTGCCTAGAGAGCTCGGGCCCTGGGCTCAGCTCCCTGGCACCACCTAACAGCTCGTGTGGTGGTGCGTGTGTGCCATCCCAGCACGTGGAAGGCTGAGGCAGGAGGGGCCTTGGATTCGAGGCCAGCCTGGAGACGGTGAAGTGAATTCGGAACCAGTCTGGAATACAGTGAGACTCTGCCTCGAAAATGAATGGATAAATGAATGAATAAGTAAATAAACTGAATAATAAGAATTAACGGAAAGGCTAAAGACTGTGCAAATATGGCTTTCCGAAGGCTTACCCGGGGCCAGAGACGCAGTGCAGTCCAGAGACGCCGAGAGCGCACGAGGCCCTGGATTTGATGGCCAGGAACAATCATTAGATAAACAAATTTATAGACAAACAAACAAATGTCTCCATATGTTTATAGGAAGAGACGGGTTTAGTAACATTTTCTCCTTTATATCAGCTGTCTTGTTTTCTTTTTGTATATGTTTAATTAGAAAAATTGTGGTTGGAGCTATTACCTACCCATCTTGAAACCCAGGCATGAGCCTTTCATTTTTAGGGCACAGCATACTTCTTGAATTAAGTATAACCAGAAACTTTAAATATACCCAAAAGCTTGTTATTCTGTGATTGGAAATCTCAAGTGCTGCATTGCTGAGACGTAGCCATTTTCAGTTCCATTGCCGGTTTCTTTGGTGGCTTATTACCATACATGTGGGGCACAAGCCACACCAGTCTGGGCACAGAAGGCTGTGTCCTACCATTCAGGGGCATTTTGGTAGATTTATGTAGAATATTTAAGGAACACGTAGATAATATGTTGTAGGAGGATTTTTGCTTTTAAAAATCGTTTTTTGTCTTATTGGTCATATTTCTAAATCTGTTCCTGAAAGAAGTTGCCCAGTTTTCAAGAACTTGTACAAAATCACTGCCTGCATCAGCCAAGGATAATGCTAAGTTTCATTTTCCCTTCCAGTGCACACGTCACAACGCGACATACAGGTAGATGAAAGCACCTCAAGCACGGGCGCTGTGATTGGTTCAAACTTAAGCAGACAGGTATAATACTCGCTGAAACCACGTCGAAAACATTCTATATGTTGGGCATTTTTCTGGGCACCAGAAAATATAAACCAAGCAGGCATGTAAGGGGAGACGGCCTTTGGTCTGTGGAGGACACGCGGCCACTGTTAGAGTGTACCACGGGAGCAGCATGACAGAGGACAACGGAGGCACAGAGGAGAAGCGAAGCCGAGGGCAGGGCCTGGTGGGGCACGGGAGGCCTCGGAGTCCAGGGAGCTGGTGAGTGGAGGGGCCGGCCTTCCTGGCAGTGAATGTGCGGACAGGACAGAAACACACCTCAGGAGGAGGACGCTCGGGCATGGGAGAGTCTGAGCTGCTCTGTATGTCTTACCCCACATTGTTCTGATCATAGGCAGAAAAGAGCAAGGACAGTTGGGAATGATGCTGAGGGTCTAAGGGACCCAAATCTGCACAGGTACACAGGTGGTCTTTAGCCGGGTGGAAGAGCCTTGAGACACGGAGATTCCAGGGCTCACAGCCTTATCCCACAAATAGGATTAACCACAGGACTTACCTCAGAGAGCAGCCTGAGTTCAGTGCCAGAGGGCCAACGGTTGCTGAGCACCTGGCAAGCCCTCCTGAGAAACGCAGAGTTGCAGTGTTTCATCGCTCTGTCACAGCACAACCACTTTCTGTAACGCTGACGAAAGTCTATGCCCCAGTGAGGATGAGAAGCAGATTTTGAAGTCACCCATTTACTTTTAGTGAAAGAGCAAAGTTACAGAAAAATAGCAAAGCACCAAAAATAGTGTGCAAGTAAAATGTACTTTTGTAGATACTTGTTATGAAAGAATACATTCTTTTAAACAGAAGGAATAAGGGCCGGCCTGGGCTCCTGAGTGAGACTGTCTCAACAAGCAAACAGGCAAATACTTACATAGAAAGAATAAAAGAAGTATTTGTACACTGAAATCACAAGTCTAGTCCTTTTTCTCAAACCCAGGTGCCTGTCTCCTGCCTCTCTCTCTCTCTCTCTCTGTCTCTGTCTCTACGTCTCTGTGTCTAAACATCTGCATCTGTCTTTCTCACACACTCAGAAATAAAACCCAAAACATCTTGCACACACCCATGGGCATATCTTTGCAAATTTAATCCTAGCAATACTAATCTATTTATCCAAGAGTAGGAAAAGGAATAAATGCTCCAACAGATCAGATTTTCTGCTCTTTCAGTTTGTTTAACTGGAAACCAAATTAGTAGAAAATCAACTGAAATAACTTAACAATCTCGAAAGGGTCATACAAGTCTCTGTAAGGATCCTGAGGTGCTACCAAGAGCCGTCTCAGCAGAGAATCCCAAACGGTAGGGAGAGGTCATATTCAACACAATCTATTTGGCTTAGAACATGACAGGCAGAGGTGAGGCATCCATTGTGTTCCAGCCACACGAGGGACAGTGCACAGACCATCCCACGTTTTGAGAGTGCCTACTCATCTTCTCACACCCACAGGCGGACACCGCCACGCCTGCTCTCGTTAGGGAAAGATGCTCAGAATGAGAATACACGTAACCAGCAACCCAAGTGCCCAGGCTCACCTCCACACGCCGTGCACAGGAACTCGGGTGGGAGCTGAGCACACGTTAGGAGTAAGCGTGGGGGATGGCTCCGTTCTGGCTCTCAATTCGGTACGACTGGATTGAAATCCATTGACAGGTTCTGATACTTTGCCATAACTACTTAGCCTCTCAAATACTCATTTTATTGATGTGCAAAATTGAATAACAGATTTGTTTTAAGGATTAAATAAGTCAGCATGTGAAAACTGCAATACAGTGTCTGCAGAGTAAATATCATTGTTGAGGTAAATATTTGATGTTTAGTGTCACGTTGTTACTGTGATTATTGTTAGCTGCCTTTCGTGGGTGTTTTGTTTCTCCCGCGATATGAGCCGCCATGTTTCACAACACTGGCTTCTGAGATCTCTGATTTTAGTCCTGGTTCTTGGGAAAGGTAATAAAGGGACTTTGGTTGGCCTAGACATCTAGTTAAAAAAAAATGTGTCAACGATTATTGCTTTTTGACTTGTTGCGAGTGCTTGAATTTATTACCATTCAAAGGTGCTGAGTTGTGAATACTCGCAAAGATCTTCGCTTCGCTTCACACACTTGTGACTGGTAGGGCGGTATTGGGGTTTGGCTCTGGAATGTCCCCCAAAAGTCTCATGTATTTAAATATTATGGATTGTCTACGGAGCCAAGTGCTGTTGGGAGATTGGGACCTAGTCTGGAGGGGTGGATTACAGCTGTGTAAGTTAGGATTAACGGTGTGTAGTGGCCACACCTTCCAGTCCTGGATCCAGGAGGGGCTGGTCACTGGGATGAGACCCGGAAGGATGTATAAGCTTCCTCTTGCCTTCCTTGGGGGTGGCACTGGTCTCCACTAGCCTCAGCTTCACTTCCTGCGTGTGATGTCGTGAGGAGCTGCCTCCACCTCGGCCTCTGCCATGTTCTTCGATTGCTGCCGGCCACCTGTGACCTTCTGAAACTGTGAGCTAAGTTAAACCTTTCCTGCCCAAAATTTGTGGACGTCAGGTATTGAGTCACAGCAACTGAGAAGTAACTGAGACAAATGTTCTGCTTTGTTCTTCATGCAAAGAGGCAAAGGAAAAAACGAACAAGGTACGAGACATAGCAGGTGTTTGTTCCCTGGCTGAACTGTCAAGAGACGCTAAAGCACTCGACAAAGGTACTGTCAGGCCAATGAACACTGTAAGCCTTTGTTTTCTTCTGCTGTCTATTTTGTTATTTTAAAAAATGATTATCATAGCACCCTGCACAATGGCACCCATTTGTAACCCCAGCTACTCCAGAGAGTGAGGCTGGAGACTCAAAAGTTTGAAGCTGGACTGGGAAACGTAGTGAGTCCTTGCTTCAAGTGGGTGTAGTGTGGGACTCTGGACTAAATCACAGTACTAAAACAAAACAAAGTTAAGACAAACACAAAACTATGCTAATCCTATATTTTGAATTGAATAAGCATTAAAATCTTAGGTGAATATCTACATTTGATTCTCTATGCACATTGCAATTCACGGTAAGAGAAGTTTATCCCACACTTAAAGATTGGTGTGTCTGAAAGTAGAGTGAGGTCTCTGGACAAGACTCTCTGTGCTAATAAGAGAGGGAAAGCCATCCTGGCTCTTCAAGCGCTGGTGTCCCACACTCAAGACACTGCATGATATCCTGCCAGTGTCTGACCAGCTTCTCTGTAGGCCTGGCACCAGTACCTAGTGTTTTGTGTTTTATCAAAGTCTTGCATTGTGGCCGAGTGAACAATAAAGCAGATTCTATGCACGACACCCATAGTCCATGATTTCCAGTGCACATCTGCCAATAGGGAAGAGGATGAGGCAATTAAGGAACTCGACTCGCCCCTGGCCATCATCTTCTGTCTGCACCGCACTGGACCTACGGTCAGAGCAGTTCCTCCTGGATGTAGTTCCTTCATCTCTAAATGACACAGACATAATTCTTACCCTGCTTGGTCAATGTTACTCATAGGGATAATACAACTAATGGGGAAAGGGCCTCAAATTCTGGGCCACTGATACATGTGTGTTTTAACAGTCAGGCTTATACTTCTAAGAAGAAAGTGCCCTGTGACTCTAGTCCATCACTTGGTAACAGACTCAGGCTGCCACACGAAAGTCCCTCCAGCTTACAGATCCCATAGATCAGGGAATGAAAGACAGGTGCTGGTGGGGTTCTCTTACACCAACTTCAGGCAACTGAGACGGAGAGTATGTTTCTGAAACATTGTCAGAGGAAATGGCCCTGTCATTTGGCCTCAAAAAATATTTTTTTTTTTTGAAATTGGATAGAATGGCTCTTGGAAACAAAGTTTGCCATCTGAAATTTAGAAAGGAACATTGTTTGCATTGTAGAAGAGCCCTCGGAGGCTGTTCACAGGCTCCTTAGTGCTTCAGGAAAGTGTCGTTACTGTGGATGCCACCAGCCCAATCCGGGTACCCAGGAGGCTCCGGCTGTATCATTCAAAGCCTGAGTCCTGTGCTGCTTCTAACACCATTTTGGGCTCTTCTGATGCGCCTGTTTGGCCTTCCCTCCTGCCAGATGCCACGTCGGCCCCAACTTCCATTTGGCTTTCACTAAGACAGGCTAATCTCATGCACAGTTTTAGGAGCAGACCAAACTTTCTCAAGAACAACTTTACCTGATAAAATTCAATACTGTCTTTTGAAAGTAACGCTAACCTCTCACTGGAGAGTTGATGTCCACTATTGTTTCAGGTGATCCTGGGAACGACAGTTTCTAGGTGTTTTATGGCATTTCTGGAGTCTGCCTTAGGGAATCGGAGGAGCTTACAGGCAGCTGAGGCTGAGGGTGATTAGCAGGGAGAGAAAGACAGACAGGAAGGGGGTGTTCCTGACCTGTGCCACACCTCCAGTGAGCCACAGGAGAGTGGAGCTCCAGCCCCTGACACGTGGGCAGCTTCTCCTCTGCACCTCTGCACAGATGTCTCCACCCTGGGCACAAGATGTTTCTGAGTTACAATGGAATCATCATTGGGGGTTGAGGGGAAGCTCAGCACTTTTGAGAGTGGTTGTTCCTGTTTAAAGTACAGGTTGTTATAGGGTTTAATCCCAAACCAAGTAAATAAGTGTGTGTGTGTGTGTGTGTGTGTGTGTGTGTGTGTGTGTGTGTGCGCGCGTGTGCATGTGTTTGTGTGATTGTTTAAATTTATTGGCAACGGTGACTTGGAATCTGGGCAGCTGAGGTGCCTTGTTGACACCCACGTGTCGCACAAGCAGATGTTGGCATGTATAGTCATGTACACGCTGCTCTGACTAAGCGCTGCACGCCACAGTGGAAATCTACAAACAGCGCTGATTACTCACAGTGTCGACTTGGGCATGACTTTCTTTCCTTGCTGCTTTCACCTGTGTGTTGAGCCTTAAGCTCAGAATCAGACGATCGGCATAAAAAATGCAATTAGTTTCTGGTTATGGTTGAGGTTGAGGTACACAGTTGTGCACCGACAGGCCCATTTGGCAGGACCGTAGCGTGTACTGGTCGCTGAGTCTCATGCTGGAGAGAGGAAGGACATAAGTCTAGGACATGTGCAGCAGGCCTGGGCACTGCTGGCTATGGGAGTGAAAGGAAGGGGACGAGTCATGAGAGGCCTCCTCAAAGACATGCTCAGGTCAATTTCATATCACAGGGTCTAAGGCAAAGACCAGAGGGAGAGGCTGGATGCCTGCCCCTTGGGCTGTGGGAAGAGAGGCCGGGAGATGGGCACGGTAGGAGAGCCTGGGAGGGAAGGAGAAAGCTGGAAGAAGAAGCGGAGAGGGAGGCAGAAGCTGTGTCTCAGAAGGTCCTGCAAGTGCGCCAAGGAGTCGCCCCATCACAGGAGAACTGAGAGGGGGCGCTGCCCTGCTCTCAGGACGTCCCTGCGCTGCGCCGGGTCTCGACTCTTCTCTGGCATCAGAATCGCCTCCACGCCATGGTGTGGGGCGTAGCAATTTGTCTGAAGTTAAGGCATTTGTGGAGGCTGAAGAGATGGACTCTGCCTCATGAGTTCCATGAGCCGTGAACCCATTTTCTAAAGTTGTCCTTTAACGTAGGCCCATCTCGAAGAATTAATTAATAATCCTGTTTAAAAGAGTTAAATAAAATATTGATATAATCCCAATTGATGGATCCAGCAGGAGTTGTGACGATCAGAGCAGTAAACTTTCCGTCTGTCTACTTGCCCCAGCAAGCAGTACTGAAAGTTGAGTGTTAATTGTTTGGCTTAAAAGTGTAATTTATTTCCCACTGCTGAATTAGCAATGCTTAGGCATATTGTGCATGCTTTAGTCAAGAGAGCAGATTGGCTAAGCTTTAGCATATGATGCTGAGAGGTTTGCGTTTGAAATGTAACGTGAGCCACACAAGCAGTCCACCCTGTAGGTGACGCGAGCTGTCATCACACAGATTTAGTGTCTGTTTTGGGCAATGCTGAAATTACTAAGCTTTATTCACAAAATATTTACAGCCCATACATATAATGATTGTTCCTTGGTGCCAACAGAATGATTTTCTTCTTCAAAAAGTAAACGAGTCTTCAACATACTCAGCTTAACCTTCACTGTCCATATGTTCAATTTATTTTTCCATATTCAAAAATGTTCATGAATATGTACTAAATCGTTTTTGCTTTTGAAAGTTGTGATTTCTCAGCCAATATGGTTATAAATGGAGAGATAGAGTAGTCAAGGTGCAGGAATTAATTAATATAGAATACATGCAGAGGTCATAGAGCAAATATTGGAGCAAAAATTTTCAACTTATGAATACCTAGGGTATCTTTTAGCAGCTGTCAAAGGGTCCATGAACCTTTTAAATGATGCATTTAATTGTGAGTCTGCATGCTTTTAGCATATGTGGAAATTCTAGGAGTTACATATGTAGTAATTTCTTCCAACCCTTGAAAACTGTATGATAAGAAAGAAAAGAGATAGTTTAGAATCATTTAGCTCTTTGATTATAAATTAAGTAATGCTAAACATAGCAATGAATTTATAGAAATGAGCCAGCACTCCAAAAAAAAAAAAATGGTGAGTACAGATTGGATCTTCAATATCATTTCTCAAGCTCAGCCATTGTGAAAACTCTGGCCAAGTATCAGATCCCAAAAGTACACACAGATTACTAGCTTTAAATGACCATTTGTGAATTATGAAGAAATTAAGATAAACTTTGGTATCTTTTGACAAGAGGTAACAAATTCTGACCTTCTAACAGCAGTGCAGTATCTCTACTTATGAGAAAAGGAAATAAAATGTTCGAATGTATAAATGTACATGATTTCTGTATTAAAGTTATGAAAGTGATAAATTCAAAATTCTAAAAGTATGTACTAGGGAGGTGAGTTGAGCTGCTTTGGAGAAGATGGTTTCAGTTTCTGCTGTGTTGAGTTTGAACTTTTTCAATGAACATGAATTCAGATGCTAATATTGTTATCTGGTCACAAAAAACAAAATTGAGGAGGGAAAACAAAAGAGCACTGTCCTGGTCTCCGGTTGCCTCCATTTGCCTACAAAAGCCTCCAATCTATTGTCTTTATAGATGCATAATATTCCATTTTGTATAAATACCACAATTTGTGCATCCATTGGTTTGTTGATGGGTATTTTGGTGTCTTCCACATTTTAACTATTGTTAGTTGTGCTGCTATGAACCTTCTAGAAGACAAATTAGACAAAAACCTAAAAGACACAGGTGTAGGCAAAGGCTTTCTTAATAAAAACACCAAAAGCAAAAAATTGTCTCTATTATTAACAAATGGGATCCTGTCAAATTAAAAAGTTTCTGCACAGCAAAGGGAATTACCAACACTATGAAAAGAGAACTGACAGACTGGAAAAAAATATTCACCACCAACACCTCAGATTGGAGGCTCACAACCAGAATATACAGGGAACTGAAGAAAAGTATGCCCCTTAAAATCAAGAACCCTATTGAAAAATGGGCAAAAGAAATGAACACTATTTTTTCCAAAACTGTTAAAGCGGATGGATACACACACACAAACTCCACCTACGTGTCCATTCGTTTGTCCCCAGTTTCAAATGGATCAATATCTACTTATGATCATGTAAAAATTTGGAGTCTTTAGAAACATAGCAAAAATTAAGAGGGAAAGGATGTCTTATTAGAAGAATAAGTACACTCATGGATGTGCCCGGGTCTGGTGGCCCATGCCTGCCATCTCAGCACTTGAGAGGCTGAGGTAGGAGGATTATGAATTTGAGATTAGCTTGGGCTAGGCTGCGTAGCAAATTCCACATCAGCATGGATTACAGAATAAGACTGTGTCTAAAATATAATATCTCACATAATAAAATATAGATGCATGGAGAGGAGGATTTTGCTGGCATCAAATGGGTCCTCATGCTGTAAGATGATAAAATATTGTCATATGGGAAAAGTACAGGAATATATAAGAGGCCGAGAATTCACACTGAAGCCAGCACTGGAGAATAAATCCTCACTAGCGTCAGTAAATACCGAACTGAAGGAGAAAGTCAACACGGTGCTATGGAACAGGAGGACAGGGCTGCTTAAGGGGACACTGATGAAAATGGCCCCCGAGCACAACAGGGAGCCAGACACAGTGGTTTGGGCCTGTTCTCCCAGCACTCTGGAAGGCTGATGCAGGAGGATCACCAGTCTGAGCCCAGCCCGGGCAACCTAGCCGTTTGGTGAGACCCTGTCTCAACAATAAAAAATGAAAAAGAGCTAGGTGGTAGCTCAGAGTGAGGGCCCTGGGTTTAATCCACAGTATCACCTACCTTGCGACCACCCTCAAAAATCCATAGCGGAAATTTCAACTGAGAACCTGTGCATGTTTCTAAGGAGGAGACTGTGGCAAAAGAATAAATAGAGGAAGAAGTCAAAGAAAAGTGCCTGGACATTACAGATCATCTTGCTGAAAGGTTACGGCCCAAGTCAGGGAAGACCCTCAAAGTGTCTCCTCCTCTGTGACTCCTGACATGCCACAGCTGACCCCGACAGCCCTCACGGCTCCTACAGCTGTCCTCAGGAACCTCAGCATCTGCTCTGATGAGGGCCCACTTTTCTCCCTTGCCCTTGGGTCGTATCTCAGCGCGCCACCTCACTGTGGGACTTCACTGCATTTAGTCCTAGAGTTGGCATAGTGATTCTAACATCAGCACATTCATGTCGTTTCTGTACTGTGTTCTCAGCACCCTGCCCAAGCGTGAATTCCTAGTGTAAACCCTGGCCTGTTCTGTTGTCCCTAAAGTCCTCGAGCCCTGACCTTTCCCCGCCCTTGCTTCCCCTGAGAGCTGTGTGCTTGTATCTGCTCTCCACACTTTTCTCCCCTTTTCTGTAACTACGCAAATCCTCTGCGGTTCCTCAACCCCAGCTCATCTTTCACCAAGTTCATTCTTACTTTCGTCCCTTCTTGTCAACTTTTTCTTCTCGCCTTCTTGTGGAAATAGCACTATTTCCACCTCAGGTACATTCACAGAAATGATTCACATGTTGCTAGGAAAGAGAAAAGGCATGGAGAATACGCGGGGGAAAGAGGGAAGGAGGAAGAGGTCGCACACACACCCACATATGCCGTCATAAAGTCTCAGCTTGCATGTTATTAGCACATTGATGCACCTATAGATCACGCATATCCAAAAATACGTTTTAAAGAAGATGGGAACAGACTACAGAGGAGGAAAACCCCCGTATGACATTGAAGTCCGTGTGGATCAGTTTAACGCCAAAACAAAGCAAGCTATTCTGGTGGGAGCAAGTGCAACACTGAAGCTACTCCTGCCATGTCATGTCAGAAAACTGAGTCAGCGTGGTGCAGGGAACGTGCGCAGAGCCACGGGAGGCTTGTGGAAAGAAGACAACTGAACGGGTGGACAGACACAGAGTCGTTCCACAACACCACGACCACGGGTGGAAGGAGGAAGATGTGTGTCACACCCTGACGGGAGGGATTTCCGAGGCAGCCAGGGTTCCAGCTCCAGGGCCGGTCCTGCCGGGGTCTCTGAGCACCTGGAAGATCAGTGACCTATACACCGCTTGATTTCCAGTTTTGGAGTCCAGGAACAGAACTTTTAAGAAAAACAAACAAACAAAAAAGAAACCTGTGTGTTGTTTTTTCTTTTGAAAAACTATTAACAGCTTTGTTGAGGAATAATTTATATATTATAACATTCAATATTATGTATACAACTCAAACTCCGTGATGTTTTAGTAAACATTCAAAACTGTACAACCGTCCACAACGAAAGTTCTCTAGCCTTTCCCTCGCCTTCCCTACATACTTGCAAGTTGATCCTTGTTCTCCGCTTATACTATTCTTACATCACCCTATAACAAAAATGAGTGTAAGTCAGTTTCAAATATTTGAAGGACAGATTTTAAAGTCAAACATTTAGTTTAATTTTATTAAAACATTACTGCTTTTTTATTAAGAGTTTATCATCCCCATTTCTTCTAACTGTACTAATGTCTTCTAAGACGCCAATTTAGAAAAAAAAAACCAAGTATTGCCTCAGCTCCTAGTCCATGGCTCTGATACACAGCAGGGAACGGAGCAGGAAAGCTGACTTTTGAGACAACAGCAACTGCACACTCAGAATTAGTTTCATGGCCCAGAGCAGCTATTGTGAGCTCAGTCCTTCAAGCGGCTGGCCTCTGGTGATGGCCAGAGCTCTACCAGTGATGTGAGGAAACGTCTTGGGTCTATGGTCTCCACAGCATCTCCAGCCCCTGCTCTTGCGCGCAGGGAACCCTAGGGCTCTCTGGACCAGTGAGACCTCCGGACCAAGGATTCTGCTCCTAAGCATCCCTCCTCCAAGCCAGGTTTCTCAAACTACATCCAGGGAACCCTGGCTTTACAAGTTGACATGTGCATCAAGGGGGAAAGACTGCTCAACTCCTCAACACTGACCTAATAACTCAAGTATATTTCTCTACCATAGGATTTTTCAGAATCTACAATACACAAATTGGCCTTATAACTCAAGTGATTTGGAAAACAATTCCTTTCCACTTTCTTAGCCAAAAATACTCTCCTGGCCTAGAGGCTCTGTCTGCAACGGCAGGAGCAGCAAATCAAAGCTCGGAAGGCACTACTGTAGTCTTTGGTTTTGATAAGAGGTGGTTATTTGTCTGTAGTCTTTCATGTAGGGTGAAGTGATTGTCAACTATCCACCTTGCTTAAGCAATGCGCTCAGTCCCCTCCATGTTGGGGTGGGGCAGCGCCTGAAGTAAGCCGTCCTATTGGAGGCCCTAGGACATCTTTGGCTCTCCCACAGCACTGAAAGGGTGCCTCCAGCTAGCACAATGCAGAGTTCCTCCTAGTTCTCTGAAGTGACTAAATTCACTCAGGCAACTGGGCAGTAGGCCCAAAGGCCTGCCCACAGGGCACCCAAAAAAGCAGAGCAGAGAACCAAACCTCCAGAGGATGTTTAAATACATCGCATGTCAGATACACAGCAGCTCTGTGGTAGCAGCCCCAAGGGCTGCAGTGTGCACTTCTGTCCACACACGCAGTCACTCTGCTGCACACAACTGCCCTCTTTCGGGTGCCCAGCCCACACCGGTGTAAGCTCATTTGCACTGCCTTTTACTGAAGCTGTGTGTCATGACGTAAGACCGTAAGCCCTCCCACCCCCGGGGACACCTTGGCATTCCGCATTCAGGAATCTTAATTTTAAGACTTAATTCACCGATGTTATTTTGGATTCATACAGGATTTGTTCGGCTGCAGCTGTCTCCTTCCCCCCTGCTGGGTAAGAAACCTGCGTTCTTTACCCTCTGGAGAATGTGTGGGGCGCTCACGCATGCACAGATACTGGAGCACCATCGGAAACGTCAGTGAATATCTCCTGGGCTTCACCCATATTTTTGATAGCTTCCTACTGCCACGATTGGCCACAAATATAAACTTGATAGTCATCAATTTGACTTTCCATGTCAAGATTATTTCTCAAGCTGAGTAGAGGGGACTTGGCTGTTTTCTGGACTGCTTGGTTTCCTCAGTTTTTTCATTCTGCTAGAGTATGGGGGAGGCGCCCTTCAGACCATGGACCAGTATGAGTCTGTGGCCTTAGAAGGAGGGCGCAGCTGGGACAGAGGAGCAGCCAGCAACAGGTGAGGGCACGCGAAGCCCCGCCTCCTGCCCAGCACTCATGTGACTGACAGGAGGTGGAGCTCTACTCCGGACCCGGTCCGCTGCTGCTGCCTTCTCAAAACCGTCCTCCAACAACCTGGGTAAGGTTCGGTGACTACTCACGGTATGGTCCTCCCTGCCCTGCCGGATCCCCTGCCTCTCCCACTGACTGTCAAAGACAGTGGAGTACAGGGGGCTTTGGTGGGACTGGGAGAATGGGAAGCGTCTTTGTATTGTTCGTCTGCTGTAAGAGGTTCCAGAGGGAGAAACAGGGAGAGGCCGAGCTCCAGCACAGGCAGCCGGCATGTCTACAAAGGTTCGCGCTGGGAGGGCTTCGTGGAGTCTTATGTGCGGTGTAGAAGAAGTGACTTTACTTGACATAATGATGCTTGCTGGGACCCCGTGGCTGTGGTCCGTGGTAGGAGACAGAGGTGCACAGATCCTGATAACCATAGTCATGGCCTCTTCAACTGACCACGTGCTAGATCCTGTTCTACGCCTTTGCCTAAACTGGCCAATGTAAGCTTTAAACAGCCCTGCGCGAGCCTCAAGCCGCCACGTCCTTCCAGGCTGGGTGGGGCTGAGCGGAGGCCGTGTGTGCTGATGGCCGTGCAGAGGGCCAGGGGTGCAGGCAGAAGCCTGATGGCTGGGCCACAGCTGGGCAGGACAGGTGACTGGCTACTGTCACCCGATGTCAGGAAAGGCCTGGCCTCACAGAGTGGGCCCTGAGGCTCTGCCGGCTGCCTAACGGAGGGCCGCCTGCCATGGCTTGTGCTATGCTCACATAACATCCATGTCTCCCACGTGTGGCATGTGATGTGGACATGTGTAAGCATGTGGATTTATATTTGCATCAGTTTGTCTATCTGTCAAAATATGGGGAGTCTTTCCTCAGCTGGCATGAAAGGGAACAAGCCATTTTTTGCTGCCAGAACAAATTACGTTGAAGCTCATTTGGTCTCCTCTGGCTCAAGCTGTGGTCATGTGTCTCGGCACGTGATAATTGAACACATCTGTGGGTGAGTACTGTCGTGTTTGCGATGTTTACATTTGCCTGGGATGTACTAATGCTTTTGAGAATGATCACACGTGTTTGACTTCCTTCGAATGATGACACAAGGGCCCCTCTGTCCCGGTCCTACTTATTTTGCTAGTAAAGCTGCAGCGAAACATCCAAAATGCAGTTAGGAATTGAAACATGGAGCAGAGAACATAAAAAAAAACCATCGACTTGGTGAAGCCCCTTCCTCGCATCCCTCTGCGAGCTCTCTGCGCGGCCTTGTCCGTGGGGACTTTGGCTCTGTGTGGCTGGCTACGACCTGAGCGAGGCTGCCGCCGTTGCTCTGCACTGGGACAGTTCCACAGGGGCGGCCGTGCAGCAGGCCTGGTGCTGCCTCTGAAACACGCCCCTGCTACCCGCTCTACCTTGGGAGCCTACATGAGTTAAAACCATCCCTGGAAGGTGGCGCATTGAACCAGGAAGGAATGAATAACTTCTATCAGACATCCCTATATTTTATGTCGAACCTCTGCCATGTTGTCTGGAAGAAAATCCATGTAATGAACACCATCCTCAGAATGGAGGGGAGGCACCACACTGGGTACCTGCAGGCGAAAATGCTGCCTGTGCTCAGGCCTAGGGAGCTGGGCCGGGCCAGGCGCCCTATGGCAGGGTCCGCGACAGGGTCATGGCCAGGCATCCCCGTGGCTAGTATCACCTTGCGGTTCCATTTGCTCCTGAGAGAGCGACTTGCAGGTGCATCCCCACCACCGCCCATGCCGAGGGCCGCGCTCCCTGATTCCTACCAATGCTCCATGCTTAGCACGGCTCCGAGAGGATAAGCTCAGGGTGACCCGACAGCCACGCACTTTGTGTGTGAAAAAACCCAGGGCCTGGGCCCTCTTTGCACTTTGCTTCCATTAGTTGCCAATCCCCCTGGTCCTTTTTAATTTTTAATTACCATTGTCTGCTCACCTTTGTTTTACCCATGACATCTTCAATTTAAACAGTACCAGAGAGGTTGATGTGAACAGTTTTCTTTTCAGCTTAAGTGACTGCAGCTCGTTTAGCTGTTAATTATGCAGGGAGGTTTGCATGGCTGCGGCTGGTGATTTGAATATGCTCTTGATGTCAGGGCCGCGTCTGGGCGGCTGAGCTTGTAAAAGGATTATGATGATGTATATGTGGTTCATGGCTAAGTGGGCTAATGAAAGTACCTCATTTAATCAAACACAATTAATTAAATTAACTTATGATATTAACCCATCTTTCTGTGCATGTATAATTTATATTAATTGATCTGCTGCATCCGAGTTGACCAATCAGGTGGATTGCTGACAGCCAAGGACTAAGGACTGTCATTAGCATTACTTTGATGCAGACCATAATTGATGGGTCCGTGTGGTTTAGGGATGTAGCGAAAGCTTTGCTAATTGTCATAAGAAGTTGAAATTGATTGTGTCTGCATTAGTACATAAATTTAAATTGATTAATGTTTTGTTCTAAAATTAATGTCCATTCTGGATGGGTGATACAATGCTTTATTTATTGGATTCATTAATGCAGTCTAAGGAAAAAATAGTGATGGAGTTAGGTAACTGAGGGTAGATCGTTAAACTGAGTTCAGCGGAGGAGCCGTCCTGCGGAAAAGAGCACTCCACCCCCGTCTGCTGTGAGTCCCTGCGCTTTAAAAATGGGCGAGCGTGAAAGCTTCTAGTGAGACCATCCAGGCCGAGCATTTAATTAAAGCTCTTTTAAAGGCAATTACCAGGGAAAGCACCTTACAGGCGGCGAGCAAGGTGGGGTGCCTACCAGAGCCTGGAAATATGACACTTCCTGGCTGAGCTGGGATGTTAAATATCATTGTCACAACATACACCAACCTCCTCTACAAAACAAAAAGAAACTGCTCTCAAAACTTGCTTGAATTGCAATTTATACTTTACAGCCAATTGACAGAGATCATGAAATCTCAAATCACATACGCTTTATTAGAGCATAGAATTTGAGCCTAGGCTGCATTTTTCACTGATGCTCTTATGTGGGGATTTTAAATCTGAAACTCTCTGGCTAATGTGATTTGGGACCTGCGTGCATTTGTGGCTTTAAAAATGGGTTTTTGATTTGTGGATACTCCTAACCTGCCATCTGATGGTTTGGGGGCTTTTGCATTAATAAGAGAAATCCACATGCAGATTATTATTAAAAAACAAGTGCATTGACAATGAAGGGAGAGGAAGAAGCTACTGAAAAACCAGTTTAACTCATTTATAAGTCCTCTTTTTCTTACCAAGGAAAGCTTAACATCTGCTTCTTATAAACTGATTGAAATAGAAAATGTGTAATGCATCCTTTTACCAAATGGCTCTTTCTTTTTATTGATGGAATAAAGCAGTTTGGAGGTTTGTTTTCTACTGCAGCGCCTCCACACTCTTAGGAACGGACGTTTCCGTTCTCCTACGAAACACTGGGGACTTCACACACCGAGAAGGCGGATGGCGCTCTGCCGTCTCTTTGAACTATGCAAGGTATTATTTACAGACGGCTTCCTGAGTCTGAAACAGTTGAGTTATATTCAGATATCGCTCCATGTGGTGGCACTATGGAGTAACAAACACTAACTGGCTCTCCGAGAGCAACTTCTCTTCGCCCCAACTTTGGAGATCCTGGTCATGGCCGCTGGGCGCTGGCTCGCGGTTGCCGGGCTTTAGGGCAGCGATTCCGAGGGAGTCACATCGCTGGGAGACAGCGTGACGGGCTCGCGCTGGGCTGGGAAATGCAGCTCTTACTGCTTGGTTAAGTTATGTTTAGTGCTGTTTTATATATCTCGGGCTTATCCGTGCTTAGTCTACGCAGCAGCACACACTCGTGGGAGCGTGGGAGCTCAGCGAACACGGGCAGGGGCCGGCTGGATGCGAGCCCTTCCACG